>JAAALK010000086.1:14370094-14814746 GCA_019279435.1 Zizania palustris | reverse complement strand
TCGATCTGCGATCAAGGCTTGGATTGATGAAGGCCAACGCCAAAAGCAAGTTTGGAGCCAAGCTTCGAGCAGTCAGCCTCCTCCGAACCCGCAGGTTTAGGATTATTTAGGATTTTTTGATTATGTAAAGCTGATGCTTGTAAATATTTATCAATGAAAGTCTTGTTTGTCATATTTTTAGGCTTTGCCTCTTATGGAAGATATCGAAGTGTTAGAGCTTAACAGCGAACTTCGCTCACTGTGGAACACCTTCGAACTTCTAAAGAGTTATAAGCGTCCTCGATTTCTTATTCCTCGAGATGACTCCGGCGTTATTGCGCCCGAAGTAATCAAAGACGTATTGTCTTATATTAAAGAGGAAGATAAAGAGATTGACGCAAACACCTCATCTTCTGAAGACACTAATTGGTCCGAAGACGAAGGTGAAGCCAAAAATAAAAGATCTGAAGATCTTAGAAGCTGGGAAAGAAGCCCCGAGCGGCTTCGAACTTGGGCCGAGGTTCAACAAGAGCAAAAGAATTTTAGAGCTTCGAAGGGGAGGAAGAGAGTTAACGTAAAGTTCTTAGAACTTCCGATGTTGGAACTAGTCGTTCCACCCCTAGCTCTCGGGACCGAAGAGGTCTCCGATTCCTTCTTGGTATAGATACCAATTTTTCATAATGTAATCTGTAAATACATTTATTTCAATAATGAATGCCGATTTAAAATTGTCTCCATATTTACTAGCCCCTCTTTGGGTATAAGCAACTTCGAACTTGATTCAAAGATGGTTATGCGCAAAGAAAAAACTTCGGAGTACAATTTTTTTGGGGGTTCGGAGCCCCTCTGTCATTTAAAGATCTTTTGAAATCTTATGAAATGTCTTCGACTATTTGTAGTCAGAAGAATGGTAACTTGGTACCTTTGTTTGCTTTACGAAAGAAATCAATTGAGATAACTTCCAGGACACTTTAGTGTCTTAAGAAATTTGTCACTTTGGACTTATATGAACAGACATTCGAAGCTCATGGCTTAAATGCTGTTTTGCTTTAGCCACCTTCGGCTATTTTTGCAGAAGTCTACCAGCCGGAGCTTGGACTTCGCAGAATTTGGCCACCTTCGGCTCTTTTTTGCAGAAGTCTACCAGCCGGAGCTTGGACTTCACAGAATTTGGCCACCTTCGGCTCTTTTTTGCAGAAGTCTACCAGCCAGAGCTTGGACTTCGCAGAATTTGGCCACCTTCGGCTCTTTTTACGGATGTCTGCAAGCTGCAGCTTGGACTCCGCAGATTTTGGCCACCTTCGGCTCTTTTTACGGAAGTCTACCAGCCGAAGCTTGGACTCCGTAGAATGTGGTATTGGCTCTTTTACGGATGCCTACAAGGTATCAGCTTGGCTCCGGATGGATTTCAGCCACCACACCGGAGGCTTCGACTTTATGGGTACGAAGTCCGGAAATACAGCCCAGCTTAATGACACTTCCCTCTCGATCGACTTCCGTCCCAGCGCGTCCGCTCGGGAAACTAGGAGTGTCAAGGGGAAGGTAACTATCAGGGTGTATGCTTTATTAATTTAGAGGTGATTACAAGCGAATTACAAGGAGCCCTTATGCGAAGTATCGCTTTAGGTGCTCCGCATGCCAAGTATGTGCTAACTCTTCACCTTCTAAATTAGCTAATTTGAATGAACCAGGGCGCCCTGAGCGGACAATTAGATATGGACCTTCCCATTTATTGCCTAACTTCCCTGGTGCTATAATGCTTCGTAGAACAAGATGACCCGGCCTTAACTCGCTGAGCTTAACCTTCGGGTCATACCAAGTCTTCGTCTGCTGATGATACTTTGATAAATTGGCTACAGCTCGAAGTCTTGTTTCTTCTGACAAATCTAACGAAGCTTGTCTTTCTTCTTCGATGTCTGGTTCGGTGCTGCGAAATGATCCCCCTTTGAGCTCCGTTGGAGTCATTGCTTCATCTCCGAATAGTAGTCTGAACGGAGTAAAACCTGTGGACCTTGTTTGCGTAGTCCGAATGGACCATAAAATCTTCGGAAGCTCTTCGGTCCACAGTCCTTTTGATAATCCTACTATTCTTCGATTTAGCCCTGATAAAATATTTCCATTGGCTCGCTCAACGGCTCCATTCGACTGAGGATGTCTCACTGCAGCAAAACATAGTTGAATGCCTAGGTCTTCGCAAAACTTCCTGAAGGGTTCTGCGTCGAACTGTGTTCCATTATCAACTGTGAGATATCTAGGCACTCCGAACCGGCAAATAATGTTCTTCCAGAAGAATTTCTGTACATTATTCGAAGTGATAGCTGTTAAGGGCTCTGCTTCCACCCACTTAGAAAAAATATTCAATGGCTACCACTGCGAACTTCAGATTTCCCTTTGCTAACGGAAAGGGACCAATTAGATCCATACCCCATCTGGCCATAGGCCATACCGGAGCAATGACTTGAAGAGCTGTTGGTGGGCGATGACTCCGTCGACCCATCCACTGGCATCCTTGACAAGTGCGGACCAAGCTCTCCGCATCAGCTGTTATTGTGGGCCAATAAAGCCCCTGGCGAAGTGTTTTTCCTGCCAGAGCTCTAGGGGCTAAATGACTTCCACAAAGGCCTTCGTGAATTTCTCGAAGAATTTCTTGGCCTTCGGCTTGAGATATACATCGGAGTAGAGGGGAACATACTCCGGCCTTGTATAATATACCGTTGATTAACTGATAGTTTCTTGCTCTGAGCTTTAATCTTGACAATTGGGGTTCTTCGGGCAAATTTGTTCCTCCTTGCAGGAGTTCTATGATCGAATCTTTCCAATCTGCACTGGGAATGCAAAGGATCTCCGCAGAGGCAATTTGTGGCACCGAAGGTATATTGAGCTCCTCATAGAAAGCTTCGTCAGGCACATCCACAGCTCCGGCTGCAGCCTTCGCTAAAATGTCCGCTTGCACATTTTCAGCTCTTGGTATACTCCGAATGGAAATACCCTTGAAATGTGCTTCAATCTTGCGAATTTCTTCTAAGTACTTTGCAAGCTGTGGATGTCGGACTTGAAAACTTTGTCTACGTGCCCTGCTACTATCTGAGAATCTGTTTTTATAATTATCCTTGTAGCCCCTAGAGCACGTGCTTTCCTGAGTCCCAATAAAATTCCTTCGTACTCCGCTATATTATTGGTAGACTTAAAGTTGAGTCTTGCGGAGTACATTGCTCTTTGCCCTGACGGTGAAATCAATACTGCCCCAATGCCTGCTCCGGATGCTTGGAAAGCCCCATCGGAGTAAATAATCCAAACTCCGTCATCTGATTTCTCTGGAGTCAACTTCGCAGGTGGAGTCCACTCTGCTACGAAGTCTGCTAGGACTTGAGATTTGATAGCTGTCCTTGCCAGGAAAGATATGCCGAAGGGTGCTAGCTCTACTGCCCACTTTCCAATCCTTCCAGTGGAATCTTTGCTTCAGAGCATATCTCCTAAAGGATACGAAGTTGGTACAATTACATTATGAGCCAAAAAATAATGTCTTAGTTTCTCGAAGCCATTATCAGATCATAAACAAACTTTTCAAGTTCGGAGTATCTTGTCTTCGCTCCTGACAATGCTTCAGATACAAAATAGACAGGATTTTGGACCAACTTCCCATTGATATCTGCTTCTCTGACAAGGACTGCGCTGACAGCTGAACCTGTAGCTGCAAGATACAGGAGTAGGGTTTCGTCCGCAATAGGCACCGTGAGTGTAGCAAGATTGCTGAGATAATCTTTAATATCTTCGAAGCTTTTCTGACACTCCGGTGTCCATGCAAAATCTTCGGACCCTTTCAAAGCTTTAAATATTGGCAAGCTTCTCTCCGCAGACCTTGATAAAAACCTGCTAAGTGCGGCTAGACGTCCAGTCAGCTTTTGCACTTGCTTTAAATTCTCCGGAGGAGCCATCTTCTGCAGCGCAGTTATTTGAGTAGGGCTAGCTTCAATTCCCCTGCTTGAAACTAAGTACCCTAACAACTTTCCAGCCTTAGCTCCGAATATATATTTTTCGGGGTTAAGACGGATCCCACATGCCCGAAGGCTATTGAATGTTTCTGCTAAGTCTAGGCTATGTTGGTGCTTTAAAGCACTCTTTATTACAATATCATCCATATAGGCCTCTACGTTACGGCCTAATTGATGACCTAGAGCCTTAGCAACTAATCTTGAAAAATTAGCCCCGGCATTTCTTAGGCCGAAGGGCATTCTTACATAGCAGAAGACTCCCGAAGGAGTTACAAAGCTCGTCTTGATTTCATCTTCGCGCTTCAACCATATTTGATGATAACCAGAATACGCGTCGAGGAAGCTTAGTAACTCCGAACCTGCAGTGGAGTCAACTAGTTGATCAATTCGGGGCATGGGGTAGGGGTCACGTGGGCACGCTTTATTCAGAGATGTGAAATCAATGCACATGCGCCACTTCCCGGAAGACTTCTTCCTGACGAAGACTGGGTTGGCTAACCATTCTGTATGGGCCACTTCTCTGATAATCCCAGCCTTCAACAGTTTTTCAACTTCGTCCTTAGCTAGAGCAGCTCTCTCTGCGGACATCTTCCGGAGCCCTTGTCGAACAGGCCGGGCCTTCGGGTTTACAAGCAAACTATGCTCAATAATATCCCGATCGACTCCGGTGATATTTTCGTCAGACCAAGCGAAGACATCCAAATTTTCTTCTACGACCTTTTCCAAGGAAGTTGCAACTTCAGGAGGTAAATCTTTACCAAATTGAAATGTGTATTCTTTACCATCTTTGACAATGACCTTCGTTGCAATCTCTCCTTCGGGACTTGGTCTTGGAAATGACTTCTTCGAAGCTTCGGAGGAGGCTGAAAAAATTTCTTCATTATCTTGGACACTGTTTACTTGTCTCGGATCAAGAGGGGGACCGTGACCATATTCTGCCCTCCGAGCCATGGCTTGATCTCCGAAGATTGTCAGGACTCCTGATTGTGTGGGCATCTTCATGCACAAGTAGTTATGATGCGCCACAGCTCCGAACTGATTCAACATGCCTCGTCCGAAGATGACATTATAAGCATACGGAGCATCTACCACATCAAAGATAACTTCTTCAGTTCGAGCTAGTAAACCTTCTCCGAAGGTTACTTCTAAGCCTATCTGGCCAAGTGCATCAAGCGGAGGTCCTGCGAAGCCTTGCAGAGGACGAGCCGCTGGGAGAAGATGCTTCCGGGAAATGCATAACTGATCGAAGGCTTGCACAAAAATGATATCTGCCGAACTACCTCCGTCAATTAGCACCCTTCGGACTTCAGTCCCTGCAATATCAGCAGTGATAACCAATGGATCTGCATGCGGGAACTTAATACCAGCTGCATCCTCCGCAGGGAAAGATATTGGAACATGAGACCACTCCGGCATTGCAGCTGCAGATGACGAAGTCCCAATGTAGCCTACTTCTCGAACGTACTCTCTTCGCTGTCTCTTGGACATGCTTCCGAGGGTACCTCCTCCGGAGATAGGGAGAACTACTCTCTTTCCTCTATCTTGCCCTTCTTCTTGCTTCGGAGGTGGCATAACATTGGCCACCGGAGGATGCCTTGCAGCATCAAAATTTTCTATCCGCGCCACAGCCTGGACCGGCTCCGGGCGCACTGCTGCTGCTGGACTTCGGTCGGTACTACCTCGACCCGAAGTTCTCTCCAAATATTCTCCCCGAAGGGTAAGAATAGCCTTGCAGGTGTCAGTTGCATGGCTTCGATTCTCTCCATGAATACAGCAAAAAAGGGTCTGGCCCTTGCCAGCCGTTTTCCCTGGCGGCCTCCAACCGCTGGACTTGTTCCCCGCAGACTGTGGAGCTCTTGGTGCAAACTTCTGTGGGGGTGCAATGTTTAAGACTTCAGAGCGAGGGTGCTTTTGCCCTCTTCTTCTATCATGTTGCACTTCGAAGACTGGTTCTTGCGGCTGTGCCGAAGTCTTCACCTCTGCTTTAACTTCTGTCAATACTGTCGAAGTAGCAGTAGTCCTCTGAAGCCAACCTTCTTCTGACTTCGAGTACTCCTCGAAGTACGACATCAGCTGTGATACTGTGGTGATGCTCTTCCGATGCAGTTTTCCAGAAGGCCTTTATGACTGATGCCTTCCCGAGCCGCATCAACCACCGAGGATGTGGACAGCCCCCGAATTTGCGACTTCGTGTGAGCGAAGCGCTTGAAGTACTGCCTCAATGTTTCTCCGGGGAGCTGTTTCACTTGGAAAAGGCTTCCTGTCGACATGGGGGGCACGAAGGTGCCTTGAAAGTTACTTATAAACTTCCTCTTCAACTGTGACCATGAACTGATTGATCCTGGCTTTAAAGACCAGAACCATCTCAACGCCACTCCTTGAAGAGCTAATGGGAAGCACTTCGCCATAGTCTCTCTGTCTCCGCCGCTAGCCTCAATCGCTAGGGCATAAGAACGCGCAAACTCACTGGGATCTTCGTCTCCGGCATACTTGCAGAGCTTCGAAGTTTTGAACTTCGGATCGAAGCGAACCTTCTGAAGCTCAGGATGCAACGGAGATTCATTGTCGTAAGAGGCGTTCTCCGGAGCTTCGGGATAACCAAGATCGTCGTCTTCGGGCACTTCGGGGATAGCTGGGGTGGCTTGAGAGCGAAGCCTGTTCGCAGCCTCTTGTCGCCACCCTCGCTACCTCAGCTTGAAGATTGGCCATTTGAGTGGCCATGTCTCCAAGGCTATCTTCATCTCCTCCGGAAGGACCTTCCGGGTCTTGAGAACTGGTATGATCAGTTCGAATTGGAATGGAGGGTGGCGGAGTGGCTCCGGGCGGTCGGAGTATGGAAGGGGTTGGCGGAGAGGTTTCGTATCCTCGAGGGATAGAAGCCCCTTGCGGAGTTTGAGGTGGAGGGATAGTCGAAGACCCTCCGACTTCGACTGTGTCGAAGGGTATCTCTCCGGAGATCCGAGAGGACCTCCGAGTGGGATTGCGAGGTGCGCTCCGCTTAGGAGGCATGATGGAAGAAGTTGGTAGAGAACGAAGTTTTTTGGACTAGGTTCCCCACGGACGGCGCCAACTGTTGGCGTAAAAGATTACGCTAACAGGTTTCTGTAGGAAAGAAACTAACAAACGAAGTGTTTGCGAAGCAAACTGTTCTAAGCCTCCGAAAGGATAATAGCTTAGAATAGTTCGAAAGTGTGTATTGAATCACTTGTATTCGGTCCCTATTACAGGGTGAAATGGGGGGTATTTATAGGCTTAAACATTAAGGAAAAGACCTATTTACCCCTCTATTACAACCGACATTAAGGAAACTATTCGTTTTCCTTAATAGGGCTAAAATGGTAAAAGACTAATCTAATAAGATAGAAGATAAGTCTTCCATCTTAGCTGGCAGAAAAGATCCTGAAGGGCTTTGGTTCGAAGACATACTTCGAACCAGCGTCTGTCTTCGGGCTTCGAACCAGGTTCTGGGCATCTTCGAAGATGGTCTTCGGACAATCTTCGAACTGGTTGATTGTCTTCATGCTGCTTTGGCAATAACCCCGAGAATGAGATATTTTCCCCCCAACAACCACATTCTAATTCGAATACAAATATGGATTCCGATATTCTCGAATACGAATACAAAATGGATGTTTCGAATACGAATATGTATTTGGATGTTTACTCGATTTAACTCCAAATGTTCGTTGTTTCACAAATTTTCCAAAAGTCCAAAGGGTTCAATATACCAAATTAGAATAATAATTAATAAGAAACAATGATACACAATAAATCATGCACAAACTAAATTTTTAAACAACACTAGCTAAAATTCATCATACACAACAACCAACAAGAACTACATTCTTGAACTGAAATTCATCATACATTTCAACCAACAAGAACACAAAAATTGAGTCTAGGTGTGCCAATGCAGAAAAAATAGGCGGCAATTTGGAAAGAATTAGCTGAATTTTATTATTTTTAAAAATTAAACATTTTCAAAAATTTATTAACATGCTATATGATAAATTTCTCTAAACATTTTAAAAATTTTATAATGGTATCTACGTATAATATTATAACACTATGACAAGTATCGTATTTTTCAGACTTTATTTGATTTTTTATAATTAAAAAACTTTTAAGATCCACAATACCGATGAAGTGTCGTAACATAATTTTTTTAACATTTATTTAAATTTAGTGGATAATAAATAAAAATGGACACAAATAGTGAATCTAATTTTTCTATAAATTTTAGTGCATTATTTTAGGTACTTGCAGTTCAAATTTCACATATTCCAATTTAAATACTAGAAAGACAATTAATGAGTTAAAAATATAAAATGTATCTAGAAAAATAAAAAAATTATATTGGATTATATATGTTGTATTTTTATTATATAAAAATCAAGTTCAAACAAATATTTAACCATCAATTTACTTTAAACCATAGCTTATTACTTCTCAAAACTCTAATTCCTCTCAAAAGAATCTCAAATTTCTTAACATCTTATATTATAAAATTTTAGAAACATTTTAAAAATTTTATCATGATATCTACGTATAATATTATAACATTGTGAGAAGTCTCGTATTTTTCAGACTTTATTTGATTTTTTTATCATTAAAAAACCCTTAATCTCTACATTACCAATGAAGTGTCGTAACATAAATTTTTTAATATTATTTAAATTTAGTGGATAATAACTAAAAATGGACACAAAATAGTTAATTTGATTTTTTTTATAAATTTTAGTGCATTATTTTAGGTACTTGCAGTCCAAATTTCACATATTCCAATTTAAATACTAGAAACACAATTAATGAGTTAAAAAATAGCAAATGGATCTAGAAAATACAAAAAATTTATATGGTATGAGATATGTTGTATTTTTATTATATAAAAAATTCAAGTTGAAATAAATATTTAACCATTATTTTATTTTAAACCATAGTCTATTTCTTCTCAAAACTCTATTTCCTCTCAAGAGAATCTCAGATTTCTTAATATTCTATATGATAAATTTCTCGAAATATTTTCAAAATTTTATCATGGTATATACATATAATATTATAACATTGTGATAAGTCTCGTATTTTTCAGACATTAATTGATTTTTTTATAATTAAAAAACTCTTAAGCTCCACATTACCGATGAAGTGTTGTAACATAATTTTGTTAACATTTCTTTAAATTTAGTGTATAAGAACTAAAAATGGACACAAAATAGTGAATGTGATTTTTCTATAAATTTTAGTGCATTATTTTAGGTACTTACCGTTCAAATTTCACATATTCCTATTTAAATAATAGAAACACAATTAATGAGTTAAAAATAGCAAATGGATCTAGAAAAATACAACAAATTTATATGGTTTGAGATATGTTGTATTTTGATTATACAAAAAAATTCAAGTTCAAACAAATATTTAACCATCAATTTACTTTAAACCATAGTCTATTCCTTCTCAAAACTCTATTTCCTCTCGAGAATCTCAGATTTTTTAACATTCTATATGATAAATTTCACGAAACATTTTAAAAATTTTATCATGGTATATACGTATAATATTATAATACCGTGAGAAGTCTCGTATTTTTCAGACCTTATTTGATTTTTTATAATTAAAAAACCCTTAAGCTCCACGTTACCGATGAAGTGTCGTAACATATTTTTTTAACATTTCTTTAAATTTAGTGGATAAGAACTAAAAATGGACACAAAATAGTGAATTGTATTTTTTGATAAATTTTAGTGCATTATTTTAGGTACTTGCAGTTCAAATTTCACATATTCCAATTTAAATACTAGAAACACAATTAATGAGTTAAAAAATAGCAAATGGATCTAGAAAAATACAAAAAATTTATATGGTATGAGATATGTTGTATTTTTATTATATAAAAAATTCAAGTTTAAATAAATATTTAACCATTATTTTATTTTAAACCATAGTCTATTTCTTCTCAAAACTCTATTTCCTCTCAAGAGAATCTCAGATTTCTTAATATTCTTTATGATAAATTTCTCGAAATATTTTCAAAATTTTATCATGGTATATACATATAATATTATAACATTGTGATAAGTCTCGTATTTTTCAGACATTAATTGATTTTTTTATAATTAAAAAACTCTTAAGCTCCACATTACCGATGAAGTGTTGTAACATAATTTTGTTAACATTTCTTTAAATTTAGTGTATAAGAACTAAAAATGGACACAAAATAGTGAATGTGATTTTTCTATAAATTTTAGTGCATTATTTTAGGTACTTACCGTTCAAATTTCACATATTCCTATTTAAATAATAGAAACACAATTAATGAGTTAAAATAGCAAATGGATCTAGAAAAATACAACAAATTTATATGGTTTGAGATATGTTGTATTTTGATTATACAAAAAAATTCAAGTTCAAACAAATATTTAACCATCAATTTACTTTAAACAATAGTCTATTCCTTCTCAAAACTCTATTTCCTCTCGAGAATCTCAGATTTTTTAACATTCTATATGATAAATTTCACGAAACATTTTAAAAATTTTATCATGGTATATACGTATAATATTATAATACCGTGAGAAGTCTCGTATTTTTCAGACTTTATTTGATTTTTTATAATTAAAAAACCCTTAAGCTCCACGTTACCGATGAAGTGTCGTAACATATTTTTTTAACATTTCTTTAAATTTAGTGGATAAGAACTAAAAATGGACACAAAATAGTGAATTGTATTTTTTGATAAATTTTAGTGCATTATTTTAGGTACTTGCAGTTCAAATTTCACATATTCCAATTTAAATACTAGAAACAAAATTAATGTGTTAAAAATAGCAAATGGATCTAGAAAAATTCAAAAAATTTATATGGTATGAGATATGTTGTATTTTGATTATATGAAAAATTAAAGTTCAAACAAATTTTTGACCATAAATTTACTTTAAACCATAACCTATTCCTTCTCAAAACTCTATTTCCTCTAAAGAGAATATAAGAGGAATCACAAATTTCTTAATGTTCTATATGATAAAATTCTCGAAACATTTTCAAAATTTTATTATGGTATATATGTATACTATTATAACACCGTGATAAGTCTCGTACTTTTCAGACTTTATTTGATTTTTTATAATTAAAAAATCCTTAGGCTCCACGTTTCCGATGAAGTGTCGTAATATAATTTTTTTAACATTTCTTTAAATTTAGTGGATAAGAACTAAAAATGGAAACAAAATAGTGAATTTGATTTTTCTATAAATTTCAGTGCATTATTTTAGGTACTTGCATTTCAAATTTCACATATTCCAATTTAAATACTAGAAACACAATTAATGAGTTAAAAATATCAAATGGATCTAGAAAAATTCAAAAAATTTATATGGTATGAGATATGTTGTATTTTGATTATTCTTTGGATATCCTTGTTGATAATTCAGAGATTGCACTCGGTTGAGTTTTATTTTTGTTTAACCATAATGATCGTTTTCTAGCTTTTGTTCGGTTTTTGCTCATTAGGGTTAAACCTTTTATTTTATTTTATTTTCTTCTTTTTGTCTTCTTGTGTTTTGTTTTCGTGTTTCCACATGTTTGCAGGTTCTAAAACATTCATTAAGAGGGTGTTGATAATGCACTCATCAAGGGGGAGATTGAGAAGCCATGTTGAAAATCATGGGCCTCATGGCTCTAGAAGTGATGAGTGATTGTCAACGGAAGGAAACAGGGAGATGTGAAGAGGAGACGAGACCTATCAGTTCTTGGGCCGCGTGTGAATCAGGTACATAGGTGGCGAGCGACTACCGGGTAGAGAGGCCGTAGAGTCAGGCCAGCCTAATCTGGGTACATGGGCTAGGACCGATAGGGGATCTGCTGGTCTGTTGACCGGGTTTGACCCAGGTAAACGGGCGGCGAGCGATTGCCGGGCTGAGGGAGCCGCGGAGTTGGGCCGGCCCAATCCGGGTACCTGGTGCAAAGACAGCGGATGCTTTGTCGGTTTCGGCGTAAAACCGATGCAACTATCCAGACAACCCATTAGAGATTAGACGGTTCTGAAGCGAAGCCGTAGCTGCTATGAAAGCTCCGCATCAGGACAAATTACCTTTAGTTAGGATTTTACTATTTTGTCTTTTAGGCCCACAGTATGTGTTAATCGAGTCTGTAAAATCCTAAGGGTACTTTGGTCTTTTCTAGTTTGTTTCAGCGTCTGTAAAAAACCCTAAGGGTATATTGGGTTTTTTCTGATTTATTGGGCTGCCTATAAATAGGGCCCCCAATCCCTTAGGGTTTCCTAACTCATTAAAAATAAAAATCAGAGTTCACTTTTTATTTATCCTCTTCCACCTACTCTTCCTGTTCATACTGAAATCATTGCCGCCACCGCAATATTTTTCTACATCGCACAAGTGTTCATCTGGGGTCTTCCTTGGGTTTTGGTTCTGTGCACCGAAGGCGCGAGGCGCGCTACGGTGTGTGCGAGGCGTATGCGTTGTCTTGTCTCAAGAGGAGAGCTATGCCTAGGCAAGGTTTTCTGCGCTTAGCTCATTGCTGAAGCAATCTAGCGGGGCGTGCGAGGTGGCTAGAGATCTGCATGCTAGGAGCACTAGGGATGGATTCGGATCGGATACGGATGGAAACGAATCCGGATAGCACTATTTACCATATTCTAATTCGAATACAAATACGGATTCGGATATTCTCGAATACGAATACAAAACGGATGTTTCGAATACGAATATGTATTTGGATGTTTACTCGGTTTAACTCCAAATGTTCGTTGTTTCACAAATTTTCCAAAAGTCCAAAGGGTTCAATATACCAAATTAGAATAATAATTAATAAGAAACAATGATACACAATAAATCATGCACAAACTAAATTTTTAAATAGCACTAGCTAAAATTCATCATACACAACAACCAACAAGAACTACATTCTTGAATTGAAATTCATCATACATTTCAACCAACAAGAACACAAAATTAAGTCTAGGCGTGCCAATGCAGAAAAATAGGCGGCAATTTGGAAAGAATTAGCTGAATTTTATTATTTTTAAAAATTAAACATTTTCAAAAATTTCTTAACATCCTATATGATAAATTTCTCTAAACATTTTAAAAATTTTATAATGGTATCTACGTATAATATTATAACACTGTGACTAGTATCATATTTTTCAGACTTTATTTGATTTTTTATAATTAAAAAACTTTTAAGATCCACAATACCGATGAAGTGTCGTAACATAATTTTTTTAACATTTATTTAAATTTAGTGGATAATAAATAAAAATGGACACAAATAGTGAATCTAATTTTTCTATAAATTTTAGTGCATTATTTTAGGTACTTGCAGTTCAAATTTCACATATTCCAATTTAAATACTAGAAAGACAATTAATGAGTTAAAAATATAAAATGGATCTAGAAAAATGAAAAAATTATATTGGATTATATATGTTGTATTTTTATTATATAAAAAATCAAGTTCAAACAAACATTTAACCATCAATTTACTTTAAACCATAGCTTATTACTTCTCTAAACTCTAATTCCTCTCAAGAGGATCTCAAATTTATTAACATCTTATATGATAAAATTTTAGAAACATTTAAAAAATTTTATCATGATATCTACATATAATATTATAACACTGTGAGAAGTCTCGTATTTTTCAGACTTTATTTGATTTTTTATCATTAAAAAACCCTTAATCTCTACATTACCAATGAAGTGTCGTAACATAAATTTTTTAATATTTATTTAAATTTAGTGGGTAAGAACTAAAAATGGACAAAAAATAGTTAATTTGATTTTTCTATAAATTTTAGTGCATTATTTTAGATACTTGCAGTTCAAATTTCACATATTCCAATTTAAATACTAGAAACACAATTAATGAGTTAAAAATAGCAAATGGATCTAGAAAAATAAAAACATTTATATGGTATGAGATATGTTGTCTTTTTATTATATAAAAAATTCAAGTTTAAACAAATATTTAACCATTAATTTATTTTAAACCATAGACTATTTCTTCTCAAAACTCTATTTCCTCTCAAGAGAATCTCAGATTTCTTAATATTCTATATGATAAATTTCTCGAAACATTTTAAAAATTTTATCATGATATATACATATAATATTATAACACTGTGATAAGCTCGTATTTTTCAGACATTAATTGATTTTTTTATAATTAAAAACTCTTAAGCTCCACATTACCGATGAAGTGTTGTAACATAAATTTTTTAACATTTCTTTAAATTTAGTGTATAAGAACTAAAAATGGACACAAAATAGTGAATGTGATTTTTTTATAAATTTTAGTGCATTACTTTAGGTACTTACCGTTCAAATTTCACATATTCCAATTTAAATAATAGTAACACAATTAATGAGTTAAAAATAGCAAATGGATCTAGAAAAATACAACAAATTTATATGGTATGAGATATGTTGTATTTTGATTATATAAAAAAATTCAAGTTCAAACAAATATTTAACCATCAATTTACTTTAAACCATAGTCTATTCCTTCTCAAAACTCTATTTCCTCTCGAGAGAATCTCAGATTTCTTAACATTCTATATGATAAATTTCTCGAAACATTTTAAAAATTTTATCATGGTATATACGTATAATATTATAATACCTTGAGAAGTCTCGTATTTTTCAGACTTTATTTGATTTTTATAATTAAAAAAACCTTAAGCTCCACGTTACCGATGAAGTGTCGTAATATATTTTTTTAACATTTCTTTAAATTTAGTGGATAAGAACTAAAAATGGACACAAAATAGTGAATTGTTTTTTCGATAAATTTTAGAGCATTATTTTAGGTACTTGCAGTTCAAATTTCACATATTCCAATTTAAATACTAGAAACACAATTAATGTGTTAAAAATAGCAAATGGATTTAGAAAAATTCAAAAAATTTATATGGTATGAGATATGTTGTATTTTGATTATATGAAAAATTCAAGTTCAAACAAATTTACTTTAAACCATAACCTATTCCTTCTCAAAACTCTATTTCCTCTAAAGAGAATATAAGAGGAATCTCAGATTTCTTAACGTTCTATATGATAAAATTTTCGAAACATTTTCAAAATTTTTTTATGGTATATACGTATAATATTATAACACCGTGATAAGTCTCATATTTTTCAGACTTTATTTGATTTTTTTATAATTAAAAAACCCTTAGGCTCCACGTTACCGATGAAGTGTCATAACATAATTTTTTTAACATTTCTTTAAATTTAGTGGATAAGAACTAAAAATGGAAACAAAATAGTGAATGTGATTTTTCTATAAATTTCAGTGCATTATTTTAGGTACTTGCAGTTCAAATTTCACATATTCCAATTTAAATACTAGAAACACAATTAATGAGTTAAAAATATCAAATGGATCTAGAAAAATTCAAAACATTTATATGGTATGAGATATGTTGTATTTTGATTATATAAAAAAATTCAAGTTCAAACAAATATTTAACCATAAATTTACTTCAAACCATAACCTATTCCTTCTCAAAACTCTATTTCCTCTTAAGAGAATATCAAATTTATTAATTTTCTATATGATAAATTTCTCGAAACATTTTCAAAATGTTATCATGGTATCTACGTATAATATTATAACACTGTGATAAGTCTCGTATTTTTCATACTTTATTTGATTTTTTATAATTCAAAAATCCTTAAGCTCCACATTACCGATGAAGTGTCGTAACATAATTTTTTAATATTTTTTTTAAATTTCATGGATAAGAACTAAAAATGGACACAAAATAGTGAATGCAATTTTTCTATAAATTTTAGTGCATTATTTTAGGTACTTGCATTTCAAATTTCACATATTTCAATTTAAATCCTAGAAACACAATTAATGAGTTAAAAAAAGCAAATGTATCTAAAAAATACAAAAAAATTATATGAAATGAGATATGTTGTATTTTGATTATAAAAAATTAAAGTTCAAACAAATATTTAACCATCAATTTATTTTAAACCATAACTTATTAATATTCACTAACTTAAGTATTCCATAATTATATAAATAATAAATAAACCATTAATATAGTGATAATATATTATCTTGAGTCTAAGTTTAATCTGTGTGAAATCCTAAAATGAATACGGATGTATCCATTTTTATATCCACATTCAGCAGAATTCGAATATCCGTTTCCATATCCACATTTGTAAAACGAATTCGGATATTTCTGAATGTCATCCATATTTTATTCGAATATGAATACGAATATTCATATTTACATTAATTTGAATACGAATAATTCGGATATTCACATCTATATCCATCCGGCACATCAGCACAGGGAGGTGCTATTCGTTTAGCAGCAGCACACGTGGCTGGGAGTAGCATGCGGTGCTGCATCCAGCTGTGCAGCAGTCTGTGATTTAGAAGTACACCACAGGGCAGCGGATTCCAAGAACCTGAAGAGTGAAGAAGCACTGCGCACAGTTTTTTTCTCCCGGTGAGAATATTGTTCATTGTCTTTTGTCCAGCCAAGCCACGGTTCGTGTTTTTTTTGTTGTGTGTGGGTGTTTTTCTCTACATCAGGCGCAGTTCATTGCTGCTGCGTGGCGTGCGGCTGAGAGTAGGGATGGATATGGATGTCAGAATATCCGAATTATTCGTATTCGTATTCGAATTACTGTAAATATGGATATCCGTATTCGTATCCGAATTAAATATGGATGACATTCGGAAATATCCGAATTCGTTTTACAAATTTGGATATGGAAACGGATATCCGAATTCTGCTGAATGTGGATATGGAAATGGATACATCCGTATTCGTTTTAGGATTTCACACAGATTAAACTTAGACTCAAGATAATATATTATCACTATATTAATGGTTTATTTATTATTTATATAATTATGGAATACTTAAGTTAGTGAATATTAATAAGTTATGGTTTAAAATAAATTGATGGTTAAATATTTGTTTGAACTTTAATTTTTTATAATAAAAATACAACATATATCATTTCATATAATTGTTTTGTATTTTTTTAGATACATTTGCTATTTTTAACTAATTAATTGTGTTTCTAGGATTTAAATTGAAATATGTGAAATTTGAAATGCAAGTACCTAAAATAATGCACTAAAATTTATAGAAAAATTGCATTCACTATTTCGTGTCCATTTTTAGTTCTTATCCATGAAATTTAAAGAAATATTAAAAAAATTATGTTACGACACTTCATCGGTAATGTGGAGCTTAAGGATTTTTTTAATTATAAAAAAATCAAATTAAGTCTGAAAAATACGAGACTTATCACAGTGTTATAATATTATGCGTAGATACCATGATAAAATTTTGAAAATGTCTCGAGAAATTTATCATATAAAATGTTAAGAAATCTGAGATTCTCTCAAGAGGAAATAGAGTTTTGAGAAGGAATAGGTTATGGTTTAAAATAAATTTATGGTTAAATATTTGTTTGAACTTGAATTTTTTATATAATCAAAATACAAAATATCTCATACCATATAAATTTTTTGTATTTTTCCAGATCCATTTTCTATTTTTAACTCATTAATTGTGCTTCTAGTATTTAAATTGGATTATGTGAAATTTGAACTGCAAGTACCTAAAATAATGCACTACAATTTATCGAAAAATCACATTCACTATTTTGTATCCATTTTTAGTTCTTATCCAGTAAATTTAAAGAAATGTTAAAAAATTTATGTTACGACACTTCATCGGTAATGTGGAGCTTAAGGGTTTTTTAATTATAAAAAAATCAAATAAAGTCTGAAAAATACGAGACTTATCAAAGTGTTATAATATTATACGTAGATACCATGATAAAAGTTTGAAAATGTTTCGAGAAATTTATCATATAGAATGTTAAGAAATCTGAGATTCTCTTGAGAGGAAATAGAGTTTTAAGAAGAATATGTTATAGTTTAAAGTAAATTTATAGTTAAATATTTGTTTGGACTTGAATTTTTTTATATAATAAAAATACAACATATCTCATATCATATAAATTGTTTGTATTTTATAGATCCATTTGCTATTTTTAACTCATTAATTGTGTTTCTAGTATTTAAATTGGAATATGTGAAATTTGAACTGTAAGTACCTAAAATAATACACTAAAATTTATAGAAAAATCACATTCACTATTTTGTTTCTATTTTTAGTTCTTATCAACTAAATTTAAATAAATATTTAAAAATTTATGTTACAACACTTCATTGGTAATGTGGAGCTTAAGGGTTTTTTAATTATAAAAAAATCAAATAAAGTCTGAAAAATATGAGACTTGTCACAATGTTATAATATTATAAGAAGATATCATGATGAAATTTTTAAAATGTTTCTAAAATTTTATCATATAGGATGTTAAGAAATCTGAGATTCTGTTGAGAGGAAATAGAGTTTTGAGAAGGAATAGGCTATGGTTTAAAGTAATTTGATGGTTAAATATTTGTTTGAACTTGAATTTTTTTATATAATTAAAATACAACATATCTCATACCATATAGAGCTTTTGTATGTTTCTAGATCTATTTGCTATTTTTAAGTCATTAATTGTGTTTCTAGTATTTAAATTGGAATATGTGAAATTTGAACTGCAAGTACCTAAAATAATGCACTAAAATTTATAGAAAAATCACATTCACTATTCTGTGTCCATTTTTAGTTGTATCCACTAAATTTAAGTAAATTTTTAAAAAATTTATGTTACGACACTTCATTAGTAATGTGGAGTTTAAGGGTTTTTTAATTATAAAAAAATCAAATAAAGTCTGAAAAATACGAGACTTGTCACAGTGTTATAATATTATACGTAGATATCATGATAAAATTTTTAAAATGTTTCGAAAATTTTATCATATAGGATGTTAAGAAATCTGAGATTCTCTCTAAAGGAAATAGAGTTTTGAGAAGGAATAAATTATGGTTTAAAGTAAATTGATGGTTAAATGTTTATTTTAACTTGAATTTTTTATATAATTAAAATAAAATATATCTCATACCATATAATTGTTTTGTATTTTTCTAGATCTATTTGCTATTTTTAACTCATTAATTGTGTTTCTAGTATTTAAATTGGAATATGTGAAATTTGAACTGGAAGTACCTAAAATAATGCACTAAAATTTATAGAAAAATCACATTCAATATTTTGTGTCCATTTTAGTTGTTATCCACTAAATTTAAAGAAATGTTAAAAAATTTATGTTACAACACTTCATCAGTAATGTGGATCTTAAGGGTTTTTTAATTATAAAAAAATCAAATAAAGTCTGAAAAATATGAGACTTGTTATAGTATTATAATATTATACTTAGATACTATGATAAAATTTTGAAAATGTTTTGAGAAATTTATCATATAGGATGTTAATAAATTTTTGAAAATGTTTAATTTTTAAAAACAATAAAATTCAGCCAATTCTATCCAAATTGCCGCCTGTTTTTTCTGCATTTGCGCACCTGGACTCAATTTGTGTGTTCTTGTTGGTTGAAATGTATGATGAATTTCGGTTCAAGACTTTATGTAATTCATATTGGTTGTTGTGTATGATTAATTTTAGCTAGTGTTGTTTAAAAATTTATTTTGTGCATGGTTTATTGTGTATCATTGTTTCTTATTAATTATTATTCTAATTTGGTATATTTTACCCTTTGGATTTTTAAAAATTTTGTGAAACAACGAACATTTGGAGTTAAACCGAGTAAACATCTGAATACATATTCGTATTCGAAACATTCGTTTTGTATTCGTATTCGAGAACATCCGAATTCGTATTCGTATTCGAATTAAAATGTGGTAAATAGTGCTATCCGGATTCGTTTCCATCTGTATCCGATCCGAATCCATCCCTAGCTGAGAGGGACTGCAGAGGGATGCTAGCTGTGGCGCACTGATTTCAGCACAGAAGACAGCCACAACGCATGTGAGCAAGAGTTCATCTGTGCAGCAGGACTCTGTTTAGGAAAACAATACCGTAATTCCTTCTGTCTAAATTTGCGTGCACATACAGTTTATTTCAGAATATTTTGTAATTTCTCTAATTCATATCAGCACTTTATTTCAGATTGCATTGTGGTATTCATTGATATATTTGATAGCACTATTTATTTTCTGCATTTATTTTTGTTAATTTAAATGCTTTAAGCATTGTGCTTGATCATATTCATGAACTGCTTGTGATTCGGGAATAATCTGCTTGTGCTTGATGGATTTTCTCTGATTTGGTGAAACTGTTGTGATGATGTCTTTTGTAGTGTGAGTTGTTTTAATATGCTTTTAAGCACTGCTGTGGTGTCTTTTCGATTAAGACACTAGTCATTTTTTAAGCTAGATTATTTTTAGTACTTGAGATTTGTTTTGTTTCTACGAGTTGGATTTAGAGGAGCATTGACTGTTGGGAGAAGAACATTGATTCGAAAGAATTTTTGAGGTGCCCATTAACCCCCTTATGTTCGCTACTCTCGGTCCTACACCCTCGCACGGGAAGCAAGGCGTTCGACCATAAATTGGAACTAGAAATTTGGGCCCAAGGCTGATACACAAAAGAAGAACCTTTCCAGCCACATGGTGAGAATAGCTACGTGTTCACAAACACCCATCAGGACAGTCTTCTTGTTGTGCTTGGCGATGTATCGGCCCCAGCTATCAAGGGATTTGGTGCTGATACAGTGGTTCGGCTTAGAATGGAAAAAAGAGGGCTTGGCCGATGAGTCTATGTCATGGCAGGTCAGGAAGAAGACGTCAAGCAGGGAAGGACTCATCGGATCCTGACCAAATATGAAAGCATTTAAAGCATTAGACCATAAATAACAAGCTGCGGCCAACATCGGCTCATTTTGGTATGTGTTGGTGCATTTTTTGGTCACACTTTAACACACGCGTGGCTTGGGAGATCTACTTAACTCCAGTGCAGGTCCTAAATTCTTAGAAAAAGGGTTCAAGGCGTGTCAATCAGTTTGACCCTACAACTGATAAGGTTAAATAGGAAAATATGATCAGTAGTATGGCCTATCGGCTATCGAGCTGATGACCACGGTAAGGATAGAAAAATTGTGAAGCATTACGCCGATCGGCCATAAGGCCGATGACCATGGTCAGAGCGATCAAGCGAATGTGCCATCGGCCGATGAGATGGGCAGTACACACATATTGGCCGATGGACATTCTCCGATGGCAACTAAGATATGGCTCCGAATTGAAGAAAACCTATCGGCTTGTACTCCAGCAGAAATAAATAAAACGCACCAGATAACATGTCTATATCATAAAAATCATCATAATAACTAGATCAGACTTAACCAAGACAATAGTTAATCACGATTATCTTAATAATATGTCAAATTATCGGGCATGCTTTATTTAGATGAATGGTATACAACATGAAAAGATACAATTGCAAGAGATGTCGGACTTAACCAATGAAGCCTCAAACTACCATACCTAGATCACATCAATCTAAGAGATCAATTTGATGCAGCCTTAGACCTATCTAATACAGCAAGAACAACCGGTGACTATATTGTTTCGACGTTCTCATCAAGAGATCAAAATTGATGCAGCCATGAGGATACTGACCTAGTCGATACGGAATTTAGGGGTGGCGGGACTCACCTCTTCGTCAGAGATCGAAATGATGCAACCTAGCTCCGAGTGCTGAATCCCACCGGGATAACCTTGGAATCCAAGGGTGGTGATGCGCCGAGTAATTGTTTGACAGATATGTGTGTCTTAACCTAAGCTAAAGGGCACATATTTGTAGTCTAGAGACTTGTCGTCCAAGCATCATATCTTAACCGATCCCGAGTAATCCTCATCTTCTTTCCACTCTTATCTCCAACAGTTGTTCCTATCCGATCATGGATATGTCATGGACGGGCTTCTATGACTATACTTGACCATGCGGCGTCCTTAGTAGGCCTAGGCTTCTACCAAATCTTGGTGTCAATACACGCCCCTCAGTTTTGGAGCATTAAGGGGTAACCTATGATTCGAAAGTATCAGTCATCATTGCCCTCTGCCATCACATCCTTTCAAATGTCCTTCTGCAACGTTTTTCTAGTTTATCACTATTGGCCGAGACCCTTCACCTTCTATCACTTTCATATAATATGCAGGGCATCATCTCTACTTCAACTTTTTCTTTGCATTCTTCTTCTTCGATCATGAACGATTGTGATGGATGTTGCCTGGTCTGACACATTTAATTTTCTTTTGTGGTGGCATTGGACTAGGCTTCATTCCACACAGTTTTGGGAATGGCCCCACCAAATCTGTCGGGATCAACTTGACTCAGTTGCGAGGGGCTGTTTTCACTCTATAAGAACCGCTGAACACCTTCTCCTCTCCTTTACGCCTTCTGCACAAGGCACTTTTTCACACCTCAGTCCACCAAACTCATCGTCGTCCTTCAAGCAATCCTGCCATCACTGCTCCACCACCTTTATCTCCTCTATAGGCCTTAAACATTGCCAAACCTTCTCGATGGCGACTAATGACTTCGTTCCTGAGGTAAGTCTTCGGCCTTCTTCCTCTTTTTTTGTTTTCCATTGGTTTTCTTCGTTCTTCCGCCTCTTTTTTACTGTTTCTCACATGCTTTCTTTTCTATAGAACCTAAAAAACCAAATCCTAATCCCCATGGCTAACCATCTATCCTGCTTCTTTTTTGGGGCCAAATGGTAACCTTGATCCCACTAACTTCATTAATACCGAGACCCAGCGCATTCCTTTCAAACATTCCAAAATGTTTTTTCCCAACTAGACTTAGAGTTTTAGGGCATTCCCTACTACGCTACCTGGATGGCGTAACTGGTACCTCTGGGTTGCTGCGTCGGAGCGGGGTTCTTGGGAGCAAGACGGAATTGCGCATTGCATCAGCTTTTCTCTCGCTCTTCCTTTCATAAATGAGCTGATGCTAGCGTATTCTTGCTACTTCTGGTCCAATGCATTGAACGCATTTCTTTTTGGTCAAGGACCGATGAGTCCCAACCTCCTTGATGTCGTTGTCTTGACCTCTCTTGATATCATTTATGTGGCCGATCCCTTTATTTTCCGATCCAAACCCTCCCCCCGTTTTGACATCAAATCTACTAGTGGCCGGGCCAAATACATTGCAAATCACAATAAGCAAACCGACCATGTTAGTGAGCGAGAGCACGTTGCTTTTCATAACCTATGGCTCGAGAGGTTCCTCTTTTGTGTGTCCACCCTCAGGCCTACTTGCCATTTTCAATTCTTAGAAGAGAAACTGGACGCCAAAGTTGTGATCCCCTTGGCCAATACCTCATTGGTTCCCTTTACTGTCTCCTTCATCAGGTATCAGCCCGATTATCGGCCAGTGATGTGGTAGGTCACCTTGGTGGTCCTTGGTGGTTTCTCCAACTGTGGTTTAATGTATATACGACCAAAGTTTCCCCCAGACCTTCCTTTGATCTCCTCCACTTTCCGTCGGACCATCACGAGGTCTGCCTCTCCTACCTCCCACCGATGCCTTTCCTTAGGAGAGGTTCTGGGAACAAGTTCAATCCTGAACTCAATGTCCCTCTTGGGTGGCATCCATGGTAATTCCTCTGGAAAAACGTCTGGGTACTCTCGGACCACAGGTACTTCTTCTACTATCATCTGGTGGAGAGAAATTCCTCTCTAACCCCATGTGGCCATCTTAAAGGTGACGATGATTCCATCCTCGCTGGTCACTGTGACAGACTTGATGGTGTAGTATATAATTCTCTTCCGCTTCATCAACCAGTCCATACCGAGGATGAGGTCTAGGCCCTTGCAATCTATAAGTATTGGGTCGGCCCAAAATAACACCCCTTGGATCTCTACCCTTGTCCTTGGGCTAAATGGGTTGGCTAGAGTTTGGTTGTCAGGGGTAGAGATCATCATGGGTTTGGGCAGATGAAGTACTTCTTGTCCATTACTTTTCACAAAACTTTGGGATACAAAGGAGTGTGTTGCTCTAGAGTAAAACAATATTACTGTTGCTATGGAATTTGCAGTGAACATACCGAGGATGACTTCTGGAGCCTCTTGGGCTTCTTCCGTAGTGATATGGTTGACACGGGCGCAGAACATCGGGTTGGGGGCAACTCCTTGGGGTTGCTTGGGGTGAGGACACTGATGAGAGTAGTGCGCTTCCTTTCGGTAGTTAAAGCAGACCACCGGTTTGCTATTCCAGTCGCTCAAGGTGTTGGTCTTTGTGGCAGGTGCTAGCGAGGCCAATGGAGCTGGTGGAGCTGGGCTAGGGATCCCTATGCTTGAACCGCCGGAGGTGTACTATGCCCTAAAGGTGGGACGAGGGTGGTAGCTCAACATATGAGGTGGAGCGAAGCGAGGTCTTTGCAGGATCCCTTGGTTGTGTTTGAAGGCGATCATCTTCCTCTTCTTGAGGTCTAGCTTGTTCTGCTCAGTCTCATGGATGATGCTCTTGCTCACCAACCTCTAGAAGTCAGTGTAGTCCACAGCGATGTTTTGGACGGCCAATTCGTCCTTCTGTCCCCTGAGGAACTTAGCTTGACGATCGGTGTCGGTGCGAACTTCATCTGGCGCATACCGAGCCAGCTTGTTGAACTCGTGGAGGTATTCCGTGATGGATTTGCTCCCCTGCTACAAGTCACGGAACTCATGTTGCTTCATGTCGATGATCCCAACAGGAACGTGGGTGTCTCGGAAGGTGGTGGAGAATTATGCCCAAGTGACTATATGAGCCTCGGGCTGGGACTCATGGTAGTTGTCCCACTATTCGGTAGCTGGACCCTAGAGTTGGTGGGTTGTGAATGCTACTCGCTCCGTGTCAGAGCAAGGGAGGAGGTCCAATTTCTTCCCAATGGTCCTCAACCAATCCCCTGCCTCCATCGGGTTGGTTGTGCTTGAGAACGTGGGAGGCCTCACACGTAGGAACTCCGAAAGTTGAGTAGCGGGGGCCGGTGTGGGGGCTTGCAGGCATGGGGGTGGCTCTAAGTGTTGTTGCTGCTACAGACGATTTATCTGTGACTGTTGTTCTTGCATGTGGGCGTGCTGCTGTTGCATTTGAGCAAACAGTGCAGTGATGAGCTGGTTCTGGTTGGCCATCATCTTAGCCAGTGTAGGATGTTGGCGACAGGTGCTCTGGTTCGACGCTGTCCATAAGCCTCTCTATTGGGTACCACATTACTTGGCAGGTTGTGGGTGGCAGACGGGTTTTGGTCGTTGGCCATTCTGAAGGAGGTAATACCCCAAGTATATAAGAAAAGACTTAGAAAAATTTACAACAAACTAGTTCACGGATTCTTTATTAAATATGGTACAAAATAGTTCATTACATTTCAGCTCTTATTTTCATCCCACCCATAGCACAAGTTGCTATGGATGGTACCACAATCATGAAAGAAAAAAACAAGCATCAGAACTATCGTCAATCACAACTACTCGCCTTTAGAGGCAGTCTCGGTGCTCTCTAATCCACGAGAGTCTCGGGTAATGCTGAGCTCGATGAAGTTTTCTATCATGGGGTCCGAAACATTGACTGGCCCCGGAGCAGCGACGCTAGAAGAGGAAGGTCCGAATGGCATTGACGGTGGGGTGATCCGCTTAGGTCGAGGGGCGAGCTTCCTGATAACCTTCTTCTTGCGAGGAGGCAATAGTGCTAACTCTTTGATGTTCTTCTTGAGCTCCTAGATCTAACGTCGGAGCTCAGCATTCTCGGTGACACTTTGCTGTAACTCAACGACCTTGTGTTGCAGTTCTCCGTTCTCCCGAATCAGGCTATTCACCGTGTGACGATAGAAGTCGATGGTATTGTGCTAATCATCAGCATCAAGCATGACCTCAGTGTGAAGGTGATCCATGGCCTGAAGAAGACGAGTGTTTCTAGCCATGGCGTTGTCATGATCAGAGAGAATACTTACTTAGATGTTGCGGTGGGCTCCCGGAGTGCGCATCGGTACATAACGGAAGGAGGTATCTTAGATCTGAACGTCGTAAATCAGCCTTAACTCCGTGAGGGCTTGGAAAGTGGCATGCTGACACGCCACCTCGAAGGTCAGGCCTTCGACAACTGAGATGAAGAAGGGGGGTACATCACAAGTGCCTGCAAATTCTTCAGGGTAAACTCCATGGAATTGTGGCTCGTGGATGAATCCGAGGAAGGTCACGAGCATCTAAAGCTCACGGATGAATCCATCATGGTCCCAAAGGTATCCGTGCACGTGGTGACCTGGCATCTACAAAGAAGACAAACTTTAAAGAGTATGGGAGAGAAGAAAAATATGAAGTAGATTTTTACGACATAGATTTTTGTAAAACTTAGTATTGGGTCGGTCTGTTTGACTTCCTACAGTCAAGTTGGCTCTAATACCATCTTGTGGCGCCCAAAATTAATAAATTCAGGACTTTATCGAATTTCCAAGGAAAATCAATAATACCAAGATGTTCATCACACGACAACGTACATACGTCAATCATTCGTGGTTCGTAGACCACATTATTACACAAGTGTAGAAAGTAAAAGAAACTAATAAAAATAAAGCTTTGGGATGAACATCTCCTCCAGGGTCACGTCCTTGACTAGGTCGTTACTCCAGACCATCCTCATCGTAAAATGAATCCTCTGAAGGGGTTTTTCAACGAGTATGAGTACAAAAGTACTCAACAAGCCACCAAGAATGCAATAATAATGCAGGATAATAGCAAAATGGGCTAATGGTTTAAAGTCCGAAAAAGTACATTTTTATGTTGCAACATCTTAGTGTAGTCAAGTTTATTTTATTCAGAACAATAAAACATGAATAATGCAACATCTTCTAACTCGAGGAGTACTAATGACACACCTCGCTCAACGGTCCTTATATGTCACATCTTCATGCAACACTTCACAAGTATAAACTAACCGTGGGATGTCACGCAACCCACCCTTGACCACGGGCTCGTCTTTTCGAAAAGATTTAGACTCTGATTAGAGGTGTACCACTATACCCATAAGGCACACCGCAGTTTGTTCAGATGACCCAAGTCACAGGAACTCATGCCAAAACCTTTAACATAAAACGCTCTAACCCAATGACACATACTATAGGTTTCGTCGGCGCGGCAGCGCACTGGACCAACGTCGCGCCCCTTTTGTGCCACATGGTACAAGTCACCCGCAGGTGCTACTTGCCCCTCTCCACATAGTGCCTCAAGTTGGAACGTCCGATACCTCTAGTTAAGACTTACCCATTAGACTTGTGGTTGATACATAAGTGTATTGCAATGGATCCCGTAGACCGGTCCTTATAGTGCCCCGGGTGCGACTAACCAATGTCCTCTCTTGCACCTGGAACCCACCATACTAACTTAATAAACCAAAACTCCATAACTACTAGAATTCCAGGGGGAGAGAAATCACAGGGATCATATAATAGAACTAAAGTATCTACGACTCGTTTTTAAACCTATAGTAGTTGTGTTGATACATTGGACACTATCTAATAATACTACTATTATGTTGACAAGGATTTTAGGATCGATGGCATGGCTTGGGTTTGCACATCAAAGTCGGGGATCTACATAATTATATTGTCAGGCTTTTGATTTGACTAATGCATTTATAACCAATGGGTTTTAGCGATATTTAATTAAAACTAGGTTCAATATGCTCAAAAATGGGTTGGTGACTTGCCTTGTTCTGCAAATGATGAAGGTGGAACCTTGGGAAAATATTCGGGCTCCTCAACGATGTTGTATTCTTCTAGGCACGCAAAATGAGAATAATAAACAATTAAAAAAATAAAATAAACAATACAAAAATGTATACTTTATTGTCTAAACATGTAGAGAATAAAAATATAAATTTTCTGGAATTTAAATGGTCAAATTTGGAGCTAATTTGAAGGAGATATGAATTTTTGAAGTTTAAAACAATTTCTAGAATTTATTTTAAATCAGAAACAGTATCTGGTCAACGGTGAACCCGAGCATTGTGTTGTGCACCGGATGATCTGGGGCCATCGGATCAAGATCTGGTGGGCAAGCGCGCGCAAGGTGTTTAAGTGAAAATGGACGGCCCAGATTAAAAGATACCACTTCGCTGAGATCTGACGGGCCAAATTAAACCGAGCGGTCAATTTAATATCTATAGTCCGATCACAATCGCACAGCACAGAGCGAGTCCAGCACGCGCGCTGCACGGGCAAGGTAGAAGGCTTTGTCCCCGATGC
The DNA here is from genome assembly GCA_019279435.1 of Zizania palustris. Lineage (NCBI taxonomy): Eukaryota > Viridiplantae > Streptophyta > Magnoliopsida > Poales > Poaceae > Zizania > Zizania palustris. Next base: position 14,786,580 of record JAAALK010000086.1, on the reverse strand, counting down.
AGGCAGGATGCGGCGGCACGGCGAGCAGTGGCAACCTAGAGCCTAAACTAATCACTAAAATGAGACCAGAATAGGGAGGGGAAGCGGATGGTACTAGAAATGGCGACAAAGGAGGACTGGCGGCGATCGGTGATGTGCGAAGATGGCAAGGAGTGTTTGGGTCCTAGTCGGCGATGAGGTTCCGGCGGCGATGAGCTCGAATAGAGTAGTGGCCGAGGTCGGGGAGACGACGGCAGTCATGGAGAGGTGGTCGATGATGATGGGGACAAGCTCTAGCGATGGTGAGTGGCGGCTGGAGGGCGAGCAGAGGAGGTGGCGTAAAAATGCAATGTGGGGCTTTGATCGTGCGGAGACTTACGCAAGTGCGAGGACCGAACGTGGTGGCCAGAGGGGTGAGGGTGTCGGGCAGTGAAGGAGGGGGGTCATGTGCCATGAAAGCTGAGAGGGGAGTAATGCTTCGACGAGGTGTTTATCGTGGGCGATTATGGCATTATGGGGCTTAATGCGATGGGATTCAAGGGGGGAAACATGCACCAGATCATGGCGAGTAATTCCCCAGCATTAATTCGTGGAGGGGCCCATGGCGGAGGCAGATCCAAGAACAAGGGATTCGGCCGGAGATCTCGGGGGCGATGACGATGTGGGAAAGACGAATCTGATAGGGCGAGACCAGCGGTCAGTGACGGGCGCAGGCACGAGGGGCAACGGTCGGCGCCGATAAGCGAGCTAGGGCACATGAGCTGAGAGGGGAGGATACTGACAAGTGGGCCAAGGACTCGGGTGCGAGGCAGAGGGTGCCAACAGGTGGGCTCTATTTGTTAGTGAGGAGGTGCAGAGGTGAATGGGTTGGGCTGGCCTGTGGATAGAGAAAGGGAGGGTGCGACCCACTACTATTTAGAATTCATTTCTGAATAAAAATAATTGCTGAAAATAGTTTAAAAATTATGAGCTACATGCAAAGATTCTAAAAATTTGTAAAAATTCTCAAAAATATATCTTGGCCTCAAGAACATAATGTAATTTTCTCAGATCAAGATTATGATTATTTCTCTAGATTTTTATTTATTTGGACATTTTCAGCTTTATTGAAAATCAATAATAATTCTTTTCTAGATAAGTAATATTTATTAATTTATTTTTACCTTTAAAAATTTGGGGTGTTACAGCTTGGGCAGTTCTTCGTTGATCGGCTTGATGCCATCATCTGATACTTCAAGAAAATTGGCATCCCAAGCTCTTCCCGATAGACAGATGACTCCTTCTATCTTCCCCACTGATAAATTGGTTCTAGCTATGTTAACTGATTTATCAGTGGGAACTATTTCCACTTGATCGCTGATCCATTGCATGAGGTTCTGGTGCATTGTTGATGGGACGCAGCAATTCACGTGTATCTAGTCGCGCCTTAGTAACAAACTGTAGGATCCCTTCCCCTCTATGACGAAGATGGTAGTCGACATCGTTTTGCTTCCAACCGTCAGTTCTGCATTCAACAATCCCATCGTATCTGACGAGTTGCCGCCGAAATCCCTCAATACCATGTTGGTTCTAATGAGGTATTCCGACGTCTTTCCAAGCTTCTAAAAGGTGGCATAAGGCATCAAGTCGATAGCCTCCCCTCCGTCTATCATCATCTTGGACATCGGCTTCCCATTAACCAATGCGTTAACATAGAGAGGTCTTAGGTGCCGATGTTCAAGGTCTTCAGGTTTGTCAAAGATTGCTAGCTACGGAGCCAACATCAATTGCATCATTGTATTGGCATGATCTGTGTCGTCTTCGCTGGGTGCTTGATACTTTGTAGAGAGGAAGAAATCATGTTTACCTCCACATCTTTTTTATTGTTGTGATCGGCCTTGTCTTTCGGACGCTATTCGCTCTTGATTCTGCGGAGCCGATCAACTTCTTCGAAGTGCATCTGTGCCCTTGCTTCTTTATTCCACAGACGCCGCACCCTTCTTTTCTGGCTCCTCGTGATGATCCTGGAGGGGCACCATTGCGACTTCTTTGGTGTTTCCTTGTCATCGTCGGCCACTTGGTCAGTTCCTCCGTCATTAATAGGACCGAGCCTCTCTAACGCTAGAACCCTTGGAGGCGACAACCTTCGGTGCATGGCTTCTTGATTGTGTGGCCTTGTGCTAACACCAGATGACCAGTGGTCATCTTGTACCCCTCCGGCGGCACCACATCCTAAGCAATCATCCATGGATGGTAGTCGTAGCCCCTCGTTCCAACAAAGCCTAAAGAATTCACAATTCCAATTGGTGTTGAAATATGAGTGGCTATGTCTCTCCTCGTTTTCCCTTTCATCTGACCTCCTCTGGTTCTTTCTGATGAGATCCGACGAGGTGATAATGATGTCTCGCCTTCTCTTCTTCATATGCCGATCGTCAGTGTGTTGCGCGTGCACCATGTTGACTGGGAATGGATCACCGTCGATGTTTATCATCATCTTTCGATCGCCGAACTTGATTCGGCGTTGTTCTACGGTCGATTGAATTTGCTGTCTGAATACTTTACATTCATTGGTTTGGTGTGATGGGGAATTGGGCCACTTGAATTATTTTCTTTTCTTCAACTCATCGGCAGGCGGTATCACGTGGCCAAGTGACTGTTAAATCTGTTTTTCTTTAAGCAACAAGTCAAATATCTTGTTGGCCTTGTTGACGTCGAAGTCATACTTTTCTTATTTTTCAATCAGCTTTAACCAAGGGCATGCGACCTATTGTTTGTTCTTGAACCATTTTGCCATCCCGACCTCTGCATTAGAGTGATTATTTCCATCAGAGTCCAAATAGTAAGCTTGCGTGTATGCTACCTTGTTTTGATACCTATTTGTTCTTACTTCTTCGAATCGGCTCTCATGTGTCGATTCCCTTTGCACCAGTTGCGAAAGTCTTTCGAACTCGTGGGAATAAAACCTATCCTTGATTGGATTCAGGAGTCCCTGGAATGCCAATTCCGCCAACTGGGTATCACTAAGGCTCAAGCTATAGCATTTGCTCCATACGTCTCAGAACCTATAGACATAATCTTGCACCGACTTGTCCATTCTTTGATTTACAGCCATCAAGTCGGTAAGTTTCATCTCTTGAATGCCAGTGAAGAAATACTTGTGAAACTTCTTCTCCAGATCTGCCCATCCTCTAATGGAATCCGCTAGTAGTGAAGAAAACCATGTGAAGGTCGATCCTAATAGTGAGAGCGGAAAAAATTGGACCCTTAGAACTTTATCAGCTGATGCCTCCCCACACTAGGCGAGGAAACGACTAATGTGCTTGACCATGGAAATCGAGTCTTGTCCCAAAAACTTGGTGAAGTTGGGTACCTTGTATCAGCCTGGCAGTAGTACTCAATCGAACCATTTTGGGTATGGCAACTAATACATGTACGTCTATTCCTTGGGCTTCAACTAGAATTGATCTCTAATAGATTCTGTGATCCGATTGACCTAGTCGTCTTCTTGCTGCCCCGACGTTGGGTATTGATTGGGTAGTGGGGCCTACTGATATTATTCCTGTCGAGCAACGTTGTACCTATACTACTGCTCATCACCGTAGGGCTATGCTCCATAGTATGTCGTCCGATGATACCCTAGAGGGATACCATCGAGTTCCCCCCTGGCTGCACGAGATCTGGCAGTGTGTTTCTTATGATGTCGTACGTTACTTGCGGCACCCCCTGTCTTGGCAGTCTTGGATCAAACGCCGGAAACGATGTCGACACATTCCTTTCAATGCCATATGGTGCGCTCTGCGGCGGACCCTATGCGGGGCCCACCGGATGAGCTGTCTTGTTGCCTTCGTGACTGGGCGAGGTGCCTAGCTTCTCTAGCCTCATCAACCCTTGAGGCTGTTGTGCCGGCCGAGTATGCTACAGTAGTCTTGTTTGGTTGTCGAGGAGGTACGTCGGACCTTGTGGTGGTTCATGGAGGGTGTTGGCCAGTGTTCAGAATTGGTTTATCAGTGCGTGGTGGAGCACGTTGTTGACAATCTCCTAGAAAATGACATGAGAGCCTTCTGTCGGCTGACCGATCTCCACAGCCGTCACTAGTCTTGGCAACAGATCCCTTAAGATGGGACCCGCCTGAAGCATCCTGTAGTCTTGCAGACACAACTCCTGGAAAGCATCAATGTGTCTTGGTACCTCAACCTTCTGTTCCTCAGTCAGAGTCTCCATGGTGATCAGAATGATGTTGTTGTTGTTGAGTTCACTCATCATAGCTAAGTAACTGAAAATGGTCCCACTGAGCATGCCAAAAAGCGTGTTGGTATGTTTTTTAGTCACACTTTGACACACGCGTGGCTTGAGAGATCTACTTAAATCCAGTGCAGGTCCTACGTTCTCAGAAAAGGCATGCCAATTAGTTTGATCCTGTAACTGATAAGGTTAAATAAGAAAAGACGATCAGTAGTATGGCCTATCGACTATCGAGCCGATGACCGCAGTAAGGATAGAAAAATAGTGAAGCATTATGCCGATTGACCATAGGGTCGATGACTATGGCCGGAGCGATCAGGCGAACGTACCATCGGCCGATGAGATGGGCAATGCACACGTATGGGACGATGGACGCTCTCTGATGGCAAATAAGATATGGCTTTAAATTGAAGATAAGCTGCGAGCTTGTACTCCGGCAGAAATAAATAAAACGTACCAGATAACATGTCTATATCATAAAAAATCATCACAAAAATAGATCGAACCTAACCAAGATAGTAGCTAATCATGATGATCTTAATAATATGTCAAAGTATCGATCTTCCTATCTTAACCAATCCCAAGTAATCCTCATCTTCTTTCCGCTCTTATCTACATTGGCTCTTCCTATCCGATCATGTAGATGTCATGGATGGGCTTCTTTGGCTATCCTTAACCATGCAGCATCCTTAGTAGGCCTAGGCTTCTACCAAATCTTGGCGTCAACAGTATGGACTGGCAAGGGAAAGACCAATACAATGGCCGATGTCAATTTCCTCCCAATCAGCATGGTACGAGGCCGATACACTAATGTACCAATCGTGCCAGCTGGGGAGAGAAGGAGGAAAGGGTTCAAAACTAGATTTCCAAACTGAAGAAAGCATAGAAGATAATTTGAAAGGGATTCAGCAGGATTCGGCATTGATAAAATCCGTAGGGTCGGGATTATCCATAGGGCCTAAAGAGAAACAAGACGAATGAGTGCTAATGTGGATCAGAACTTGCTTCCGTAGGTTCTACAAAAGGAAAAGAAGCAAATAAAAGAAAAAAAAGGAACAATGAGTAAAGGCAGCGGACGAACCAAGAAGAACCGAAGAAGGAGAAGAATGCCAAATAGTTTACCTTAGGGATTGTGTCGACGGTGGCCATTGCTGGTGATGTCGAAAGTACAGGGCCGATGAAGAAGAAGAAAATGGCGAGTGGCAATGGTCGCAAGAACACAACAGCAAGCTTGGGGGGCAAGAATGAATAGTGAGCAAAAAGCGTAAATATGAAAGGTGGAGTGATCGGGGTACTTATAAAGCAAGAAGCAACTCCTTGGCAGCCGAGTCAAGCCGATTTTGCCAGATTTGGTGGGGCCACCTGCAACATTTGACAAAAGGTAATCATGAGTACATTTTTCAAATTGCCGATACCTTTGCAGGCCCAAGATTAGAGGAACTGAATCCTTGGCTTAAAAAACGCCAATACAAAACTATGTAGGATGAAGCCTAGTCTGACGCCACCATAAGGAAACGTAGATACGTCAGACCAAGCAACACCCAATGTAGTCGTGAATGACTAAAGATGAATAAGTTGGAAATGAGAGAAAATTATGAAGCCGAAACCCTGGGCGAAGTTATAAAATTACTAGAAGATGAAGGGTTTCGGCTGACAATCAAATTGAAAAGATCGCGTGGATAAACATTCGAGAAGACCCTTAAGCTCCACATTACCGATAAAATGTCCTAACATACATTTTCAAAATCTATTTAAATTTAGTGCATAAGAACTAAAAATAAACACAAAAACATGAATATGATTTTTATATAAATTGTTGTGCATTATTATAGGTACCCATAGTTCAAATTTCACAAATTTTAATTTAAATCCTAGAAACAATTAATAAGTTAAAAATAGCAAATGCATCTAGAAAAATACAAACTTTTTATATGAAATGATATATATTGTACTTTGATTATAAAAAAGTCAAAGATGGTCAAAGAATCCCATCTGTTATAACATGATCGGACATGGAGGAGCCGATGGAGATAAAACTGAAAAAAGAAGATAAAGATTATCCATAATAGGTTAATATAGAATACTTGGACGGTAACTCTCCGAACTATAAATATGTACCACTTAGTTATATTAGAACACACATCTCTATCAAATAACTAATCGGTGCATCGCCACCTTTGGCTTCCAAGGTTAATCCCGGTGGGATTCGGCACTCAGAGCTAGGCTGCATTATTCCGATCTCCAATGAAGAGGTGAGTCCCGCCACCCCCGATGACCGTATCGATTAGGTCAGTATCCTCATGGCTACATCAGATTGATCTCTTCAGGTGAACGTTGAAACAGTATGGTCGTCGGTTTCGCGTTGTATTGGCTAGGTCTAAGGCTGCATCAAATTGATATCTTAGATTGACGTGATCTAGGTGTGATAGTTTGAGGCTTCATCGTTTGAGTCCGGCATCTCTTGCTATTGTATCTTTTTCATGCTATATACCATTCATCTAAATAAAGCATGCCCGATACTTTGATATATTATTATGATCATCATGATTAGCTATTGTCTTGGTTTGGTCCGATCTAGTTATTGTGATGATTTTCCTGATATAGACATGTTATCTAGCATGTTTTATTTATTTCTATCGGAGTACAAGCCGATAAGTTAACTTCAATTCAACGCCACATCTTATTCTCCATCGAAAAAGCGTTCGTCGACCTATATGTGTAAATTGCCCATCTCATCGGTCAATGGCACGCTCGCTCGATTGCTTCACCCATGGTCATCGGCCCTATGGCCGATCGGTATGATATTCCACAATTATTGCATCCTCAATGCGGTCACCGACTCGATAGCCGATAGGCTATGCTATTGATCATAATTTCATGTTTTCTTATCAGTTTCAGGGTCAAACTGATTGGCACGCCTTGAACCCATTTTTTCTAAGAATGTAGGACCTGCACTGGAGTTAAGCAGATCTTTTAGGCCACATGTGTGTAAAAGTGTGACAAAAAATACTCCAACATACTCTCAATAATTATTATGGGTATAGGTTACCCAATGAGTATATTTTACTCGTGCATGTACGAGTTTGAGGGAAATTTGGACCCGCATATATATGTGAGTCATCTGACAAGGATATTTTTCTTAACGAGTATGTGTTTGAGATTGTCAAACCCAATGGGTAAAGACACATTACTATCTTCCACCAAAACATGTTCCACTCTACAAAATCCGTTTATGATCAAATCTTAAGTGGAGTTGTAATTTTATTGTGGAGCAATTGTCTTATTTGGCATAAAATGTTATGATTTATTGTGTATAGTTTTTTATACCCTCGTGAGTAGGACTTTTGCTAATATACAATCAAACATTTATCTTCTTGCTATATCATCTCATTTATGATTATAATCCTATCATGTTTTTTACACAAATTCTATCTCGAGAAAAACCTCAAGTTTGTTAAAAAAAGCTCTAACATGACGCATTGACGTCCCCTGTAGTGGTGGCCGCGGCAGCACGGACGCGCGGGAACAGCGTCGGCAGCGCCAGCGTGGCTGGCAGCGGTGCTGGCTACAGCCTACAGGCCAGGCGCGACCGCCCTCTGCCTCAGCGCTTGCATTTCGTGCTTCAAGCGCAAGCGGCACGCCGTGGGCCTCATGAAGTCATGAGGGCTGAGGCAGGCTTACGGGTGTACCACCTATTCGCACACTTGTTTCGTTCGTGGCGCACCCTGCCGATCGATTTCGCAGCACCAGTCGGCCACTCCTCATCAACATCTGGCAAAGTCAGAAACCCACAGGCCACAGCGGCCTACAAAAGATGTAGCCGGTGACGACCTTGTACCTCAATCTCGCTCTAGCTACGGTGTACACTCTACTAGCTCAGCGCCCTCGGTTCATCGCTAGGAACGAAGAAACCAATTTGTTGGGCGCCAACGATCGGAGGAAGAGCTCATGATGGCAGGGGAGGTGGCAGCGCGTGAGTACAGCGGCGGCGTGACGGCTTCCGTCGTGGTGACCTGCCTCATGGCGGCCTCCTGCGGCCTCATCTTCGGCTACGACGTCGGCGTCTCTAGTGAGGACCCATCACTCTGCAGTCTGCAACTCTGCATACATACTGCCCCCATCGCCTCCTCCTCCTAGTGCGTCCGTACATCTTGCTAGCACACGGTATGTTCGTTTCGTAGAAACCACATGCAGCAAGCATGTTCTGTGCCTTTGGTTGATCAGGAGGTAGAAGAAACCTAGCTCTTGGCCTCTTACATGCCTCGATCACCGGGGAGAATTCTCGATTCTATTCGGCTCAGTTTGACCAATTACTTAATCCAGGATGAACTTAACAAAACACAATTATATTCCCCATGTTCGAGCTCTGAAGGGGAAGCTCAAGCTCCATTCAGCATGCATCTTCTTCTGCTGCACTTTAGATAATAACTTAATCGAGCATGAACTGAGCAAATATAGGTAAAAAATAAAAAATGACTAGAGGCTCTAAAACAATTAATTTATATTTATGAAGGAGTTGTAATTTGTAAAAGAGTCGGAGGAAGGAAGTATTCTGTTGGGGATTGGTGGAAACCGTCAAACAGCTATCTGCTTGATACAAATGTAGATGCCTGACTGTGACATTTTGCCTTTAGTTGTTCCATAATATGCTACCTAAACCCACAAGGACTTTCCCCTTCCAAGTTGTAGATTTATTTAAATCTTGGTATTTTATCAACGCTATGGATGTCATTATTGATCATTAGAATATATATATATATATATATATATATATATATATATGGTTGAATTAGACAAATAGAATCATTTAAATTTATGATAGTAGACTAAAATAATAAATAATCAAAGTTAATTTTTAGGAGTGATGAACTACTAGCTAGCCTGAATTCCTTTGGCAGAAATGGGCACACAACTCTCTCTATATATATTCCCTGGCAAGGGCCATACGAACTACACTATTTTGTTTCATCAGTTGGGATTTTTATTTATTAATTGGAAACAATTTCTCTAGTAAGTTTAGACAGCGTAGATTTAATTGATGACTTTTGTGGATACTAAATAAGGACAATTAAGATAAATGTTTTTTTCTTCCTGCTGTTTTGTATTTGTTCAATTTGATACTTGATGCATAGAATATTATAATACCAAAATCGTCGATCGTCATTGGAAAGAAAAATTGATTTTATTTGTCTAACAAAACACACATGTTGTCTGTCGACAACGAGATGAGAGAGAGATATGAGAGTGAAAGAAGGTGTCGTTTATATATGATCGATCTTGGCTCAAATATTTTATACATCATAAATATCCTATCAGTAGATTTGTTAGCATTTGTTTTGTAGATATTTTGTTACATAAGACAACTAGCACTTTAGATTCCAATGCCGATTGATTTCGCAGCACCAGTCGGCCACTCCTCGTCAACATCTGGCAAAGTCAGAAACCCACAGGCCACAGCGGCCTACAAAAGAAGTAGCCGGTGACGACCCTGTATCTCAGTCTCGCTCTAGCTACGGTGTATACTCTACTAGCTCAGCGCCCTCGGTTCATCGCTAGGAACGAAGAAACCCGTTTGTTGGGCGCCAACGACCGGAGGAAGAGCTCGTGATGGCAGGGGAGGTGGCAGTGCGCGAGTACAGCGGCAGCGTGACGGCTTCTGTCATGGTGACCTGCCTCATGGCGGCCTCCTGCGGCCTCATCTTCGGCTACGACGTCGGCGTCTCTGGTGAGGACCCATCACTCTGCAGTCTGCAACTCTGCATACATATTGCCCCCATCGCCTCCTCCTCCTAGTGCGTCCGTACATCTTGCTAGCACACGGTATGTTCGTTTCGTAGAAACCACATGCAGCAAGCATGTTCTGTGCCTTTGGTTGATCAGGAGGTAGAAGAAACCTAGCTCTTGGCCTCTTACATGCCTCGATCACCGGGGAGAATTCTCGATTCTATCCGGCTCAGTTTGACCAATTACTTAATCCAGGATGAACTTAACAAAACACAATTATATTCCCCATGTTCGAGCTCTGAAGGGGAAGCTCAAGCTCCATTCAGCATGCATCTTCTTCTGCTGCACTTTAGATAATAACTTAATCGAGCATGAACTGAGCAAATATAGGTAAAAAATAAAAATGACTAGAGGCTCTAAAACAATTAATTTATATTTATGAAGGAGTTGTAAAAGAGTCATAGGAAGGAAGTATTCTGTTGGGGATTGGTGGAAACAGTCAAACAGCTATCTTCTTGATACAAATGTAGATGCCTGACTGTGACATTTTGCCTTTAGTTGTTCCACGGGGTCATTTTTTACATCCATAATATGCTACCTAAACCCACAAGGACTTTCCCCTTCCAAGTTGTAGATTTATTTAAATCTTGGTATTTTATCAATGCTATGGATGTCATTATATTGATCATAAGAATATATATATATATATATATATGTGTGTGGTTGAACTAGACAAATAGAATCATCTAAATTTATGATAGTAGATTAAAATAATAAATAATCGAAGATAATTTTTAGGAGCGATGAACTACTATAGCTAGCCTGAATTCCTTTGACAGAAATGGGCATACAACTCTATATGTATATTCCCTGGCAAGGGCCATACGAACTACACCATTTTGTTTCATCAGTTGGGATTTTTATTTATTAATTGGAAACAATTTCTCTAGTAAGTTTAGACAGCGTAGATTTAATTGATGACTTTTGTGGATATTAAATAAGGACAATTAAGATAAATGTCTTTTTCTTCCTGCTGTTTTGTATATGTTCAATTTGATACTTGATGCATAGAATATTATAATACCAAAATCGTCGATCGTCATTGGAAAGAAAAATTGATTTTATTTGTCTAACAAAACACACATGTTGTCTATCGACAACGAGATGAGAGTGAAAGAAGGTGTCGTTTATATATGATCGATCTTGGCTCAAATATTTTATGCATCATAAATATCCTCTCGATCGATAGATTTGTTAGAATTTGTTTTGTAGAGATTTGTTATTAGCGTTTTAAATAGTAGTTTTTTTCAAAATAAATTCAAATTTGTATAGAAATTAAAAAAACAAAAATATGTAGCATTTGGTACTTGATCGGCCGACTGGCGCCACGTAGCAGCCAGTCGGCCGACCAAGGGCCGACTGGTACGGTGCCTGCGTGTCCCGCACGCCCGTGCCCATGCGCCCGGCCCCCTCACCTCCCGCACCCTTCCCCTCGCCCGCGCGTCCCCCGCCCACGTGCCCCACTCCCGCGCGCCCCGCCGCAACTGGCCTCTCGCCTCCCGCGCCCACTCCCGCCGCCTCGACTCTCACCCCGCGTGCCACGTGGATGGGCAAGAGTTGAGGCCACGGCGGCTGGCGCGGGAGGCGAGGGGCCGGGTGCGGGGCGTGTGGGCGAGGAGGCGGGGGCAGGGCGCAGGAGGCGAGGGGGCGGGCGAGCGCGGGGCGCAGCGCGGGCATCGGTCGGCCCTTGGTCGGCCGACGGACGTTGACGTCGCCATAGTCGACTGATCAAGTGCCGATTAGTTGCCACGTGGTGCCAGTCGATCGTCGTCTGCCAACTAATTTTGAAATTTGTCAAACTTCTGTACAAATCTGAATTTTTGTTTTTTTTAAAAATACTATTTAAAAAAATCCTGTGTCGCCAGCTGGCCAGCTGCTGTGAGAGAACATGCTGCTTCGTTGTTAGGTGGTCACTAGTTAATTAGCTAACAAGGTAGCTCATGTATTCTATAATCTTATTCCAAACGAATTTGACCGTCAATATGTTGCTAATAATTAACACAAAAGATGACGAGACGTAGGGAATCAGAACAATGTTTCAGCTGGCCTTTCAGGCTGCCATGCATATATACCTAGCTAAAAAAATATCAGTGTAGGTTTTGAACCGCACTATAAAAGTGGCACTAAAAATACAATATTTTCGATGCTGGTTTAAATTTTAAAAATAAAGTAAATGAGCGTAGGTCAACCGGCATGATATCTATATATATGTGGTAGGATCTCTATTTTTGAACTTAATTTTGAAATTCATAGGCACAAAAATATCAAAACAATATTATGTATCCTCCGAGACATCTCATACGGTCTCACATTGCAAGCCACAAGTCACATAATGTTTTGCTCATACGATCACTATAATTTAACCTAAGATATATATGTGCCTCCATGTATTACTTCGTTCTTTACTATTTCACCCTAGACGCTGTCACAAATAATATTATTTTAATTTCACTTCTACAAAAATTGCAATAAAATTTGCAGTGTATATTTCATACTCTAGATGAATTAAAATAAAAAGTTATCAATTACAAAGTTATAGATATTATCGAGCTCTACAACGTTGATACAAGGTTCGTACTCATCCAAAACAGTTTGAATAAAAAACCGGCATTACACTTCTCTAGCCGAGAATCCAAACAGTAGATTTCGGCACCATATATATCCACTTGCACAAAATGGATATATATGGTGCCAATGATTTATCATGTAGATGAGTACATTATTTATCATGAGGAGCTAGCTAGGCATGCTGTGCCAATGATTTATCATGTAGATGAGTACATTATTTATCAGGAAGAAAGCTTAATTTGATTCTCTGATCCAAACCTAGCTAGCCCAAATTCCATACTAGCCAGCTACCCGGCCAGTGGCATATCTACTGTTACCACTGCTAGCTGCTAATCCAAGCGCATTCAGCAGCACGAAGCGACAGAAAATTAAACAGTGGAAAGCAAAACACATGCTAGCTAGCTTAGGGAGGAGCTGCCCAAGTGCATAAAGTATAAACGACATCCACATCTGGCTGGGGAATAACATCTGATCGATCATTATGCATATGTGTGCACTATCTAGCTCCATCGTGCTGAAGCATCTCAGAGTGTGCTAGCACAGTACTGGCCATGTTGAGTCGATCGTCGATCTCAGTGTCGAATATATATATGAGAAATTTTATAGTCCTTAAAGTGCATTCGGCATGTGCAATTTCTTTTTCCGCGAGATGGCCTGCAATTTTTATTTTTACTCCCTTTATATTTGCCTTTTTAGTTAATTCTAATAGCGTAAATAAACTAAGTGATCTCTAGGCTAGGTGTAACAGGGTTCATCTTAGGCTAATCATGGCATAGTTCTTAGTTGTATAACAGAGAGGGGCAAAAAGATGTGTACCTTCGATGTTGGTCGTAGGAGTCGATGATGCGGCCATTGTCCAAGTTTGGTGATGGCGAGTTGACGGGCAATCCTGTCACTCAGTGCTATGAGTAGATCAGGTCTTAGGAGTGTCGGGGAGAGTGGTAGGCGTACAAAGTACGGGCGACCTTGTAGCCGAACCCTCTGCCCTATATTTGTAGCGCTGGCGACAGGGACCCATCAACCATGCAAGTGGTTGTGCGCCCCCGATCAGGGCGCAAGAGATTAGGAGGGGTTAGTTAGGGTGGCGCGAGTCTTAGGGGGAGGAGAGGGACTCGGCCCTCCCTCTCCTCCTAAGAGATCTTATCCTAACATTCTCCCCCTAGATCTCATCTTAATTCTTAACTTAACTTAACATTACCTCTATCTCATTATAGATCAATGCATAGAGCATGATGCATCACAATAGTCAGTTACGTACTATGTGACTCAACAGCTACAATACAACTCTCTACTCTGAAATAGTTTCTAAACTTATTTGGGCCCTTACTAATCCAATGATCATAGGCTTTCCCTTAAACCCATACCGGCTAAGTGTTCTCTGAACACATTGGGCGGTAAGCCTTTTGTGAGCGGATCCGCAAGCATATGCTTGGTACTTATATGCTCCAAACTTATGGTCTGATCTTGGATTTTCTCCTTAACAACATAGTACTTAATATTGATGTGCTTGGCAGCACTACTCTTCTTGTTGTTATGGGAGTATAGTACTGCTGGTTCATTATCGCAGTACATCTTAAGTGGCTTCTGAATGCTGTCGACCACTCTTAAACTGGGAACAAATTTCTTAAACCATAGTGCCTGTCCGGTGGCCTCATAACATGCTACAAACTCGGCATAAATCGTGGAAGATGCTGTCACAGTTTGCTTGGAGATTTTCCACGACACAACTCCTTTTGCGAGTGTGAATATATAACTTGATGTGGACTTCTCAGTATCCACACATCCCACAAATCTGAGTCTGAATAACCTACTATCTCAAGGTTATATGTTCTCTCATATGTGAGCATGAGGCCTTTTGTGCCTTGCACATATCTTAAGGCTTTCTTAACTCCTTTCCAGTGATCTATACCTGGATTTTTCTGATATCTACCAAGCATCCTGGTGGCAAAAGCTAAGTCAGGGCGTGTACATACTTGAGCATACATTAGGCTTCCGACAATAGAAGCATATGGAACGATTTCATTTGATCGATCTCATATTGGTTCCCGTGACACTAAAAATTCCCAAACCTATCACCCTTAACTATCGGAGCAGGTGAAGGCTTACACGCATGCATACTATATTTTCTCAGTATCTTTTCTAAGTATGCCTTCTTTGATAATCCTAATACCCCCTTAGTTCTATCTCGGAGAATCTCAATTCCTAATACATAGGAAGTTTCTCCAAGATCCTTAATGTCAAAATGAGAGGACAAGAATTTCTTAGTTTCTAATAGTAGATTAACATCACTACTTGCTAGCAGGATGTCATCCACATACAAGACTAGGAAAATAAATTTCCTGTTCTTGAACTTAGCATAAATGCAATTGTCCTCTTCATTCTCCTTAAACCCAAATTTTCTAATTGTCTCATCAAATTTGAGATACCACTGCCTAGAGGCCTGTTTAAGTCCATAAATGGACTTAGTTAAATGGCATCCCAAATTTTCTTTCCCTTCTATGACAAAATCCTTGGGTTGTGCCATATAGACATTATCATTTAGATCCCGTTGAGAAATGTCGTATTTACATCCATCTGATGTAACTCTAAGTCATAATGTGCCACCAAAGCCATAATGATTCTGAAAGAATCCTTAGATGAGACAGGAGGAAATGTCTCATTATAATCTATTCCTTCTCTTTGAGTGAAGCCTTTGGCAACAAGTCTGGCTTTAAATCTTTCTATATTCCCTTGGGAGTCATGTTTGACCTTGTAGACCCATTTGCAGCCTACTGTTTTGGCTCCTTTAGGAATTTCTTCTAATTTCCAGACTTTGTTGGCACTCATAGACCTCATCTCATCCTCCATGGCCTCAAGCCACTTAGAAGAGTGAGGGCTTCTCATAGCTTTTTCAAAGGAGATGGGATTGCCCTCCATTTGAATTTCTTCACTCATATAAACCTCATAGTCATCAGGAATAGCTGATTTTCTTACTCTTTGTGATCTCCTAATATTCTCTTGAACTGGGATATCACCATCTCTAATGTCTTCTTGAATTGGCACATCATTCTCTATGATGTCCTTTTCAACTAGCGCATTATTTTCTAAGACATGGGGTTGTTCTTCTTGTTCTTCATTAGCAACATCTGGAACTACAGGCTCCTGAATAACATGCACCTCATGAACAACATGTGTCGCTAATGAAGATCCAACTTCAGGTGTTGGACAAAAGGATGCTACCACAGATACATGAAAAACTGGCTCTTGAATCATAGGAGTGGGTACGTATACCCGCTTCTCTTTAAGGCTAATTTCTCTAGGTACCGTGCTCCCCCTGATCATAGCGTCTTCTAAAAAGACTGTGTGTCTCGTTTCTACAAACTTAGTATGTCTGTCAGAATAGTAGAAACGAAAACCCTTAGACTTATCTGGGTAGCCAATAAAATGGCAACTCACTGTTTTAGAATCTAACTTACCAATATTTGGGTTAAACACTTTAGCCTCAGCAGGACATCCCCATACTCTAAAATAATTTAGAAATGGTTCTCGTCCAGTCCATAACTCATACGGTGTTTTAGGCACCGACTTACTTGGGACCCGATTAAGAATATGAATGGCGGTTTTAATGCCTCCATCCATAAACTAATCGGTAGAGTGGAATAACTTAGCATGCTTCTTACCATGTCCATCAAGGTGCGATTGCGCCTTTTTGCCACTCCATTTTGCTGAGGTTCGCCCGGTGAAGAATACTGGGGTACTATACCATTTTCCTACAAAAACCTTGCAAAAGGTCCAGGAATTTGGCCATATGGGGTATGCCGACCGTAGTACTCCCCCATGGTCAGATCTGACTATCTTAATCTTTAGATCATGCTGATTTTCTACTTCAGCCTTAAATATCTTAAATTTATCCAGAGCTTCAGATCGCTCCTTAATTGGATAAATATAACCATAGCGTGAATAATCATTTGTAAATGTTATGAATGAATCATAACCATCGGCATATGCCACAGGAAATAGACCACAAATATATGTATGAATTATCTCTAAAACTCCCGTGCTTCTCTTTGCGCCTTTCTTAATTTGTTTGACATACTTACCTTTAATGCAATCAATGCATTGATCTAAGTCTGCAAATTCTAATGGTGGAAGAATTGACTCTTTAACAAGACGTTCAATCCTCCCCCTCGAAATATGGCCTAAACGACAGTGCCATAATTTCAAAGATACGTCATTTATTCTCTTACGCTTATTCGAATTCTTAGGCGAGATGCTTTCACTTATGGCATTAACTGAGTCATGCAAAGACAAGAGATAAATTTGTCATGCTCGAAGGCAAGACCCACAACTTTATTATCAAAAATAATAGAACATTGTTTGTCACAAAAATAACAATCAAATCCATTATTAACTAAGCATGAAACTAAAATCAAATTTCTCCTCATAGTGGGAACATAGAGTACATCACACAAAAGAATTACAAAGCCATTCTTAAGTTCTAATGGGAGATTTCCAATGGCTTCAACTTCTGCTTCAACTCCATTTGCCACTCTAATTGTTCTTTCTTTTCTTTCCAGCATTCTCATCATAATGAATCTCTGCAAAGAGTTGGCAACACGAACAGTTGCACCTGAGTCAATCCACCAAGTATTGGTAGAATAATCTAAGTACAAAGATTCGTCAATCGAAGTAATTTCATCCTTACCATGCTTGTTTATCCATTTGAGAAACTCCACACAATCCTTCATATGGTGTCCCTCCTTCTTACAATGCCTACAGATGCCCTGAGGGACGTCATTTTCCTTTGGCGCCTTACCTTTCTTCTTAAAACTTTTAGCGTTCTTCTTAGGAGAAAACACTTTCTTACCCTTATCCTGAATCTGGTGAACTGAATCACCACCTCGAGCCTCCTTAATACGTTCTTCTTCTTGAACGCAGTTGGACACTAATTTTTCTAAGGTCCAAATTTCTGGCTGAGAGTTATAGTTAATCACGAAGTGCTCAAAATCTTTACTGAGAGAACTCATGATAACATGAATCACAAACTTATCAGGCAGCACACACTCCATGGACTTCAGCTTGGAAGCCCAGTTGCTCATTCTTAAAATGTGATCTATAATTCCACCACCACGGTATTTCTCTGTGATTAACTTCTTAATTATGGAGCTACAAGTAGCCTTAGAAGAGCCAGTAAACTGACTTTCCACTTTCTTAAGATACTCAGTAGTTGTCTCACAATCAGGGATGGATCCCCTGATCGACTCCAGAATGGAGTTCTTAATGATCATTAAGAACTTTCGGTTGGACTGCTTCTACTTATTGTACTCAATATCGTACTTCATTCTTACCGGAGCAAAGTCCTTCTGACGTGTGGCGAAGGCGTCAGCGGCTTTGCCACTATGTATCACAGGCTTAGTAGGCTCAATGGGACATGCTTCCTGCAAGGAATAGTCCGCATCTAAAATGGCGAGAGCAATCAACACATTCTCTCGCTAGGAGACATAATTGTCCCATTGAGCTTCTCAATGTTGGACAATTGAGAAAGCAGACCTGATAATGAATAATAATCAACAGGAATTATATACAGGCATAATAAATACATGCAAATTTAACGTTGGTCAAAATTTGCATGTTGCATACTTAATAAAAATGAGAATTAATTCTAAATCACCGTTGGGCAGAATTAGAATCAACTCAAACTTAATCATGGTAATTTTATCACCAACGTTGGTCGGGAGATAAAAAATATCGTGCTAACAAATAAATATTTACAATGTCAACTAAATTATCTTGTTGGTTCAAATTTAGTCGACATAATAAATAAACTTAATAAACATGGATAAACAAAATGATTAAATCAGTGCTAACACAGCGGAAGACTTAAAAAAAATAGCACATGTTTAATCAGCAGCAAAGTCAGCAGTAAAATATTTTGAATTTAATAACTTAAAAAATTATTCTCTAATTAAATAAGTCGTTGGACTTATTAAAATCAGAAAATAACATCGAAATCTCTAAAAAATCTCATAAAATTCAGAATAATACTACTGAACGTGATGAAATTTACAAAATTATCCCCGCATCAAACTTAATTTTATCTTAATTTTGGGCAATTTTCTTATTTTCCAAAGAATAAATAAATAGAAAACAATTTCTTATTTCTGGAAAAAAGAAAACGAAAATTCAGCCCAAACAGTGCAGAAAGCCTGGCCCATACGTGCAAAACAGCAGGCCGGCCATGTCTTGGGCCTAGGCCAGGAATTTGGTGCGCGCGCGCCCGCAACCTGGGCCTGGGCCGGGAAATCGCCCCCCGCCTGGGACGCATCTGCACCCGATTGCTGCTGGCCATCGGATCTGATCCAACGGCTGAGCGCTATCGTCGCTCCTTTAAAAGCACCCTTTTGGCCAAAAACCTAACCCTAAAACATATTTCCCCAGCTCGAGCGAGAGGGAGGCATGCGGCGGCGCGACGCATGGCGGGGCGAGCGCACGGCAGCGGCCCGCGACGGTGACGGCGGAGCATTGCTCGCCGGCTAGCTGGCCGGAGCCCACGCGCTCACCCGAGGAGATCAGGACTCCGTCGAGCTAACCGGCGGCGGTGAAAACCACCCGAAGTCGGCCGTCGGTGAGCTGCGGCGACCGAGCGGTCTCCGGCCACCGGCGAGCGGTGGCGCGGTGACTCGAGGATCCAGGGAGAGGACCCCGGCCTCCCCCTTAGGGATAAATAGGGTTGGGGTTTTGGTAAACCCTAACCCTAATTTCTGAGTCGACCCCTTTTCTGTTTTTTTTGTTTCTCAGTTCTTTCTGTTCTTACCTGAAGCCTCAAATCCCTCCAAGAAAAAAAATCTGGATTCTTACGGGGAAACATAGGGGATTTAGAGGGGCCTTAAGGGTGTTAACCGAAGGTTAACAGGGGCTTTTCTTAGGGTTCTAAGGTGTGATGCGAGGATCTAACAGCAAACCTTGGTTCACCAAAAATTGGTGTCGGTCCAAAGGTCCGACGCCCAAACGCTAGATAGCCTAGTCCTAGGTTAGGCTCTGATACCATTGATAGCGTAAATAGACTAAGTAATCTCTAGGCTAGGTCTAGCAGAGTTCATCTTAGGCTAATCATGGCATAGTTCTTAGTTGTATAACAGATAGGGGCACAAAGATGTGTACCTTCGATGTTGGTCATAGGAGTCGATGACGCGGCCATTGTCCAAGTCCGGCGATGGCGAGTCGACGGGCAATCCCGTCGCTCAGCGCTATGAGTAGATTGGGTCTTAGGAGTGTCGGGGAGAGTGGTAGGCGTACAAAGTAATGACGACCTTGTAGCCGAACCCTCTGCCCTATATTTGTAGCGCTGGCGATAGGGCCCATCAACCATGCAAGTGGGCGCCCCCGATCAGGGCGCAAGAGATTAGGAGGGGGTTAGTTAGTGTGTCATGAGTCTTAGGGGGGAGGAGAGGGAGGGCCCTCCCTCTCCTCCCGAGAGATTTTATCCTAACAAATTCAATGGCTTTTTTCATTGCCTTTCGGAATGAAACTCTATTTTTTAATTGGAAAGCTATATATTCTGCAAGAATGGTAGGTTGTCTATAAGGTTCTTTTACTTTTTCGATCCCAATATTAAGTCTCTAGTTTACGGAATTAACTTTCTTTTGGTACCAGTAGGTACAAAATTAACATTGAAAAATGTGGTACCTTATAATACCTCCTCAAGAACTGTAAAATAACCCTATATATATATGTATGTATATATGTATATATATAGCTGTTTTGATTTCGTCGATAGATCGAATGTGACGCGTGTTTTGATTTCTGACGAGCATGATGTGATAACTTGTGATGCATGTGATGTGGTTAGCTAACAAACTTTGGCATCTTGGAAATGACGGCTTCTGAAAGGGGTTAGAATAACGAATCATGTTGCCAAACCACTACTAGAAAACTCCCTCTGTAGCTACGCCAGAATTAGGGTGTAGACATGCTTTATTTCATCTCTATGTCAATATAGACACGCGTTCATAAAACATGTTAGAAGCATCTTCGTACGTACCGTGTCAGACCCTTGTAGAGATGAATTATTTATGCGTTGCTATGAAAGAAAGAGACAATCTATAAATACGTTATTTGCATATCTATAAAGTTAGATACAATTTAGTAGACACATGTATAAAACATCTGTAATGGTGTAGTTACGTAGTATTGTGACATTTAATTCACGTTAATAAATATAGATACAATTTATAGATACATATACAAATCATGTCTAATAATATAGATGTGTTTTATAAGGACGCCTTATTGTGCATTAATAAGTATAGAGATGAATTTGTAGAGCGCGAAACGTGATGTGGCAGATGATGTGACACGTGACATGGCTAGGGATGAAAATGAATCAAATAGATTCTGTCCGAATCCGAAAAAATCTTATCCGGATATCCGAAATCAACATGGTTATCTATAGAAAATAACCATAAAATAAATCATTACTTAATATGTGTATCAAACTTCAAACATAATTTTATTTCTTGACATAATACTAATGCAAAACGCATTAGATTTGTGCTGCTAAGGTGTGCCCCTCGCCCTGGTTTTATAGGCAGCCCACCACTCACACTGCTTCAAACTAGCGAGGTGGGACTAAAGAGTGAGGCGCGATTACAAACAATTGTTTGATATGCTTTAAAATGTGTCAAGAGGATAATGACACTTTAAAGCGTGTTTATGTCCGTGTCATTTTCTATTGATGGTTATTTGATATGATTTACGACTAATCTACATGCTATTCGCGGAATGACAACATGTTAAACTTTGTATCAATTCAATACGCTTTTCTAATCAAGTTAGAAAGCATCTATACCTAACTATAAACAAATGTTTGATACACTTTACAACGTCTCTATGTGATAATGACACTTTAAATCATGTCTAACATCGTGTCATTTTGAGATGACTTTAATAACGTGTCAAAAAATGTCTTTGTATGATTCGTAACAGTATAAGCGTGTCTATTATCATAACAATCTAACATGCTTTCAAAATTGTGTCAACAAACATCTTTATATGTGGATGTAGAGATGCTTTTACATGGTGATACTACTATGGCGTAGGGTTTTCTAGTAGTGAACACTCTACAGTCCCTAGTGGTGACTGGTGAGGTATCTACACCGAATCACCTGTAGCTAGTAGGCTGGTTGGCTATGTGTGACGTCGGAAAAGCAGATAAATAATACTAGCACTCATCCTCTTGCTTTAAAATATGTGAAATTGCATTTTGCATGGACTGAAAAATTGAGTGGTTCGTTGATGAGTTCTCCTTTTGAAGTTTGACTGGTGATTCCTTTTGTTGCTGCTGCTGCTGCTTAGGTGGCCTGACACAGATGGAGTCATTTTTGAAAACGTTTTTCCCGGAGGTGCTGATCGGGAAACAGGGCGCGAAGAGCGATGCCTACTGCCGGTACGACAACCAGCTACTGACGGCGTTCACCTCGTCACTGTACATCGCCGGCATGCTGTCATCGCTGGTGGCGAGCAGCGTGACGAGGCAGGTGGGACGCCAGAACATCATGCTCGCCGGCGGCGCCCTGTTCTTGACCGGCTCCGCTCTCAACGCTGGCGCCGTCAACATAGCCATGCTCATCATTGGCCGGATGCTGCTCGGTTTTGGCGTCGGGTTCACCGCGCAGGTCGGACGGCTATATTCTTTTCGCTGGCAGTTTCACTTAACTGATTTTATTTACCCAACACATTAAAACAACTTTTAAGAGAAAAGTTAAATCTAAGTTTATATTTAGGCCAACTGTACGTATATTTGGAAATGATGACGATGGCCTTATTGACTGCAGATTTTTTTTAAATAATATTTTTTAAAAAAAAATTAAAATCTGTATTGCGGTTTTAAAAAATTGCAAATCTGTATAGGCCGCTATCTAGTTTTGCAATTTTTAAAAATCACAATACAGATTTGATTTTTTTTAATATTATTTTTTAAAAAAATCATTGACCGCAGGCGGCTCCGCTGTATCTCGCCGAGACAGCGCCGGCGAGGTGGCGCGGCGCGTTCACCGGCACATACAATGTATTCCACGTCCTAGGCACTTTGGTCGCGAACACCGCCAACTACTTCACCGACCGCATCCCGGTCTGGGGGTGGCGCGTCTCCTTGGGCCTCGCGGTGGTGCCGGCCGCTGTCATCGTGGTGGGTGCGCTCTTCGTCTCAGACACCCCCAGCAGCCTCGTCCTGCGCGGCCAGACAAACAAAGCCCGCGCTTCGCTCCAGCGCATCCGAGGGGCGGACGCTGATGTCGACGCCGAGTTCAAGGACATCGTCCGCGCCGTCGAGGAGGCGCGTCGAAACGACGAGGGCGCATTTCGGCGAGTCTGCGGCAAGGGGTACCGGCACTACCTGGTGATGATGGTGGCCATCCCTACCTTCTTCGACCTCACCGGCATGCTCGTCATCTCCGTCTTCTTGCCGGTGCTGTTCCGCACGGTCGGGTTCAACAGCCAGAAGGCCATCCTTGGCTCCATCATAGTTAAACTCTTCAACTTGTGCTCCGTCATAGCTTCTATCTTCATCGTCGACCACGCCGGCCGTAGGTTCCTGTTCCTCGTCGGGGGCACCGTCATGATGATCTCCCAGGTACACCAATATTCTCGTAGTGTCCATCACCATTGCCATGCACGTCACATGCTCATCATATCATCAGATGCTCTAACAAAAACCGTAATGAGTAATGACTAAACAATCAAGGTGGCCCTGTCATGGATAATGGCGGAGCATCTCGGGAAGCACCACGCAGCGGCGACGATGGCGCGGGGCTATGCGTTTGGGCTGCTGGCGCTGATGTGCCTCTACACAGCGAGCTTCGGCATGTCATGGGGGCCGCTCAAGTGGGTGGTGCCGAGTGAGATCTACCCGGTGGAGATCCGGTCGGCGGGCCAAGCCACAACGATATCCATCGCGCTCACCCTCTCCTTCGTGCAGACACAGGTGTTCATCTCCTTGCTCTGTGTTATGAAGTACGCCATCTTCCTCTTCTACGCCGGATGGGTCCTCACCATGACGGTCTTCATCGCGTTGCTCCTGCCTGAGACGAAAGGCGTCCCATTGGAGGCCATGCGCTCCGTCTGGGCGAAGCACTGGTACTGGAACAGGTTCATTAGAGACAACAAATTAGACGCCCAGGTGAACTGTCTCTAACTCCAACTTTGTAACCAATTAAACAGTGCCCAATTGAGCCGGCTCGAACTCAACTCATATCCATCGGTTATCGGTTGGTCACTTGGTGTACAGTGCCGCATAATGTGTGTGCGCGTGCGTGTCGTTTCAGCTGGTCAGCTAAATTATATATGGCTGGTCAGCTAAACATACCTACCGGCGTATCAAGTTGGTATTAAGATCTAGTGTCGTGTTGCATATGCGGTGTGGACATGCTTTTCCAAACGAATGCGGACACCGGTCTAGTTTCTATTATTAATTGTTTAATTTAACAAAAACTAGACTGATAACCTTACTGGTGGTATAAAAAACTAAACTGATGATCAAATTTAAGTAAGATTATCGGTTAACCGGTTTAGTTTTTTGTTTATTAATATTACATATATTTTTATATTATTTTATTATGGAAATAATAGAAGTTAATAGAAAATATGTATAATAGATGTTGAAATATATAACTTTATATATAAGAGTATAATTATATCAAAATATCACACTGTAGAGCGATATTATAGCTATAATATTACAACTCATAAACCCCTAAAATAATAATAATATTCAATGTATTTAATAAATCTTATTAAATATGTATAAAACTAAAAAATTCAAACTTATTCTTAAGTCTACAAACATATTTACCATTTTATTCTCAAGTTCATTATAAAAAATATGTGAGGTATTTTGTGTGTTAATATTGAACTGGTTCTTCGAAAAAGGTATCTGTCCGCCGATTTAACAAAAAAAATAGTCGGTTTACATGGTTTTTACCGATTCAATTGTATGTATGGTCTTTGAGCGAAATCACACTAGTTTAGCCTCTGGTTCTTGTTTTCTTTCGATTTGATTATCGATGCGATCTAGTTTTTTAAACTGATCACTGATCAGTGGCTAGAGATAAGGATGAAAATCACGGTTGATCGAGTGGGCACCAACATGCGTGTTGCATGTTTTGTTGGCTAATTTAATCTTACAAGAAACACAAAGAGCGCGTTGTTGATTGAAAATTTCTCAATGATCAAAATGGTTATGGGCTGTATTTTGGCTTCCAGATTTTAGCGACTACTAAATATTATCCAGTTAACAACAGAATTTTTTTAAATAATATTTTTGTTGATAGCAAAATATGACATTAATGGTTAAAGTTGTCAAAATGTCAAGTTTCGGTAATTTAGCCGAAAATATGCTAAATCCAGGCACAGGCCGGTCTGACTGGCCATGTACTGCCGGTCTGACCAGCCCACTTCGGTCAGACCCACCATAGGTCCGGTCAGACCGGCCTACTCTGTATCCGATTCAGATTAGCTGATTCTGGATCTATTTTATATCTAATTGATTATTGACGACTTAGAACTCATGTCTAAGTAATGGACCCGACGGGTACGGGGGAGCCCGACCTTTCGATGAGAGATGGAGGATGTGGTGAATTTGGTGGAAGCCGACGTTGGTTGCCCGAGTACCACAACCAAGACGGTGTGACGCCTTGAGCGACAGGTACACCGTCTCCTGATAACTACGATTTGGGGGTGGAGATCGACGTTGTGCTACCCGACTACAACAACCACAAGGATGCTGCACCTTCGCGATAGTTACACCGACTCCGGTTGTTGCTGCTCTTGCCGTGCCATGAACAGTCTTGAACCTGCAAGCAATCGAAGAACAAGCAAGAACAAGATGACAAGCAAACACTCACGGATACGATAGAAGTTGGAGTTTTGATTCAAGTAATCGGGCGGTCTAGCCGACACGCGCGTTACAAGGAAGTAGCAGCAGCTAACTTACATCAAACAAAACCCGAGTTCTTTTGTGGCTACCACTTGCTTTTAAAGGGAAAACTAGAAACTTAGGATGGAGTCACGAGTGTTCTTCGGCAGTTTCTGGACGTTTCGTCTGTCCTCTGCCATTGATTCTTGATTCGTTGGAAAGCAGACGAAGAGACCTTTCCAACAAGTACTTATTTGCATTAAACAACCTTGGGAGTTGAAAGATATGCTCCATTTAATCTTGGATTTCTGCAGTTACAAGAGTCCCTTCGGATGCACGAATATTTATTGCATTGTTGCCTTCTCCACTCCTAGCTGGTCCAGTTCCTAAGCACTTAAGGATAATAAAGTCATCACAAGGCTTTAATAGTACCCTATTGGAAAAATAATTAACTTGAACAGCTAGGAACGAGTTCACCAGATAATTAAGTTCACGTGCACGGGCGCGTGTCATTGGTTCTTGCTTAGGTGTAAGTGGTGAAGTGTTGGTTGCTGTTGTGGTTGTATCAATGGCAGCGATGTCCTCATCATCCTCCCCTTCTTGCAATAGAGTCGTCCTCTACTCGAACGTGTCCTCCTCACGCAAGTATGGTTTCAAATCTGCAATGTTAAAAGAGGGACTAACCCTAAAATCTGCAGGCAACTCAATTTTATATGCATTATCATTTATTTTTTGAAGCACTTTGAAGGGTCCAGTAGCTCGTGGTAGTAATTTAGACTTTCTTAAATCCGGAAATCTATCCTTTCTCAAATGAATCCAAACTAAATCACCAGGTTCAAAAGTAACATGCTTTCTACCCTTGCTACCGACTTGTTGATACTTAGCATTCATGGCCTCAATGTTTGCCTTAGTTTGCTCATGCATCTTAAGAATCAATTCAGCATGGCGAGAAGCATCAAAATTCAATTTTTCTGAAGGTGGAATGACCATAAGATCAATGGGAGCATGATGGACAAAACCATACACAATCTCAAAAGGGCATAATTTAGTAGTCGAATGCAGCGAACGATTGTAAGCAAATTCAATATGAGGCAAACATTCTTCCCACAATTTGATATTATGTTTCAGAACAGCCCTAAGCATGGTAGATAAACTACGGTTTACAACTTCTGTTTGTCCATCAGTTTGAGGGTGACAAGTAGTCGAAAAGAGTAATTTAGTTCCCAATTTAGCCCATAAGGTTTTCCAAAAATGGCTAAGAAATTTGGCATCCCGATCTGAAACAATAATGTTTGGTACCCCATGCAAACGAACAACTTCACGAAAGAACAAATCAGCAATATGGGTAGCATCATCAGTTTTGTGACATGGTATGAAGTGTGCCATTTTAGAAAACCTGTCCACAACAACAAAAATACTATCCCTCCCCTTCTTTGTTCTAGGCAGTCCTAAAACAAAGTCCATAGAAATATCCTCCCATGGAGTACTAGGAACAGGGAGAGGCATGTACAAACCATGTGGATTAAGACGGGACTTAGCTTTTTGACAGGTGGTGCAGTGAGCAACAAAACGCTCCACGTCCCTTCTCATCTTTAGCCAATAGAAATGGCTTGCTAGGATGTCTTCTGTCTTCTTCACACCAAAGTGCCCCATCAACCCACCGCCATGTGCTTCCTGCAATAGTAACAGATGCACAGAACTAGCTGGAATGCATAATTTGTTAGCCCGAAACACGAAGCCATCAGTGAGAACAAACTTGTTCCATGTTCTCCCTTCTTTACATTGTAGCAACACATCTTTGAAATCATCATCAAAAGCATATTGTTCTTTAATTGTTTCCAAGCCAAAGATCTTAAAATCAAGTTGGGATAACATAGTATAACGGCGAGACAAGGCATCCGCAATTACATTATCTTTTCCTTTCTTATGTTTGATGACATAAGGAAAGGACTCAATAAATTCTACCCACTTGACATGCCTACGGTTCAGATTGGTTTGGCTCCTAATGTGCTTCAAAGATTCATGATCAGAATGTATAACAAATTCTTTAGGCCATAAATAATGTTGCCATGTTTCCAAAGTTCGAACTAGAGCATATAATTCTTTATCATAAGTGGAATAGTTCGAACTAGGCCCATTCAGTTTCTCACTAAAATAAGCAATAGGCTTTCCTTCTTGCAACAAGACACCTCCCAACCCAATACCACTAGCATCACATTCCAATTCAAAAGTCTTATTGAAATCTGGTAATTGGAGAAGGGGTGTATGAGTTAACCTATCCTTCAAAGTGTTAAATGCAACCTCTTGCGCTTTCCCCCAGGTGAACGGAGCACCCTTCTTCATAAGCTCGTGCAGTGGGCCTGCTATGGTGCTGAAGTCCTTCACAAATCGGCGATAGAATCCAGCAAGCCCGAGAAAGCTTCGGACTTGTGTTACCGTGGTAGGAACCGGCCAACTGTGTATTGCCTCCACCTTGGCTTGATCAACTTCAATTCCCTGTGGTGTCACAACATAGCCAAGAAAAGAGACTCTATTTGTGCAAAAGGTGCACTTAACAATGTTACCAAATAAGCGTGCACTACGTAAAGCATTAAAAACAACACGTAAATGTTTAAGATGTTCTTCTAGAGATGTGCTATAGATCAAGATGTCATCAAAGTAAACTACCACAAATCTCCCAATGAAAGCACGTAAAACTTCATTCATTAATCTCATGAAAGTGCTAGGTGCATTAGTGAGGCCAAAAGGCATGACCAACCACTCATACAAACCGAACTTGGTTTTAAACGTTGTTTTCCATTCATCTCCTAGCTTCATGCGAATTTGGTGGTATCCACTACGCAAATCAATTTTAGAGAAAATCATCGAGCCACTAAGTTCATCAAGCATATCATCTAACCTAGGGATAGGATGGCGATATCTGATGGTAATGTTATTAATTGCTCGGCAATCTACACACATGCGCCATGATCCATCTTTCTTTGGAACCAATAGAACAGGAACAGAGCAAGGACTAAGGGACTCACGCACATAACCTTTGTCGAGTAATTCCTGAACTTGTCGCTGAATCTCCTTGGTCTCCTCCGGGTTGGTCCTATATGGTGCTCGATTTGGCAAGGATGCCCCAGGGATGAGGTCAATCTGATGCTCAATACCTCTGATTGGTGGTAGCCCGGGTGGCACTTCTTGTGGGAACACATCAGCATATTCTTGCAAAAGATTAGTGACAGTAGGAGGCAAAGTAGATGGTATGTCGTGAAGTGAGAACAAAGCTTCTTTGCAAACAAACACATAGCAGATCATGGCGTCATCATTTAATTCAAGTAAATCAGATTTTGAAGCAAGGAAACAAGCACTTTTCAATTTTATGTCATTTTTTCCAACATGCGCAGATTTAGATTTGTCATTCGTAGGTTGAACCGATCCGTTCACAACATCACTATCATTTTGAGCAGATTTCTTGTTTTTCTCCTTGCAAGATCTAGCAACTTCATCCCTCAAAATAGCATCGAGGGACATAGGGTGCAAAACAAGCTTCTTCTCATTATGCATGAAAGAATATTGATTTGATTTAACATGATGCAAGGTATCCTTATCAAATTGCCAAGGTCTACCAAATAACATAGAGCAAGCTTGCATAGGTAACACATCACAATCAATGTAATCATGGTATGAACCAATTGTAAATTCCACTCGGACCATACGTGTTACCTTAAGCTTACCACCATCATTGAACCATTGGATGTAGTAGGGATTGGGTGTGGAAGTGTTTTCATCCCAAGTTTTGCTACCATGGTGGCACTCACCAAGTTGTTGCAGCTTTCTCCATCAATAATAATGCGACACGATCGTTCCAAAACTACACACTTTGTTTGGAACAGATTGTGTCGCTGGTTCTGTTCAGCTTGAATCATTTGTGCACTCAAGATACGCCTCACAACAAGACTCTCGTAGTGTTCAGCATGTTCAGCCCCAATGTGTTCTTCATCATCATTCTTCTTTCCTGCATCTTGGGCAGCAAGCATGGCATATGTTTCATCATCTAAATCACTAGCTGATGAATACTCACCATTTTCTCGTACGATCAGCACACGCTTGCTTGGACAGTCCCTTTGTATGTGCCCAAATCCTTTGCATTGGAGGCACTGGATGTCCTTCATTCTCCCGGTTGAAGCGACGGAAGAAGAAGTGTTGGCTGCAGCTTGGGTGGATCCTTTTGCTGTCTCGGTAGTACGGAAAGGTGCAAATTTTGATGTAGTTGTGGACAGCCGATTGGAAGCATCTCTCTGAAAATCATGTTTAGGGCCAGCGGCACTTGTGCGGGGCTGCCACGATGTAGTCCGACCTACAGGAGTGTTATTTATTGTGCGGCATCCCTGCACTTCTCTTTTAGCCTTACAAGCAAGATGAAATAATCGAGTGACATTAGTGTACTCCTTGTAAGCCAATATATCCTGAATTTCTCTAGTTAAACCACCCATGAATCGAGCCATCGCAGCCTCTTCATTTTCAACTAGACCACATCTCAGCATGCCTATTTGTAGTTCTTGATAGTACTCCTCAACCGATTTGTTGCCTTGCCTAAGCTGTTGTAATTTATGCAACAAGTCACGAGCATGATAGGAAGGAACAAAACGACTATGCATGATTCTTTTTAAAGCATTCCAAGTTTGTGGTACAATAGATGGATTTTTAGTTTGATACTCATGCCACCAAATAGAAGCAAAGTTAGTGAATTCACTAGTGGCAGCTCTAACCTTTTTATCATCAGGAAATTCATGGCATGCAAATTTTTGATCTACTGACAGCTCCCAAGTTAGATATGCATCAGGATCATATTTCCCATCAAAAGATGGTATGGAGAATTTAATCCTACGTAGGTAATCATCGTTATCACGTACCTCACGTCGTGGAGCTCGGCCGACCATACCGTGATAGTTGCGATGTGGTTGTCGTCGATACCTGAAAGATCCATCATCAAGCTCGGTATCCGCTGAATACTCTAGCTCGTCATATCTTGTGGCACTAGCAATGGAGGTATGGCCGTCATCATCACGTTGTTCCCTCTCTCGGAGCCCAGCTTGTTCCATCCTCTCTAATCGCACATTGATTGCTGCAAGAGAGGTGTTAATAGCCCCAACTGTTCTCTCTAATGTGGTCAGCTGGTTGTTGGCAAGAATCTGCGCCGCCTCTAATTGACCAATGCGCTCATTGGTGACTTGAACATCCTCATTGAGGGCTTCCGTGTGCAACCTTAGTTGGCGTTCGAAATGTTGAATGATGCCCCTCGTACGTGGTGAATGTGGAAGCATCTCACTCGCATCAGCTGACATGGTTAGTACAAAAGAAGTACAAAAGCAAGCAGATTAAACCTAGCAGTTGCTAGGAGATGGTAGGACACATACACTTTCTCACTAGCAAGAAATCAAGCTCTTGCAAGTTCTTACCACACAATGCAGGAGGCGTCGGCAAACAACAAGAACAACAACAAACGGTGACTGCCAGCACAACCCGGTGGTGTTGTAGATAATTTTGTGGAGCTGTAGGTGGCTGCTAAAACAATTGCACAAAGGAACAGCTAGTACCACGTTAGTCACAGCAAGTTGAATAAACATTCCGCGATGGTACTGTGCTGGTCCTAGTCCAAACCGTGATAGAGATGTGAGCCGTCACCGAAGTGTAATCACCAAAATGCTCAAAACAGCAAGCTGAATTTCGAAACTTTGAAGCAAAGGTCACACAAAATGTCTTTCTTTTTTTTGTACTTGGAATCTTTATATAGAAAATTGAATTAGTGCGCCTTTTTTGTTTTTTTGGCCCGTGCCTTGTTTCTTGCTGATCTGTGTGGCTTTTGCTTTGCACTTGCCTTTTTCTCTCTTTGTAACTTCAGCTAGAGAATGAAAATGGAGATAGAACAAGGTGCACGAACTCAAAACTCTAGCGGTAAAAACTTAGGACCAGCAACTTGACACAAAGAAGTAACCATGAATTCAACAAGCCAAGAGCTAAGTAGCAAAGCAAAGGCACAAAATATTTTTGGGATTTTCAAATCAAAACTTATCTTTGGGCAAAAGTGGACTGTAGGAAAAACAAAGAACAAAGGAGAAGGAGATCTCTCACCGATCAACCTGAAATCTGATACCACTTAATGGACCCGATGGGTACGGGGGAGCCCGACCTTTCGATGAGAGATGGAGGATGTGGTGAATTTGGTGGAAGCCGACGTTGGCTGCCCGACTACCACAACCAAGATGGTGTGGCGCCTTGAGTGACAGGTACACCGTCTCCTGATAACTACGATTTGGGGGTGGAGATCGACGTTGTGCTACCCGACTACAACAACCACAAGGATGTTGCGCCTTAGCGATAGTTACACCGACTCCGGTTGTTGCTGCTCTTGCCATGCCAAGAACAGCCTTGAACCTGCAAGCAATCGAAGAACAAGCAAGAACAAGATGACAAGCAAACACTCAAGGATATGATAGAAGTTGGAGTTTTGATTCAAGTAATTGGGCGGTCTAGCCGACACGCGCGTTAAAAGGAAGTAGCAGCAGCTAACTTACATCAAACAAAACCCGAGTTCTTTTGTGGCTACCACTTGCTTTTAAAGGGAAAACTAGAAACTCAGGATGGAGTCACGAGTGTTCTTCGACAGTTTCTGGACGTTTCGTCTGTCCTCTGCCATTGATTCTTGATCCATTGGAAAGCAGACGAAGAGACCTTTCCAACAAGTACTTATTTGCATTAAACAACCTTGGGAGTTGAAAGATATGCTCCATTTAATCTTGGATTTCTGCAGTTACAAGAGTCCCTTCGGATGCACGAATATTTATTGCATTGTTGCCTTCTCCACTCCTAGCTTGTTCAGTTCCTAAGCACTTAAGGATAATAAAGTCATCACAAGGCTTTAATAGTACCCTATTGGAAAAATAATTAACTTGAACAGTTAGGAACGAGTTCACCAGATAATTAAGTTCACATGCACGGGCGCGTGTCATTGGTCCTTGCTTAGGTGTAAGTGGTGAAGTGTTGGTTGCTGTTGTGGTTGTATCAATGGCAGTGATGTCCTCATCACTAAGTCTACTTAGAGCCCAGGCACTCATGACCAACCTCTATAAATAGAGGCAAAGCCGATTCAAGGAGACCCCCAAAAAACCCTAATAGATCCAATCTATTATTCCGTCAATCATACCTTTACCTTTTAATTTACTTTCTTGTCCTAGATTCAATTCAGCACATCCATCTTCATGGGTTTGCGCTGTATGCCCTCCGTCCGCCGTGTCGTAATCACGGTAAGTCTTTGTCGGTTCGCTCGTGAATCGTCTGTTTCATCCACGTAATAGATTTCTATCGTTTTATTGATTTTTACCGGTGATTCGGTTATTGGCCGAGTTACCTCTGGTTTTTTGGTGTTTCTTGCAGTGTTTCTACCTCATCTTCTTCGCCAAGAACTTTGGTTGCAAATTATCGACGACAAGACGGTCACTAGAGACTCCGGGCATTCTGATCTGGCATTGTTGGTCAGACCGACGTTGCCTAGTCGATATGACTGGTGTGTGCTGGATCCATCATCAGGCGCACTAGCAACACGAAGCGGCAATTACCCGTCACTTCAGTCTGACCGACGGGTACCTGGCGGCCTGATCGACGTGTGCCGAATCTTTCATCCCCATGCCGGCAAGTGCGAATTGGCCGCCGTCAGCCTATTCGGTCTGACCGATAGTGGGCGTTCGGTCTGACTAGGCGACGCCAGCACATGACGGTCTAAACGGCCCTTCTAGGCTAGTCTGACTGATCCTATTTTGTTAGGTTTAAATCGGCTACTTGGACGGTTTGGTTTAATTACTTTTTCCAACACTTCGGTTAATTGAACATTATTTCTAAGTACTTGTTTGATTGCCTGGCGACTCCGTTTTTTCCTTACCACTGTTTAAGGATCATCGAAACGTGGCGTCAGTGTTGTGTTACGCTTAGGGGTTTACTCCTAAGTATCTACACGCTTTTGGATCGTCGGATCAACAGTAGTGTGTTTGGCGCGTTTTCGTGTAAACACACTTTTTGGCGACTCTGCTGGGGATAGACATGCCCAACACTTCTACATCGGCGACGGGTACACCTAATACCTCTACATCAACGGGACCCTCGATGCTAATGAATCTGATGGGGATCGCAGAGATCGACGACGACAACATCATCGTCCCCACTCTCGACGACCTATCCAAGGAGGATAGGGCAAAACTTGAGGCCAGGATAAGGGAGCTACACACTCTTTTTCTTGGCCGCTTTACCAAGACCCGCGAGGCTTCGTCAAACATGACATCGACGTCCCCAATCCCTCTGGGGCTAAGGTAACACCATCGTCCCCTCGACTGTCCTCCTAGGACATCGAGCAAAAAATAGCCACGTCAGTAGACCAGGCTGTTAGCGCTACTGTTGCAAACCGCGTAGAGGCCATGATCGACTCTAGGACAATAGCTAGTGTACCCCCTGTCCATCACATACATATTTGGAACGATAGGAGTATCGGGAAGACCATAGCGTCTACGGCCACACCATCCATGGCTAAGATGGTTTATGGCCCTGTTGGTCAGACTGGCCTTATGGACGGTCAGACCACCCCTATCACACACTATGCACCACCGCCTGCGCCTACGCTACCTCATCCCACGTTGTCCGTACCCCCTGCTCCTGCACACCCGCATAGGCCCAATTACGTCCCGTATCATGAGCCACCACAAGAGGAGGAGCCGCATGGCCGACACCATGATATACCACCACGTGTCGCGCCCCCGCACGAGAGACACGTGCAGGTAGGAGGCATAGATGATTTTGATGAGCGGATTCGCATGCTGTTTAGAGAGTGTGTGGGTTGGACACCTAGAGGACGGGTTAGGGTTTATCACAAGCCGTACCCTGATCACTTAGACACCATCCCGTACCCGCGTGAATTTAGGGTGCCTAAGTTTAAAAAATTTGATGGCAAAGGTAGTAAGACCACCCTAGAGCACATAGGACAATTCCTAGCATAGTGTGGCAAAGCTAGTGGGTCAGATGCGTTGAAGCTTAGATTATTTTCTCTGTCGCTTTCCAACACCGCTTTCACTTGGTTTTTGGAGTTACCACCGAACTCCATTCAGACTTGGGCCAGTTGGAGCAAAAGTTCCATGATTATTTTTACACTAGGGAAACCGAGCTTAGACTTTCAAACTTGATATCGGTTAGATAGAAAACTAGTGAGAGTGTTTCCGATTACACTAAGCATTTTAGGGACACTATAAACCGATGGTTTACTTTGAACATTTCTTATAGAGACTTGGCCGACCTAGCTTTTAACGGCTTCCACTCCGAACTTAAAGAGAGACTAGATGGCCAGGAGTTCTTCGATGTTAGTCAAGTTCTGTAGAAGGCTCTGATTCAAGAAAGCCAAGCTAAGAGTAGAAAATTCACTAAAACATTTAACAAACCTAAGGACGAAGTGCACGTCATGGAGCACTCCGATGAGGAATCATCGGAGAGTGAGGATTACTCGATCGATATGTACACTATAGAGTGGACTTGGTCTAGTAAGGCCAAGCCCGTCACTTGCACTAAGTTATGACCGTCTCCTACCAAGAGTCGGCCCAGCGAGGTGAAGTATTCTTTTGATGTGACCAAGTGTGATAACATATTTGATTTTTTGTTGAAGAACAAAATCATCAGGTTACCAAAGGGTCACGTCATTCTGACGGCCGACGACTTGAAGAAACGGGCTTATTGTAAGTGGCATGATTCTCATTCCCATTCTACTAATGATTGCAATGTTTTTCGTCAGCAGGTTCAATCAGCCATAGAAGAAGGACAATTGAAATTGGATACAAATCCCAAGATGAAGCTTGACTAGGACCCTTTCCCTATGAACACTATCGATCTCGATGGGAAGAAGGTGCTGATTTAGCATGAGCAGGCTGGGTCCACTAACGGGAAGGAGGTCATGATTGGAGAACCACATCCACAAACGCTCGTGCCGAAGAACCCTAAGGTAGGAGTGTGGAAGGTGAACACTAGCTCATCATCTTTAGTTGCGACTCACAAGAAGCTGAAGGTGACATACAACATGCTACTCCAGAAGCACCAGAGGAGGGCCAAGAAGGCGAGCACTCGGCTAGGACCTCTAGTGAGGCCGGACCCACCACGGAAGAGTAGGTTCGGCCCACGATGGCTGAAGCCATTGGAGCCACCTTTCCCTCTGCCATCGTCTCGTCTACCGATGGTGCAGTGGCCCCCTTGCTACTTTCCACCTCCTAGGTACCCTGGCCCATATTTTATTGCACCATTTGTGCCATCCGAGTTTTATAACATGCAGGGTCTGATGAGTGCTCCAAGAGGCGATGTCTTCGGCAGATTATCCGTCACACCGTGAGGACGTCCGGAGACGGGGCCCGAAGTTATCCTCATCAAGGTAGGGTCCTAGGATGTCCCAATCCCTAAGGAGTCCTCCACGGAGCAAGACAGAGGTGAGCCACAGAAGGAGATCAAGCAACAGCCAGTTGGTTTGACCGCAGCCATAGGGCCGGTCAGATCGCCCTCGGTCCCCGGGTCTGACTGGCCTACTGTGACCGGTCTGACCAGCTTGTTGCAAGCACCTGACAATAGTCAGTCCGACCGGCCCCTTATGGCTAGTCCAACTGACATAGCCCGGTCAGACTTGCCTAATAAGGTCGGTACAAACGATAGTACACAAAAGCAAGATTCCGCCAAGCGCAAAATCATTGAGGCCAATCCGGACAACCCCAATTCGGCCAAAAATTCCAGGAGCAAATTTGTGGTGCCCAACACTAAGCCACAACCTTCATGGGCACCCCCAGGTATGATAAAGTCCTAGAAGAGGTGGCTACAACATCTTTGAGCTCAGGAGATGCGCGAGAAGAAGGCCGAGGATGAGTGGGATGCCATGTTCAAGGAGATCCGTCCCGGACCAGCAGCGAGATAGGTATGGAGGCCAAAGCCGGTTGCCGTACACAACCTGGCTCCTCCTTCAAGCGACGATGAGGACGACATGATGGACGACGACTACACACCGGTCTCTAAGGGGCCCACTCCTCAGGCGATGGACATAAAGGTCATCATGTTGCTCGCTAAGTTTGCTCTTCCAAAGGATGAGGCCTAGGTCGCTCAGTTTAGCCTCGACCCACGGGAAGCCATTTTTAAGAATCCTGAGGATACGACTCATCACCTGAAGCCTCTCTACATCAAGGGGCACATCGACGGGAAGCCAATCTTGAGGATGCTAGTAGATGGAGGCACCACCGTCAACTTGATGTCATACTCTCTGCTGAAGAAGCTCAAAAAGAGTGAATACGACCTGATGAGGACCAACCTAACGCTAGGTGGCTTCAACGGTGAGAGCTCTGAGACCAAGGATGTGCTTTCTTTGGAGCTGACCATGGGAAACAAGACATTGCCAATGGCGTTCTTCGTCGTCGATATGCAAGGTAACAACAGTGTGCTACTTGGGCGTGATTGGATTCATGCAAATTACTGTATTCCTTATACTTTGCACCAGTGCCTGATTTAGTGGGACGACGATGATGTAGAGGTTGTACCAGCTGATACTTTGGCCCAGGTTGCTTTAGCCGATGTGTCAATTGACACTGTTCATGATAAGATAGAATGCTTGTCAGGTAGAGATCTCTTAGACTACGACTTTGTTAGCGTGTCTGAGGGACTCTTTATTCTAGTGTCTGTAAAGCGAGCTAGTGTAGCACGTCTATCTCTGAACTAGTAGTCATGTCTAGTAAGAGTACTCTTGATTGACTGAAGACTTGTGTGGAGCAATATCGGTCTTCTAAAGACGGTATTGCTGAAGCCATTGAAGATTTTAGCGAAGTAGAAAAGTTGGGTCAAGGTTTTGCGTCGGTCGGTCCTGTAGAAGAGGTCGATATAGGTGATGGTAGTATTCCAATGCCGACTTTTGTAAACAAGAATTTGCAGGCTGATGAAAAGGCCAAAGTAATAAAGTTGCTTCGATCGTATGTCGATTGTTTTGCATGGAATACAGTGAGATGCCCGGACTAAGTCGTGAGCTCGTGGAGCATCGGCTGCCTATTAAACCCAGGTTTAGGCCTTATAAATAGCCCCCTCGTCGCTTTAATTTGGTCGTATATGACCGAGTTAAAGAGGGGATAGAATGATTACTCAAGGCTGAATTTATTAGGCCATGCAAGTATGCTGAATGGGTTGCTAACATTGTGCCTACTGAGAAGAAAGGAAGTGGCAAGATTCACGTATGTATTGATTTCAGGGACTTGAACAAGGCCACTCCAAAGGATGAGTATCCCATGCTGATAGCTGACATGTTGATCAATGATACTTCAGGACAAAGGTACTAAGTTTTCTTTATGGCAATGCAGGTTATAATCAAATCTTTATGGCCGAAGAAGACGTCTATAAGACAACCTTTCGATGCCCTAATTTTGTCAGTTTGTTTGAGTGGGTTGTCATGATTTTTATCTTAAAGAATGCTGATGCTACATATCAATGTTGTTGATAGCCAAAAAATGTCATTAATTGTCAAGATTGTCAAAATATCACTTTTGGTAATATGGGCCAAAAATACACAAATCCTGGTACAGGCCAAAGCCTAATAGTGCCAGAGGCCCATCTTCATGAGGCCTCAAAAGCCTTTTAGCGGCCTGCTAGCTTCGTCCCGAAGGCCCTTCGAAGGCCTTCTTCGCCAAAGCTTTGGCCCAAGGAGCAGGCTTCGGCGGGCCTACCGAAGGCCCACTTCGGGCAAGCTTTGGAGATAGAGTTTGATACAGATTCTGGTTGTTTTTATCCCTAAACTTGATTAGGCCGAATCTTATCAGATTAGAATTAGAGATAAGAAGACTAACCCCTATAAATACAGGGGTGAGGCCGGTTCATAGGGGCCCCCCATGACAAATCAATCACAAAGCCCTAGCTTTGAACCGTACTTTACTTTCTTTACTTTTCCGTACACCTTCGTGGGTTTGCCTGGAAGACCCCCGTCGGCCACACCGTAATAGTGGTAAGCCTTGCTGGTTCGCCTGTGAATCATCTGTTAATCTACGTAATAGATTGCTATCACCTTGTTGGTTCACCTGTGAATCATCTGTTAATCTACGTAACAGATTGCTACCTTCGTTTATCTACTGCAACACTTAGTAATTCGGTCTCCAAAACGAATTGGCACTTGATCTTAACTTTTCTGTAGGTTTCATGTTCGGAGCTCCCTTCACCGAAGGTTTCCAGAGCAAGGAAGGTGGTTTCGGAGGCTACCAGAGCACCCTTCGGCGAGTCGCTGCTTCGTCCGCCCGTGCTGGATCCGTCACGCTGTTGTTGTTCTAGTTGAGTCCCATGTACCGAAGCTACTTCACATCGGGGTTGCTTTGCACCGGGGTCATGCCAGAACTCTCTGCATCAGACTTCGTCACGCCGACACTCTACATCGGGCCTCGTCACACCAACACTCTGCACCGGACGTAGTCGTGCCCGTGCGCTGCATTGGGTTTTTTCATGTTAGAGACTTCACACCGAACCTTGTCATTTGGGAGTGATTTTGCGTCGCGATCTGTTTAGAGCCTGTCTTTGGCCATATCGATCCGAACACCGAAGGCTATCTTCAGTGTACCCTTCGCACCAGATGCCGAAGGCCCCCTTCGATGACCCTTCGCATGGTATACCCTGTACCTTCAGGCTCTGTTCGGCTGATTGGATTATTTTATCTATATATTTCGGCTAATTGGATTATTTTCTGTGTGATCTAATTACCTGATGACTCCACCCCCCTTGCCACTGTTAAGGGCAGTCGGAACGTGATGTCAGTGTTGTGTTACACTTAGGCTCGTTCCTAAGTATCCACATGCTTTTGGATCATTGAACTGACCCAAGTGCGGGGGCACGTTTTCGTGTCAACACACTTTTTGGCGACTAGCTAGGGAAGGCTACGCCAACATGACAAGTACATTTACATCGGACGCAAGTACCCCTACGACGACTACTACATCTACAATGTTGATGGATCCCTTGGGTGGCGCAGATATCAACAATCACAACATCATGACGCCTACCCTTGAAGATATCCCCGAGGAAGGTCAGGTGGAGATTGAGGCCAAGATGAAAGAGCTACAAGATCTCATGCTTGGGAGCTACGTCAAGACACGCGCGGGATTCATAAAGCGTGATAACAACATCCCCGACCTCACTCAAAATCAGGTAACACCAGCATCGCCTCCATTATCTTCCTTAGAAATCGAGTAGAAAATAGCCGCATCGGTAGATCAAGCTGTTAGCGTTTCGCTAGCCAACCGTTTAGATTTGGCAGTTAGCTCTCAGGTAGAGGCAATGTTTAGAAGGTTCAGCTTTACTAAGGACGTTCCTCCAACTCCTATCG
Organism: Zizania palustris; assembly: GCA_019279435.1. NCBI lineage: Eukaryota > Viridiplantae > Streptophyta > Magnoliopsida > Poales > Poaceae > Zizania > Zizania palustris. Next base: position 14,746,747 of record JAAALK010000086.1, on the reverse strand, counting down.
CTAATGTACCCCTGATAAATCATATTTATAATAGAACCGACGGTAATACTGGCAAAACTGTCATGTCACTGGCGTCAACATCCACAACCAAGACAAAGTCACTACACTTACGACCAAGCTAACCCTGCTTACTACGCACCGCCTGTGCCTACGCCTGCGCCAGCTCTTCCACTATTGCCTGCACCACATATTCCTATGCAAACGCATAGGCCCAAGCACGTCGTATATGCTGAGCCATCATGTGAGGGAGACCCTCACGGCCGACACGCTGACATACCACCGCGTGTCGCGCTCTCGCATGAGAGACACATGCAGGCAGGAGTCCAGGACAACATTGAGGAGCGGATCCACGCGCTGTTTACAGACTGCACTAGCTTCGCGCCTAGTTATCGGGCTAGGGTTTACCAAAAGCCATACCTCAATCACTTCGACACCATACCTTACCCTTGCAGCTATAGAGTCCCTCGATTCACCAAATTCGACGGTGAGGGTAACAAGACCACACTAGAGCATATCAGCCAATTCTTAACATAGTGTGGAGAAGCTAGTGGGTCGGACGCATTAAAACTTAGACTGTTTTATCTTTCACTATCATGCACTGCTTTCACTTGGTTTTCGGCACTCCCGCCGAACTCCATCCAGACGTGGGCCCAATTAGATCAAAAGTTCCATGACTATTTTTATACGGGCGAGACAAAACTTAGTCTTTCACACTTGACATTGGTCAAACAGAAATCTAGTGGAGTGTCTCTGAATACATCAAGCGCTTTAGAGATACCATAAACCGATGTTTTAGTCTCAATATTTCAGAAAGGGATTTGGGAGATCAAGCTTTTAACGGGTTGCGCTCTGAGATTAAAGAGAGGCTAGACAACCAGAACTTTTTAGAAGTCAGCCAAGTCCTACAGCAGGCTCTGGTCCAAGAAGGCCGAGCCAAAGATAAAAAGTTCATTAAAACATTCAACAAGACTAGGGCTGAATTTCACATCATGGAACAATCCGACGAGGAAGAGTTAGAGGAAAAGGAAGATTCGGCTGACATGTATGCGGCCGAATGGGTTTGGAACGCTAAGAGCAAACCCATCATTTGTTCTGAGCTACGGCCGTCTCCCACTAAGAGTCGGCCCAGTGATGTTAAATACTCGTTTGATATAACTAAGTGCGATAAAATATTGATTTCCTCTTGAAGAGCCAGCTTCTCAGGTTGCCCAAGGGCCAGGTCATCCCGACCGCCGATGAACTAAAGAAGCGTCCCTACTGTAAGTGGCATGATTTGCATTCTCATTATACTAACGACTACAATGTTTTTCGTCGGCAGGTTCAATCGGCCATAGAAGAAGGACGATTGAAAATAGATTCTAGTCCAAAGATGAAGCTGGACAAAGACCCCTTTCCCATGAACACCATCGACCTCAACGAGAAGAAGGTGCAGATTCGTCCCGATCAGGCCAAGTCAGCTAAGGGGAAAGCGGTCATTATTGGAGAATCACGCACATGCACACTGATACCAAAGAACGCTGAAGTAGGGGTGTGGAAAAAGAACGTTAATACATCTCCCTCGGCTAGGGCTCACAAGAAGCCAAAGGTAACATACTAGATGCTATTGAGAAAACACCAGAAGAAAGTCAAGAAAATAGGCATTGACAAAAAATCCTAAGAAAGCCGAAGGGGCCAAAATAGCCGAAGGGTGAGTTCAGACCCCAACAGTCGAACCCCCCGAAGGGTGAGTTCGGACTCCAGTGGCTGAACCCTTCGCACAGTGAGTTCGGACCCCAGTGGCCGAACCCTTCACACAGTGAGTTCGGACCCCAGTGGCTAAACCCTTCGCACAGTGAGTTCGGACCCCAATGGACAAACACTTCGCATAATGAGTTCGGACCGTAATAGCCGAACCCTCCGCTAGGCGAGTACGGACCCAAGTGGTCGAACCCACCTCCACTCTAGATGAACCCCCAGTGGGATGCTTCGGCCCGCAATGGCCGAACATACCTCCGGCCTGGAAGGACCCCTCATTGATATGGTCTGAGATTCCTTCGACGTGGCCAAACCCCTCTCTGACAATGGGTTCAGCTCACAGTGGGCGAAGCCACTGGAGCCACTGATGCCTCCTCCATACTATTGGGTGAGATCACCTTGGGCCCTGAACTACACCTCTCTGCCGGAGTACCCTTTGCAATATAATGTTGCCCCCTATTTTCCTTCGGAGTATTATGATTGGTAGGGACAAACAGACATGGCGAAGGGGATGCCTTCCACAGGCTATCCGTGGTACCTACGAATCGACTCTCACAGGACAAAGACAAGGAAAATGGGCATGAAGATGCGAAGGAGAGGGAGTCCGAAGCCATCATAGTCAGGGTAGGGTCTTAGGAAGTCCCAATCCATAAGGCCCCCTTGCCGAAGCCCGATGGAGGTAAGTCCCCTAGTCTAGCTAAGGCCATTACCGGAGCCTGGTCCGATCGGCCTAACGAGGCCGTTCCGACTGACAGGGTCCAAGGAGAGGTCCCTACCGAGCATAAAAAATACGAGGCTGACTCGATTGATGCCCATTCTGCCAGAAATAATAGAAACAAATTAGTGGCACCTGGTACTAAGCCACGACCATCTTGGGCAACTCCTAGTATTTCCAAATCACAAAAAGGCGCCTTCAATGCCTACAGTCATAGGAGTTGCGTGAGAAGAAGGCCGAGGATGAGTGAGACACCATCCTTGAGGAAATCCATCCTTGGCCATCCACAAAACAAGTATGGAAGCCCAAGCCAGTTGAGACAAACAACTCGACTTCCATTCCGAGCGATGACGACGACATGCTCGATGACGACTACACACCCATCTCCGAGGGGCCCACACCTCAAGCGATGGACGTCAACATCGTCATGCTTCTTGCTGAGTTTGCTCTACAATGAGACAAGGCCGAGGTCGCTCAGTTGAACCTCGGCTGACAAGATGTTGTTTTTAAGAAGCTTGAGGATCCAGCTCGTCACCTAAAGCCTCTCTACATCAAGGGGCACATTGACGGGAAGCCGATCTCCAGAATGCTTGTCGACAGGGGTGCCACCATCAATTTAATGCCGTACTCTCTTCTGAAGAAACTTGGCAGGGGTGAGGAAGACTTAAAGAAAACCAACCTAATGCTAAATGGCTTAAACAATGAGAGTGGGTAACTGAGGAGCCATGTTGAAGAGCATGGGCCTCATGGCTCCAGATGTTTTGAGTGATTGTCAACGAAAGTTAAGAGGACATGAAGAGAAGATGAGATCTATCATGTCTAGGCCACATGTGACTCAGGTACCCAGGCAGCGAGCGACTACCGGGCAGAGGGGCCACGGAGTCAGGCTGGCCCAATCCGAGTACATGGGCTAGGAGAAGCAGCGGATCCACTGATCTGTTGACCGGGATTGACTCAGGTACATGGGCGACGAGTGATTACCAGGCTGAGGAAGCCGCGGAATCAGGCCAGCCCAATCCGGGTACCCGGTGCGAAGACGGTGAATGCTTTGTCAGTTTCGGTGCAAAACTAATGACCGTTGATCTCGAATCTGACCGTTCTGAGGCGAAGCCGTATCTGCTATGAAAGCTCTACATCAGGACACGTTATCTTTATATATGTTTTTACTATTTTTCCTTTAGGCCCACAGTCTGTGTTAGTCGAGTCTATAAAAAATCCTAATGGCATGTTGGTCTTTTCCATTTTTATTTCAGTGTTTGTTTAAACTCTAAGGGTATTTTTGGTTTTTCCTAGTCTATTGGGCTGCCTATAAATATGGTCCCAATCCCTAGGGTTAGGGTTACCCATTCTGAAATCAATTTTAATTTCCTCAAAAGTTTGGGTCATCTTGCTGGTTTCCTCTGTCTTCCTCTTGCGTAGCGCCGCCGCTATTTGCTTTTCTCTGTCTACCGTCTATTCATCATCGCCACCAGCTTTCTTCTCTGTGGCAGCCTCGATTTCTTCTCTGAGCAGAGCTACGATCATCGGTGCATATGGCGTGATGCGGCGTCTTGTTCCATCATCTCCTGGCGTATGCACGTAAGGTATTTGAGTTTTTGCGCATAGGCTCGTAGGTTTCTAGTACCTAGTCTTCTAGGCTCTGCAATACTGCTTCTACATGTGGCATCTTTCGGCTCTCTGACTCGACAGAAGCACAGAGTTTTGTCACGTTCGTGTGAAGTCAGGCTTCATTAACGAAGCAGGCTTTGGCTGCTGACTTCATCTACGGCCTTTGAATGTGCGAAGTCTCGTGTGGAGCGAGGTGTGTGAAGCCCTCTCTGAGGACTTCGGACTTCGAAGACTGCTAAAGGCTTCACACCCTGCGGAGGACCTCGAGCACCAGCTTCGAGCGGGCTTCGGCTAGAGCTCCGACACGGGGTTCGAAGTGTATGCCTCGCAGAGGCTTTGCTAAAGTTCCATGCAGCAGGGCACTTCGAAGCAAAGGCTCGAAGGCTTCGACATCTACTGGTGCATGCTTCAACAAGTATCGTCCAGGAGACAAATTTGAACAGTAAAACTTCTTCTTGTTTTGCGTGCACTTGAGTAAATTTCCTGTGATGGTCATTCTGATGTTGCTTTAAATGCCCATGTCTTGAATGATCTGTTAATCTGCCTTTGAACACTTTGTGGTGTCTTTTTGTATAGGACACCATTTGTTTTTTGGCTAGATTATTTTCACGGTTTTAGATCTATTGGTTTCCACTGAATATTTTCGAGGTGTGTTGGGTGTTGAGAGAAGGCCATTGATTCGAAAGAATTTTTTAGGCGCCCATTCACCCCCCACTGGTCGCTACTTTCGGTCCTACAAGTGGTATCAGAGCCTGGTTAGGGTTTTTTCATACCTTAACCGGTTCTAACCCCAGGTAGTGATCATGACTTCTTCTAGCAAGGTCCCGTCCCTTGAAGCTTTTGGCTACAATTAATGGAAGACTTGCATGCGAGCCTATCTCATGAGCTAGAGCTCGGACATTTGTGATGTTTGTGTTCATGCTACTTTTACCATACTTCCTGTTGCTGAGCATACATCCCCCAAGATAATCGCCCAGCATCAGAACAACAACAAAGCTATGAACATTTTGTTTTCTGGTTTAGGTCCCACTGAGTTTGAGCGTGTGAGCCATCTCAGCACTGCTAGAGATATCTGGGCTACCCTCCAAGCACACCATGAGGGGATAGCCCAGGTCAAGGCTTGGCTCTATCAGACCTACCGGCGTGAATATGAAAATTTCACACAAAAGCTGGGTGAATTTGTTGAAGCTTTGTTTGGTTGTTTTCAATCGATCATCAACAAGCTTCGGGCCAACAAGGCTGAGGGAGTTCAGCTGGTCTCAGATCATGAGCAGGCGCTCAAGGTTCTTCATACCTTGGACCCTAAGATCTGGGAGATCAAGGTATCCTCTATCATTGAGAGCACTTCTTATGATACCTTGACTATCACAGAGCATTTTAGTAAGCTCAAGGCCATAGAGGTTGATATCCAGTTGACATCAAATCTCACTGGTTCTGGATCAAAAACCTTGGCCCTTGCGACACCTTCTGCTGACTCCTCTTCTTTGAGTTGTGTTGGGTTCTCCCTGATGTCTATCACTAAGGACCACCTTGATTCGCTAGGAGATGATGATCTGTGTCTATTTAACAACTCGGTGCGTCGTGTCTATGATAAGCAAATGTTCAAAAGACATGGTACAAAATCTGGATGCTTTGAGTGTGGTGATCTAGGTCACTTCATCACCGACTGCCCCAAGTGGAATGGTCACAAGAAGGGTACCAGCAGTGGCTCCTATGACTCCGGCAAGCACGACAACTCCATCTTCACAAAGGGAAAGCCCAAGATGAGATTCTTTTAAAAGGACCTGAAGGACTACCAACGTGAGAACAAGAAGCGAGACAAGGCCTTCTTCACCGAGATGGAGAGAAGCTACTCTAAGAGGTCATCGTCTTCTTCCTCTTCATCAAGCTAAAGTGATGAGTAGATCGTGATCAAGAATGGGAAGGACAAGGAAGATCTGGCGGGCCTCTGCTTCATGGCCTTCGGGGACAAGCTGAAGAGCCGCTCGCACCACCGCCAAAGATCCCGCAAGAGATTCTGCTCAATGGCTCTTGGGGATAAGAAAGAGAAGGGCTCTCCCGACAACTCCGATGATGACTACGATGAGAAGGTATCCTCCTATGAATAAGAAGCTGTTGAATTGCTTGAAGAGAATCGTCAGGAGTTGAGGTATCGGGAGAAACTGCTTAGAGGGGCTAAGAAAAGGATAGATGAGCTTGAGAGTGAGCTTGCCGTGGAAAATGGCAGGATTAAGAGTCTATCTTCTTCCCCTTGCTTGGGCGGTAGTAGTGAGTGCCCTAACTGCGAGGTGCTGTTGTGTGACCTGATGACTCTGAAGTCCAGGTACACAAAGAGGGTAGATGAGAGAGACGCTTTGGCCACTGAGCTTGAGAGCACTCAGCTAGAGCTGAAAGATGCTCATGTCGTCGTGTCCTGTGTGGACTGCCCACCCCGTGTAGCTGATTTAGCTAAGCTAAGAGCCAAGAGTGATGAGCAGGTGGGCGAGCTAGCCAGAGTTAGAGCTAAGTTGGAGCAGACTAAGCTAGACCTTGAGACACTGTCTGTTCCACCCACTGTTTGTGAGAACTGCTTGTCCTTTAGATTGGAGCTGATCAAGATAAAAGCTGAGAAGTCTGGTCAAGTTGATAGAGAGTGTGAGATCTGCTTGTCTTAGGTGGAGGTGCTAGCTTCCTTGAGGGAAGAGCTAGCTGATGCTCAAAATGATAACTTTTACCTCCGTCAGATCCTGAGTTGGGTGAGTGCCAGAGAGCCACAACTAGGCATGATGATCCAGTAGTTCAAGAGGCAGGATGGGTTTGGGGTAGGTTACACCTACACCAAGGCTGACTTTGAGAGTGCCATTAGCCGAGCAGTTGAGTGGAGTAAGATGACTCCTGAGCAGAGATATCCCAAGACTCACTCCACTAAGTCTTTCTAAGCTAGTCAGCCCAAGGATGAAGTGTTCCAAAAACAACCTAAAGCTCCACCAAAGAAGCCCATATGGGTCCCAAAGCCCAAGCATCTCCACACTTCTCTCGACTCTCTACATGTACCCTCTCACACCAAAGAGTCTACACCCAACACCACCAAGCCCAAAAATCCCAAGTCTCAACTACATCCCAAGAAGCCTACCTATCACTATGAGTTTTGTCAGAGAGATGGGCATCTTGAGGAGTTTTGCTTTAGGAGGAAGCGAGTTGAGAGAGCAGAGAGAGCTCGAGGTGGGCAGGAGCAGTTCTACCAGCAGGGTGGTAGGCAGAGAGTCCCTCGACGCGGGGAGAGGCTAGAGGCCAGGCCGCATCGTGTAGGTGGTGGTAGAGGAGACAACTTTCATGCCCATGCTCCTTAGGGTGGTTTTTGCTCCGGAAGAGCTCCAGGTTGTTTTGGATACAACTTTGGACCTCGTGGCCATGACTTTGGTAGAACCGAGGATCGCACTTTGAGCTGCGTTTTGGTCTGGACTCTTATGATTCTTTTCGCTTTCCTTATTTTGAGAAGATGGCTCGACACTGGTTTAGCTCTTTTGCTAAACCTAGTGCTGGACCATTTGCTCCCACTTATGACCACTGATCGTGTAGGATCGAGGATTGGAGGATGTGTGGATCATGGATTCAGGATGCTCTCGCCACATGATGGGACATTGCAGATGATTCTCCAACCTCACTTCCCCGAGCTCCAAGGAGTACATCACTTTCAGGAACAATGGTCAAGGGAAGGTACATGGTATTGGCTCAATTCGCATCTCTGATCATTTCTCTTTGAAGAATGTTGCTTTGGTTGGAAACTTGAATTTTAATCTGATTTCTGTGTCTCAACTTCTTGAGGATGATTTAGAGGTTTGTTTTAAGAAGGGCATGTCTTCTATTGTTGATTCTAGAGGATCTTTGGTTTGCCAGATCTTACCCTTCGGTAATGTTTTTCGGATTGATTTCTCTATTTCTTTTGGCCCTTCTCGTTGTTTGATTGCTGGATCCTCCTCTGAGCTCTGGAAGTGGCATAGGAGGTTAGGTCATTTGAGCTTTGATTTGCTAGTCATATTGAGCTCTATGGACCTCATCCGAGGATTGCCCAAGCTTAAGATGGAGAAGGATCTAGTTTGACATCCCTATCATCATGGGAAAATGGTTGCTTCTTCTCACGCATCTGTGACTCAGGTGATGACTTCGTACCCATGAGAGATGTTACACATGGACACTATTGGTCCAGCTCAGGTACGCTCAGTCGGTGGGAAGTAGTACGCACTTGTGATTGTTGACGATTTTTCTCGATTCTCGTGGGTTTTCATTTTGGAGTCTAAGGACGAGGTTTTTAGTTTGTTCATGACCTGATTTTGAAGCTGAAGAATGAGAACAATGGTCGGATGCGAGCAATTTGGTCTGACAACGGCTTTGAGTTCAAAAACTCTCAGTTCGTCAGCTTCTGCAGTGATCAGGGTCTTGAGCATCAGTTTTCTGCCCCTTACACTCTCCCATAGAATGGCATTGTGAAACGAAAGAACCGCACGCTGGTCGAGATGGCCAGGATGATGCTCTATGAGCATATGACTTCTAGGCGCTTTTGGGATGAAGCCATGAACATGGCTTGCTATCTAGCCAATCGCATTTTTCTTAGAGCTTACTTAGGTAAGACTTCATATGAGTTGCAGTTTGGCAGACAACCCAAGGTGAGTCACTTGCGAGCATTTGGCTTCAAGTGCTTTGTGCTCAAGAATGGAGGGCATTTGGACAAGTTTGAGTCTCGTTGCTGGGATGGAGTTTTTCTTGGTTATGCGTTGCATTCTCGAGGATTTCGTGTTTGGAACCTCGACTCCTAGCAGCTTGTCGAGACTTGCGAGGTTTATTTTGATGAGTCCATGCCTTCGCTGACTCCTTCTTTTGAGCTTTATAGTGATGATGAGTTTGGAGAGTCCATCTTCGAGGAAGATGATGACGCTCCTGCTGACGATGAGGGTGGGCCATCTACACAGCCTGCAGACCCCACACCTTCTAAGACTTCGATTCAGGATGAGGGAAGACCTCTGATCACTTCTTCCACTTCGATTGAGCATTCTCAGTCGAGTCCAAAGGTGCCAACTGCTGACTCTGGTGAGGTGACTTTAGATCACCTAGGATCCCGAGCAGTTCAGCATGATCACCCCTCAGAACTCATCATCGGGGATCTCACTTCGAGAACCTTGCACTCTTCTGTTGACTCGCTCACTATTTTTGCTGAATCTGCGTTTGTTGCTTCTTTTGAGCCCAGAGATGTTTCTCATGCCCTTTCTGATGCAAATTGGATAAACGCCATGCAAGAAGAGCTTGAGAATTTTGTTCGCAATTGGGTTTGGACACTGGTTGAGCTGCCACCTGGATGCAACCCCATAGGCACCAAGTGGGTGTTTAAGAACAAGCAAGGTAAAGATGGGGTTGTGGTGCGCAACAAAGCTAGACTAGTTGCCCAGGGTTTTTGTCAAAAAGAGGGTATTGACTTTGAGGATACTTTCGCTCCTGTTGCCCATCTTGATTCCATTCGCATTCTTTTGGCATTTGCTGCTTCTAAAGGTTTTAAACTTTTTCAAATGGATGTCAAGAGTGCTTTTCTGAACGGATACATAGAGGAGGAGGTCTATGTTAGGCAACCCCCTGGTTTTGAGAACCCTAAGTTTCTCCGACATGTTTTCAAGTTGCAGAAAGCTTTGTATGGTCTGAAGCAAGCCCCAAGGGCTTGGTATGACCGGTTGAAGCAGTTTTTGTTGGGGAGTGTTTTTGTGATGGGTTCTGTGGACAAAACTCTTTTCTGGCTCAGGGATGGCTCATATTTTTTGATTGCTCAGATTTACATGGACGACATTATTTTTGGTGGTTCTACTAAGGAGCTTGTGTCCAAGTTTTCTGAGCAGATGCACAACAAGTTTGAGATGAGCCTCATGGGTGAGCTCAAGTACTTCTTAGAGGTCCAGATCAAGCAGACCAAGGATGACATCTTCATCCACCAGAGCAAATACAGGCAAGACATGCTAAAAAAGTTCGACTTTGGTGGTGAGCTAAAGCCTCAGAGGACCCCAATGGGTACATCTAGGGTCCTGGACAAGGACGAGAGCGGCGTCAAGGTCAATGAGAGAGAGTATCGAGGGATGATCGGATCACTGCTATACTTGACGGCGACGAGGCTAGACATTCAGTTTGTCGTGGGACTGTGCGCGTTTTCAGTCTTCACCACGTGCGTCTCATCGGCAGGCTATCAAGCGCATTTACAGGTATCATACCTATGCGCTTGATCTAGGTTTTTTCTATTCAACATCATCGTCTCTTGATTTATCTGGCTTTTCAAATGCTGATTTTGGTGGGTGCCGGCTGGATCGCAAGTCGACTTCCGGTACTTGCCAGTTTCTTGGTTCTTCGCTTGTCTCTTGGTCTTCTCAAAAGCAATCTAGAGTTGCGCTTTCTACCACAGAGGCTGAGTATGTAGCTGCTGCTAGCTACTGCTCACATTTGGTTTGGATGATTTCTACTTTGCGAGATTTTGGGTTGTTCTTCCCTGCCAGAGTTCCTTTGTTTTGTGATAGTACCAGCGCGATTAGTGTAGGGAAAAATCCATGTCTGCATTCAAAAACCAAACATATTGATGTGCTTTTTCACTTTCTTAGGGATCAATATGAGAAAGGAGTCATTGACCTTGTTCATATTGATACCCATCATCAGTTGGCTGACATTTTCACCAAACCCCTAGACCAGTCTACTTTTGAGCATTTGTGAGGGGATTTGGGAGTTGTGTATCCTTTTTAGGAAATTTTGAGTCAGTTTTCTTTCTTCTTTACTCTTTCTTGAGTCTTTTTGTGTGAGTTCATATCATGCATATTCACATATCACACTTTGAGCTTGCTTCTGTTATATGATTGATCTGCTTTACTTATTCTAGCTAGTACATGCTTTTGAATACCTGTTGATGATCATGCTTTGCTTCAGTTCACATGATATGTCTGATATCTATCATATGCATGGCTTTTATTCTTTAAAATTGAAAAATGATCACCATTGCTTCTGGTAAATAGCATGTGTAGGCTGAGTGCTTTTGCTATCTTTTACATGCCTGGTAGCTAGTTCCTCACTTAGATGCAGATATGGAGCTTGGACATCTATATGCTTTAAACATGGAAAATGTGCTATAAAAATGATAAAAAAATAGAAAAATGAAAAATCCATGCCTTTTTATGCATAATTTGAAAAGATCTAGGTGGGTTGGCTGTGTCGCATTGCATTGTTCTAGACTGCTTACCATAGCACTTTGGAATGAACTAGGACAGTATAATGCATGTCGAGACCAATGTCTTAAGATTCTGATGGTCCAATTCTATCCTAGGCTTGACTTGGTCGGTTAGCATAAGGTTGACATGTGAGAAACCAAGGGTTGGTTTCGGAGTCTGTGAGGAGTGATTGACAGATTTTACCCTCTGATTTGAAGGGGTCCCTCCGAAGGGGTTCGGAGGTTGGTTCTCCAAAGGTGTTCGGAGGCTGTTTCACCGAAGGGTTCGGTGGGTCTGTTGGCTGCAGCTGTTGTAGCGGAGTGTGCTTGTTGGAGGGGTCCGATAGTACACAATGACTAGGTTGTACCGAAGGGTTCGGTACTTTGGGCGGTACACCGGAGTGTGTATCGGAGGTTGTTACCCGGAGAGGTCTCCGGAGTACTCGATACACTTGTCTGCTTGTCTATGGTGCGCAGGTAACTTCGGAGGTGACGAACGGTTCATAGCAAGTGAACCTGGGTCAAGTGGGAGGCTTGATGCCAGGGGAGCAGGGAGCACTGTCACGAAGGCTGCGAAGGGGTTGAGGTCGGACCTTGGGTCAAGGTGCGCCAGGAGAAGGCAGTAAGTGCGGAGCGTAGCTCCAGGTGAAGGTACTCAGAGACGAAGTCCTCGGAGGCGAGGCACTTCGAAGGGTACTCCGAATGGAGTAACTTCGGAGTATGGTGGATCAAGTCCTCAGCAATGAGGCAAGGTGTTCGAAGTGTGCTCTGGAGGGAGACACTCGAAGGTATACCTAACGAAGGTCTCAAAAGTCGAGGTGAATCAAAGGCATGGTCCGGGTGAGGATCGTCGAGGAGTGTGTTCGGGGAGAGACACTGCGATGAAGTGCTCATGGAATGCTTCATGCGGAGGCCTTGGACGAAGGAGGGACTTCGAAGGGTGGTACTCCGAAGGTGGGGCTTCGGAGTAAGGCAGGCTTCGGAGCGAGGCTGGCTCCGGAGTGAGATTGACTTGAGGTACTTCGGCCTTGAATGGCTTCGGTACATGGACTGACTGAGTTCGAGCTAGGAGAAGCTGCGAAACTGTGGCGGTCCACTCCGAAGGTGTTGGTGCTAAGGCCCAAGGGCTTTGACGGCTTCGGCTCAAAACCGTCACTGTATCGAAGGCTAACTTCGGTGAAGCGAAGGCCATCAGGCTCAAGGCTTCTCACCGAAGCTACCGCACCCCTCACGTGCGAAGGGGGCTTCAGAAGCGTCCAAAACTGCAAAGGCTAACAGCGTCTGTTCTGCAAAAGCTGGTACTGTCCCCTTTGCGAAGCTGACAAAAGAAGCCTCCAAATAAAATAGACTACCTGTTGTACCCCCTGTTCTGATGAGACAAAACCGGTGTAAACCCTAGGGGTAAAGTAGTCTATTCACAGGGCTGAATAGTGCCTATAAATAGTGGAGGCTGACTAGGTCACATCAACACTTTGAGCATTCATTGTTGAGCTCTTGTACTAGCCGCCACATACTTTGTATTCATCCTATGAGTTCAATTTTTGTGTTCCCTGTTCAAGCATCGAAGTCTTGATTCTGTGTTTATTTTCTGCTTGAGCTTGTATGCATACCTCGCTACATGCTTCGATCTCTGGTGTGTCACTTCTTTTGAGTTGAGTTTGTGCACTGAATCCTTTTTGGAGAAGTGTATGAGAAGCCTGTTTGAGCGAAGTGTGTTTGAACGAAGTGTGTTTTTCAGTGTCTGTTCGCTCTGTGTAAACTGGAGGCTAGACCTCTCTGATTACTAGCGAAGCACTGATCGAAGCCCGTTTTTCTTCCCGTGTCGAAGACCTTAGCGAAGTCTGTTTAGTGTGCGTTTAGACCTTCGAAGTACGAAGCCCAGCACTAGTTGCTATCGCTGAGTGTCTGGTCGAAGCCCGCAGAGGGAAGTCTGCTTTTGCGAAGTCTGTAGTGTGAAGACTGCTCGAAGGCACCTAGTGTGCGGAGCCTGCACTGACTTAGCAAAGCTGATCGAAGACCTTAGAGGGAAGTCTGCTCTTGTGAAGGGTGAAGTGCGAAGCCTGCACTGACTTAGCAGAGCTGAGTTTTCGGGGTTGTGCATGGAGCGAAGTATTCTTGGCTTCGAACTTTTGCTCCTTACGAAGCCTGTTTTCGGAGCTATAAAATACCTCTGAACCAGAACTTCAAAGGCTGTGTTCGAAGCATGTTCCGCACAAGACAGAATTAAAACAGAAGGCTATTTTTAGTCTGAAATTTATAAAGCTCCCATTCACCCCCCCTCTGTTCGCCATTTCCGGTCCAACAATTGGTACTAGAGCGGGTTAAGATCACCAGTTGACCTTAACCGGTTTTGTGATTTGTTGGCGACATGGACAGAGTTAGTAAAATACCTCTGTTCAATGGGACTGACTTTGCATACTGGAAGGTGCGCATGGAGGCTTACTTACTAAGCCAAGGAAATGCAATTTGGGAGATTGTGGACTCACAATACTCCATCCCTGAAACTCGCACCTCTCAAACAGAGAAGGATCAGTATAATGCCAACTCCAAGGCTAGAAACATACTGTTCATTGGTTTGAGCCAGAGTGAGTTTGATAGGGTGCAGCACCTTAGGACAACTAGGGAAATTTGGACTACACTCACTATTTTTCATGAGGGCTCTACACAAATTAAGGCCAGGCACCAGAGCACGTACAATCAACAGCATTAGCTATTTGTGCAGGCACCTGGTGAATCTATAGATGCCATGTTTTCTCTCTTTGATACGATAGTGAGTAACTTGCGGTCCGATGGGACGCTTGCTTACAATGATCATGATAGGGCTATCAAGCTTCTCTATGCTCTTGATCGTAGCATATGGGAAGTGAAGATATCCAGCATTGAGGAGCCCGCAGGTTATGACACATTGACCTGTGATGAGCTCTTCAGCAAGCTGAAGTCCACAGATATTGCCAAGGCATCTTTTGCAGTGCATAGGAACTCCTTACCACAACCATTGGCATTGGTTTCTAGCACTAGCCGTGGCACCACTGCAGAACCAAGCACATCAGGCACTTGTGTTCTTGCAGATGGTTTTGCTTTGTCCTCCCTGGTCTCCGTCACTAAGGAGCAGGTGGATACTCTGGATGATGATGAGCTTGCTCTCATTGCCAGAAGGTTCACCCATTTTCACCATGAGAGACGGGATCAGAGGAGAGGTGGTTTAAGTGGTTGCTTTGAGTGTGGCGACACTTCTCACATCAAGGCCAATTGCCCAAAACTCAAGAAGAGAGATGAGAGTGAGCGCCCTAGATACCACAAAAAGGAGAGGAAACCCTTTGTGAAGGGCAAGCGCGGCAAGGTGGCTAAGAGGGTAGCCAAAGCCGCTTCCAGAGCGTTTGTTGCTGCTCTCAGCGACATCGACACTTCCTCAACTGAGGAGTCGAGCTTTGAGGAGGAGAAGTCTCCTAGGAAGAAGGAGAAGAAGGACAAGAAGGGACGAGATTTCACCGGCCTTTGCTTCATGGCTGACAGCAATCACAACGGCAATGAGCTTGACTCATCTGAGGTACCTATATCCTATGACGAGCTTTCAATTAAACTAGATAAGCTGAATGAAGTAGTTCTTGGTTAGGATAGATTACTTGTGCAAGCAGCTAGAGAAAGAAAAGACCTTAGACTTAGGCTAGAATTTGTGTCTACTAATTATGCCTTGCTTAAGTCTAGGGTTAATGATGCTGAATGTGAATCTTGTACTGTTGTCATGGGTGAGCTTGCTCAGTTGCGTTCTGTACATGCTCAAACTCTATCTAAGCTTGAGACTGCACAGAAGCAGCTTTTGATGGTTGATTCTAGTTCTCATGATATAATTGAATGCATGAACTGTTCTTTATTACGTGAGAGCATTGATTTACGTGATAAGCATATTCATGACTTAGAGGCTAGATTGGAGAGGGCCGGTAGTTCTAAGGATGTGCAACCTGTTTGTGACACTTGCATAACCCTTAAGGACCAGCTAGGCACTGTTAGAGAGCGAGCTGAGAACCTTATGACTGAGAATGAGTACCTTCTTTTTGTGGTTAACAAATGCACTGAGGGAAAGGGTAGGATGGACTTGCTCTTGGCCAAAACCAAGATGTGTGCTGACAGAGCAGGGGTAGCTCTAGGTTTGGGTTTTGAGAGGATTCCTTCAAACAGTAAGAACAAAACTATTTTGACCTCACCCACTACCTTAGAGAAAGAGAGAGCTCTGTTAGACACTCCTTCAGCCAAAAATCCTACCCGGACACCAAAGAAAACCACTCCTCCTGCCAAGAAAATCCCTCCCAAGAAAACCACTCAGCAGAAGCCCAAAGAGCCTGTGAGAATTGCTCCTATGACCCATGAGAGTGCCCCTAGGAGAGTTTTTCATTGTTCCTACTGTCAGCGGGCGAGTCATTTGGTTGGGTTCTGTTTTCGTCGCATCAAGGATGAGCGACGCTCTCAGGCGATGAGTTTCCAGGACATGCATTACCCATCTTTAGGTATGCATGAGTTTGAGTTTTACTCTCGTCCTGTTTTCGAGGTTCCTCGTGCTTCTCGGAGAGGTTTTACTCCGCGAGGTGTTCACCATGTTCCATATGGTGGTAGACTTCGGGCGAGTAGTTTTGTACCTCGTCAGAGTAGGAGACCTCGTCATGCTTTTAGATCACAGCATATAGGTAGACCTTGCACTTTGTATCATTCTGATTATCCTATGCGTAGACAGTCTACTTTTATTGTGCCTACTACTCGTATCACTCAGTGTTGGATGCCTCGTCATATATTCACTTACCCCAACACTGAGTGATCAAGATTCTCTTATCATGTGTAGGCAGCAGACCGAGGCTTGGAGAGCACGTGGATCATGGACTCCGTTTGTTCGCGCCATATGACCGGAGATGCAGCATGGTTCTCCAGCCTCACCACAACCAAGCAAAGGGAACATATCACCTTCGGCAATAATCAAAGGAGTAGAGTGAAAGGTAAAGGTGTGGTAAGAATCAACTCGAATTTCACTCTCAAAGATGTTGCTTTGGTTGAGAACCTGGGATACAATTTGCTTTCTGTATCTCAGTTGCTTGATGAGGGATTCGAAGTGCAATTCCATCGCGATACTTCGCAAGTACTCAATTCTGATGGCGTTGTGGTGTGTAAGATCTTTAGAGTTGGGAGAGTTTTTGGAGCTGATTTTTCAGAGTCATCTGGATCTTCTCATTGTCTTGTTGCACATTTGACTTCTGAGCTTTGGAAGTGGCATAGGAGTCTAGGGCATATGAGCTTTGAGTTGCTCGCTCGTCTGAGTGCCCTAGGTTTGATCCGAGGATTGCCCAAGCTCAAGTTTGAGAAGAATTTAGTTTGCGCTCCTTGTCGACATGGAAAAATGATTGCCGCTTCGCATTCGCCAGTCACCACAGTGATGACTGAACAACCCGGAGAACTTCTCCACATGGACACTGTAGGTCCTTCTCGGGTTAGTTCTTTAGGCGGCAAGTGGAATGTATTAGTCATTGTCGATGATTTCTCTCGCTAATCTTGGGTCTTCTTTCTTGCCAGCAAGGATGAAGTGTTTTCACACTTTCGGAGCTTGGCTTTGAGACTTTTCACTGAACTCCCTGGTGCATTGAAATTCATTCGAAGTGATAATGGCACTGAGTTCAAGAACAGTCTCTTTGTTGACTTTTGCATGGAGCATGGCATATAACATCAAATCTCTGCTCCGCGGGTTCCTCAACAGAACGGTGTTGTTGAGAGAAAGAACCGCACTTTGGTTGAGATGGCTAGGACGATGCTCGATGAGCATAAGACTCCTAGAAAATTCTGGGCTGAGGCCATGAACACTGCTTGTTACATCTCAAACCGAATCTTCTTGCGCTCAATTTTGAATTTGACATCTTATGAGCTACGTTTTGGGAGACAGCCCAAGGTTACTCATCTTCGTGTTTTTGGCTGTCATTGCTTTATCCTAAAACGTGGTAATTTGGATAAATTTGAGTCGCGTTCTTCTGACGGGATCTTTTTGGGTTATACTACACATGGTCATTCTTATCGTGTTTATAATTTGGAAACTAACACTGTCATCGAGTCATGTGATGTGACTTTTGATGAATCGACCCCCTCTGTTAGTTTTGCTCTTGAACAGGCAAATGAACACGACATGGAACAGACCATCTTCGAAGAAGAAGATCTCAGAGAGTTCGAGGATGAACCCCTACTACCCTCGACATCAACCCCCAAAGCCGACCCCACTTCAACCACTTCGGCACAAGGTCTCGAAGCAACTACCTCGACATCGGTCATCTTGGACCACTCCAACGCACAAGTTGAGGGGGAGACTGCATCTCGCCGCGAGGCTCCACATCATGTTCAAAGGATGCATCCTCCAGAGCAGATCATTGGTGAGCTTGATCAAAGGGTAACACGTTCTCATGCTCATTTCATTGATTCTACTTTTGTTGCTTCTTTCGAGCCCTTAGATGTTAGTCATGCACTTTCTGATTCTAGTTGGATCAATGCCATGCATGAAGAACTTGAAAATTTTGAGAGAAACCAAGTTTGGACTTTAGTTGATCCTCCACCAAATGTTCATTTCATTGGAAAAAATGGATTTTCAAAAACAAACAAGCGGAGGATGGGACTGTAGTTAGAAACAAGGCTAGACTTGTAGCTCAGGGTTATTCTCAATTAGAAGGGATTGATTTTACTGAAACTTTTGCACCTGTTGCTCGTCTTGAGGCCATTAGGATTTTACTTGCATTTGCGGCATCCTGTGGTTTCAAACTCTATCAAATGGATGTTAAAAGTGCTTTTCTTAATGGCTTCATCGGCGAAGATGTTTATGTAAAACAACCCCCTAGATTTGAAAACCCCAAATACCCACATAAAGTCCTTAAACTTCATAAGGCTCTTTATGGACTCAAGTAGGCCCCTCGGGCATGGTATGATAGACTTAAGTCCTTTATGCTTGAGCGGGGGTATTTGATGGGATCTGTTGATAAAACCCTGTTCACTCTCAAGCATGGCAAAGATTTCCTTCTAGTGCAGATTTATGTGGATGATATCATCTTTGGTGGCTCTTCTCATGCTTTGGTTGCCGAGTTTGCAGATGCTATGAGTAGGGAGTTCAAAATGACCATGATGGGTGAACTCACATTTTTCCTTGGTTTGCAAATCAAGCAAAGCAAACAAGATACCTTCGTCCACCAGACGAAGTACACCAAGGACCTGCTCAAGAAATTCGACATGGCTGATGCGAAGCCTATTGCCACTCCAATGGCTACATCTGTAGCATTGGATCCTAACGAGGATGGAGAAGCCGTAGATCAGAAGGAGTTTCGAAGCATGATCGGCTCCCTCCTCTACTTGACTGCTATGAGGCTGGACATACACTTCGCAGTGTGTCTGTGCGCTCGTTTTCAGGCTTCACCACGAGCTTCGCACCGCCAAGCGGTAAAATGCATTCTCAGGTATCTCAAACATACCCTCGAGTTCGGCATTTGGTATTCAGCGTATTCCTCTTTGTGTCTTCGAGGTTATTCCGATGCGGACTTTGCTAGGTGTAGGATTGATAGGAAAAGTACCTCTGGTGCTTGTCATTTTCTGGGTACTTCTCTGGTTTGCTGGTCTTCCCGCAAATAGTCTAGTGTTGCACAATCGACGGCTAAGGCTGAATATGTTGCTGCAGCTAGCTGTTGCTCTCAGATTTTGTGGATGGTTTCCACTTTGCGGGATTTTGGGTTAGATTATAAGAGTGTTCCACTTTTCTGTGATAACACCAGTGCTATTTGTATTGCAAACAACCCGGTTCAGCATTCCAGAACCAAACATATTGATGTGCGATATCATTTTCTCAGAGATCATAATGAGAAGGGTGATATTGAACTTCAATATGTTGATACCCAACACCAGCTAGCCGATATTTTCACAAAACCCATCGATGCTTCTCGTTTTGCCTACTTGCGTGGGGAACTTGGTGTTTGTCACCCTTACAGCATTTTGTGAGGGGAGCGGCTTTTGATTGACTTGCATATGCTCACTGTGTGTGAAATTGCATTTACATCTCTTGCACTTATATGCCTGATTTTAATTCATGTAATCATGACAGCTCAGCTCTTTTTAATATGTCTAGAACATTTTGTGCATGATGTTTCTTTCCAAAATCAAATCATGCTCACTGCTTAGTCTTGAATCTAGCATGTTTAGGCGAGACTGCTTTAGCTATCTTTTATCTGCTTGATAGCAAGACTCCTTTTCTCTGGATGCTAAACTTTGCAACTTGAAAAATTGTGTTACTTACTCATGGATATTCATAAAGTGCAAAACAATTTGTTCACTTAATTCAAATCCCAAAAATCCATGATTTGCACACTTCAAAACAAAAAGATCGAGGTGGGTTTGTTTGTCGCACTACCCTATTCTAGACTGCTTATCATTGCACATTGGTCTGAACTGGGATAGTGTAGTGTATGCCAAAATCACCGCCTTAAGCTTCTGATGGCTTTCATGCCTAGGCTTGGCTTGATTGGAAAGTATAAGGTAGACAAACAAATAACCCCTGGCATTATGAAAAAGAAAAAATTTATTGATCATCAAGTTTGCTTTTCACTGCTCCACTTGAACTGGACTTGTCTGTCTAGAGTAGAAATTGACTAGCTTTGTGCAGCCCCTGCTTTTACTTGTCTAGTTACCTTGATTAAGTGGTGATGCTTTTATTTCAAAATGATAAAATCAAATGCTGTCATCATGTTTTTAGAGAATGTTAAATTGAGCTGAGCACATAATAATTGATATTAAATGTTGGCATATTTGTTGCTTTATGTGTCCTTGCAACTCCGCCCATTTCAAAGCTATGCATCTTTTTCATGCTCCTTGATGCTTGCATTGCCAAAGGGGGAGAAATTTTTGAGTTCTCTGCAGCAAGGGGGTAAAATAACTCAGTGGGAGTTTTTATCTTGAAAAGGGAAGATTTGCCGAAGGGGCCTTTACTCTTTTGAAAAAGGGGAAGAAAATTCTTTTATCAAGTGACATGATTTGGCTCGTTTCTGAGTTTTTAGTGGTCACTTGTGTGCTGAACGTTTTTAAATTTTCTTGAACTTGAATTTGGTTGTCAATGCACTCATCAAGGGGGAGATTGAGAAACCAAGGGTTGGTTTCGGAGTCTGTGATGAGTGATTGACAGATTTTACCCTCTGATTCGAAGGGGTCCCTCCGAAGGGGTTCAGAGGTGGTTTCACCAAAGGGTTCAGTAGGGTTTGGTTGTTGCAGTTGTTGCAGCGGAGTGTGCTTGTCGGAGGGGTCTGACAGTACACAATGACTGGGTTGTACCAAAGGTCTCGGTACTTTGGGTGGTACACCGGAGTGTGTGCCGATGGTTGCTTACCCGGAGAGGTCTCCGGAGTGCTGGATACACTTGTCTGCTTGTCTATGGTGCGCAGGTGACTTCGGAGGCGACATATAGTTCGTAGCAGGTGAACCTGGGTCAAGCGGGAGGCTTGATGCTAGGGGAGCAGGGAGCTCCGTCACGAAGGCTGCGAAGGGGTCAAGGTCGGACCTTGGGTCGAGGTGCGCCAGGAGAAGGCAGTAAGTACGGAGCATTTTGATTGTCTTGCATATGCTCAATGTGTGTCAATGCACTCATCAAGGGGGAGATTGAGAAACCAAGGGTTGGTTTAGGAGTCTGTGATGAGTGATTGACAGATTTTACCCTCTGATTCGAAGGGGTCCCTCCGAAGGGGTTTGGAGGTTGGTTCTCCGAAGGTGTTCGGAGGCTGTTTCACCGAAGGGTTCGGTGGGTCTGTTGGCTGCAGCTGTTGCACCGGAGTGTGCCAGTCGAGGGGTCCGACAATACACAATGACTGGGTTGTACCGAAGGGTTCGGTACTTTTGGTGGTACACTCGAGTGTGTATCGGAGGTTGTTACCCGGAGAGGTCTCCATAGTACTGGATACACTTGTCTGCTTATCTGTGGTGCGCAGGTGACTTAGGAGGCGATGGACGGTTCGTAGCAAGTGAACCTGGGTCAAGCGGGAGGCTTGATGCTAGGGGAGCAGGGAGCTCCGTCACAAAGGCTACGAAGGGGTCGAGGTCGGACCTCGGGTCGAGGTGCGCCAGGAGAAGGCAGTAAGTGCAGAGCGTGGCTCTGGGTGAAGGTACTCAGAGACGAAGTCCTCGGAGGCGAGGCACTTCGAAGGGTACTCCGAATGGAGTAACTTCAGAGTATGGTGGATCAAGTCCTCAGCAATGAGGCAAGGTGTTCGAAGTGTGCTCCGGAGGGAGACACTTGAAGGTATACCCGACGAAGATCTCAGAAGTCGAGGTGCATAGAAGGCATGGTCCCGGTGAGGATCGTTGAGGAGTGTGCTCGAGGAGAGACACTACGACGAAGTGCTCATGGAATGCTTCATGCGGAGGCCTTGGACGAAGGAGGGACTTCGAAGGGTGGTACTCCGAAGGTGGGGCTTCAGAGTAAGGCAGGCTTCGGAGCGAGGCTCGCTCCGGAGTGAGATTGACTTGAGGTACTTTGGCCTTGCATGGCTTCGGTACACGGACTGACGGAGTTCGAGCTAGGAGAAGCTGCGAAACCATGGTGGTCCACTCCGAAGGTGTTGGTGCGAAGGCCCAAGGGCTTTGACGGCTTCGGCTCAAAACCGTCACTGTATCGAAGACAGACTTCGGTGAAGCGAAGGCCATCAGGCTCAAGGCTTCTCACCGAAGCTACCGCACCCCTCACGTGCGAAGGGGGCTTTAGAAGCGTCTAAAACTGCAAAGGCTAACAGCGTCTGCTCTGCAAAAGCTGGTACTGTCCCCTCTGCGAAGCTGACAAAAGAAGCCTCCAAATAAAGTAGACTACCTGTTGTACCCCCTGTTCTGATGAGACAAAACCGGTGTAAACCCTAGGGGTAAAGTAGTCTATTCACATGGCTGAATAGTGCCTATAAATAGTGGAGGCTGGATAGGTCACATCAACACTTTGAGCATTCATTGTTGAGCTCATGTACTAGCTGCCACATACTTTGTATTCATCCTGTGAGTTCAATTTTTGTGTTCCCTGTTCAAGCATCGAAGTCTTGATTTTGTGTTCATTTTCTGCTTGAGCTTGTATGCATACCTCGCTACATGCTTTGATCTCTTGTGTGTCACTTCTTTTGAGTTGAGTTTGTGCACTGAATCCTTTCTGGAGAAGTGTGTGAAAGCCTGTTTGAGCGAAGTGTGTTTTTCAGTGTCTGTTCGCTCTGTGTAAACTGGAGGCTAGACCTCTCTAATTACTAGCGAAGCACTGATTGAATCCCGTTTTTCTTCCTGTGTCGAAGACCTTAGCGAAGTATGTTTAGTGTGCGTTTAGACCTTCGAAGTACGAAGCCCAACACTAGTTGCTGTCGCTGAGTATCTGGTCGAAGCCCGCAGAGGGAAGTCTGCTTTTGCGAAGTCTGTAGTGCGAAGACTGCTCGCAGGCACCTAGTGTGCAACCTGCACTGACTTAGCAAAGCTGATCGATGTCCTCAGAGAGAAGTCTGCTCTTGCGAAGGGTGAAGTGCGAAGCCTGCTCGAAGGCACCTTGTGTGTGGAGCCTGCACTGACTTAGCAGAGCTGAGTTTTCGGGGTTGTGCGTGGAGCGAAGTTTTCTTGGCTTCGAACTTTTGCTCCTTGCGAAACCTGTTTTCAGAGCTGTAAAATACCTCCGAACCAGAACTTCGAAGGCTGTGTTCGAAGCCTGTTCCGCAGAAGACAGAATTAAAACAGAAGGCTATGTTTAGTCTAAAATTTTAAAAAGCTCCCATTCACCCCCCCTCTGGTCGCCGTTTCCGGTCCAACAACATGCAAATAACCCCTAGCAAAAATCAAAAAGGAAAAGAAAAGGCTTGAAAATTAAAAAGATAACAAGTTTGCTGAAGCACTTTGTTCTGGACAATGCTTATCTTGGTAGATATCAGCTAGCCTTTGCATCTCATGTTTTACCCTGCTTGTCATCTAGAAAATGTGGTGATGCTTTTGTTTGCAAAAATTAAAAAATGTGTGCTAATGACTTTCTTTGGATATCATTTGTTGCAATGATCATGCCATGTGTCTTAGACAATATTACTTTTCTATACTTGCTAGATGTTGTAATTGTAGTCAATCATATCTGAGAAGCATGCTTTTTACACTCCATCTGCACCCGAGTTGCATTCATTGCATATTTTGAGGGGGAGCTACATTTCAGGGGGAGTTTGAGTATGTGTTTCTTTAGAGTGCATTTAGTCTCACTTGATGAGTCCATTTGTCAACAAGAGGGAGAAATTTTGGGTTACACGATCTTTTAGAAGAGTTTAGGGGGAGTTTTTGGCTTTCTCTGGGATTTTTTTCACGGGGAGTTTTGGTCTCGTTTGCCCCTACTCTTTGGATATTCTTGTTTATAATTCTGAGATTGCACTCGTTTTTGAGTTTTTATTTTTGGTTAACCATAATGACCGCTTTCTGGTTTTTGTTCGGCTTTTGATCATTAGGGTTAAACTTTTATTTTCTTCCTTCTGTTTTCTTATGTTTTGTTTTTCGTGTTTCCACATGTGCTTGTAGGTTCTGAAGAGCTGAAGAAGAGAGTGTTGACAATGCACTCATCAAGGGGGAGATTGAGGAGCCATGTTGAAGAGCATGGGCCTGATGGCTCCAGATGTGATGAGTGATTGTCAACGAAAGTCAAGAGGACATGAAGAGAACACGAGACCTACCGTGTCTGGGCCGTTTGTGACTTAGGTACATGGGCAGCGAGCGACTACCGGGCAGAGGGGCCGCGGAGTCGGGCTGGCCCAATCCGAGTACATGGGCTAGGAGCGGCAGAGGATCCATTGGTCTGTTGACCAGGATTGACTTAGGTACACGGGCGGCGAGTGATTGCCGGGCTAAGGGAGCCGCGGAATCGGGCCGGCCCAATCCGGGTACCCAGTGTGTAGACGGTGGACGCTTTGTCAGTTTCGGCGCAAAACTGACGACCGCTGATCTCGGATCTGACCGTTCTGAGGCGAAGCCGTAGCTGCTATGAAAGCTCTGCATCATGACAAGTTATCTTTATTTAGGTTTTTACTATTTTTCCTTTAGGCCCACAGTCTTTGTTAGTCGAGTCTATAAAATATCCTAAGGGCATGTTGGTCTTTTCCATTTTTATTTCAGCCTCTGTTTAAACCCTAAGGGTATTTTTGGTTTTTCCTAGTCAATTGGGTTGCCTATAAATAGGGCTCCAATCCCTAGGGTTAGGGTTACCCATTCTGAAATCAATTTTAATTTCCCCAAAAGTTTGGGTCATCTTGCTGGTTTCCTCCGTCTTCCTCCTACGTAGCGCTACCGCTATTTGCTTTTCTCTGGCCACCGTTTGTTCATCATCGTCGCTGGCTTTCTCCTCTGTGGCAGCCTCGATTTCTTCTCTGAGCATAGCTGTGATCATCAGTGCATATAGCGTGACATGACGTCTTGTTCCATCCTCTCCTAGCGTATGCACATAAGGTGTTTGAGTTTTTGTGCATAGGCTCATAGGTTTCTAATACCTAGTCTTCTAGGCTCTGCAATACTACTTCTACACGTGTCATCTTTTGGCTCTCTGACTCGACAGCAGCACAAAGTTTAGTCACGTTCATGCGAAGTCAGGATTTGTTAACGAAGCAGGCTTCGGCTACTGACTGTGGCTCCGTCCTTTGTATGTGCGAAGTCTCGTGTGGAGCGAGGTGTGCGAAGCCCTCTGTGAAGACTTCGGACTTCGAAGACTGCTCAAGGCTTCGCACCTTGCAGAGGACCTCGAGCATCAGCTTCGAGCGGTCTTCGGCTAGAGCTTCGACACGGGGTTCGAAGTGTATGCCTCGCAGAGGCTCTGCTGAAGTTCCGTGCAACAGGGCACTTCGAAGCAAAGGATCGAAGGCTTCGACATCTACCGGTGCAGGCTTCAACAAGTATAGTCCAGGAGACAAATTTGAACAGTAAAACTTCTTCTCGTTTTGCATGCACTTGAGTAAATTGCTTGTGATGGTCATTCTGATGTTGCTTGAAATGCCTATGTCTTGAATGATCGGTTAATAAGCCTTTGAACACTTTGTGGTGTCTTTTTGTATAGAACACTGGTTGTTTTTAGGCTAGATTATTTTCACGGTTTTAGATCTATTGGTTTCCACTGAATATTTTCGAGGTGCGTTGAGTGTTGGGAGAAGGCCATTGATTCGAAAGAATTTTTTAGGTGCCCATTCACCCCCTCTGGTCGCTACTTTTGGTCCTACAGTAACAAGACGTTGCTAGCAGCATTCTTCATTGTTGATGTGCAAGGTAACTATAGTGTGCTACTTGGGCATGATTGGATTCACGCAAATTGTTGTATTCCTTCTACTCTAGACCAATTCCTAATGCAATGGGATGACGATGATGTGGAGGTCGTACCAGTGGATACTTTGGCCCAAGTAGCATTGGCTAATGCGTCCTTCGACGCCGTCCATGATAAATTATACTGTCTATCAGGTAGAGACCTCTTGGATTATAACTTTGTTAGCGTATCTGGGGGACATTTTATACCCGTGTATGTAAAGCCGACTGGTGTAGCATGGATATTTCTAAATTAGTAATAATGTCTATTAAAAGTAATCTTGATTGGCTGAAGTCTCGCGTAGAGCAATATCGGTCTTCTAAAAATGGTATTGGCAAAGCCATTGAAGACTTTTGCAAAGTAGAAAAGTTAGGACAAGGTTTTGCGTCAGCTGATCCTTTAGAAGAGGTCGATATAGGCAATGGTGACATTCCAAGGCCGACTTTTGTAAACAAAAATTTACAGGCTGGTTAAAAGGCCGAAGTAATAAAATTGCTTCGGTCGTACGTTGATTGTTTTGTATGGGAGTATAGTGAGATGCCCGGACTAAGCCGCGAGCTTATGGATCATCGGCTACCTATCAAACCTGGGTTTAGGCCTTATAAACAGCCCCCTCGTCGATTTAATTCAGCCGTGTATGACCGAGTTAAAGAGGAGGTAGAACGATTACTCAAGGCTTAATTTATTAGGCCATGCAGGTATGCTGAATGGGTCGCTAACATTGTGCCTGTAGAGATGAAGGGGAGCGGCAAAATACGAGTTTTTATTGATTTCAGGGATCTGAACAAGGCCACTCCGAAGGATGAATATCCCATGCCGATAGCCAACATGTTCATCAATGATGCTTCGGGACACAAGGTACGCAACGCTGGTTATAATCAAATTTTTATGGCCGAAGAGGACGTTTACAAGACAGCCTTTCGATGCCCTGTCTTTATCGGTTTGTTTGAGTGGGTCATTATGACTTTTGGTTTAAAGAATGCTGGCGTTACATATCAACATGCTATGAATTTGATCTTTCATGACTTGCTAGGGGTTATGCTAGAGGTCTACATAGATGATGTTGTAGTCAAATCGGATGCTATGAGAAACCACCTAGACGATTTGAGAGTTTCTTTTGATAGGATGCATCAATATGGCTTGAAAATGAACCCACTCAAATGTGCTTTCGGCGTGTCAGCAGGAAAGTTTTTAGGATTCATGAAAGAGGTATTGAAATTGATCCTAAGAGGCTTGAAAATATTAGAAACTTTGAAGCGCTGACATGCAAGAGAGATGTGCAAAAGTTGCTAGGCAAGATGAATTATTTGCGTCGCTTTATATCTAACCTATCTGGCAAGATCGATGTATTTGTCCCTATACTCTAGCTAAAGAATGAGGCCGAGTTCACTTGGGGGGCAAGTCAGGAAAGTGCATTTGAGAAGATTAAAGAGTGCTTGTAATCACCACCTATGGTGAGAGCACCAAAAAATGGAATTATGTTTCGGTTATACGTTGCCGTAGAAGATAGCATAATAGGAGCCATGCTAACTTAGGAGGTGGAGGGAAAAGAGTACATCATCACTTTATTATGCATGTACCAAATTACATCACTATCTTCTCCCTAGCACATGTATTGTTGCTTGTCAAACCGATGTCATAAAGTACATGTTGCAAAAGCTGATTCTGAGTGGTAGGATCGAAAAGTGGGCTTATGCTTTGATTGAGTACGATTTGGCTTATAAACCTCTAAGGGCCATGAAATGCCAAATCGTCGCTAACTTTATAGTTGATCACCTCGTAGATATCAATTGGAGTAACAATATTGCTCTAATTGAAGTAGTGCAACGGAAACTTTATTTTGATGGTTCGGTTTGCAAAAATGGCCAAGGTATTGGAGTGGTTCTCGTATCACCTATTGGCATGTGCTTTGAGACCTTGGTCCATTTAGAATTTCCTTCTACTAATAATCAAACCGAATATGAAGCTCTATTGCTAGGACTCGAATTGCTAGATTCCATGGGTGTTAAACATGTTCATGTGCATGGTGATTCTCTATTTGTGGTGCAACAAATAGCTAAAAGGGCTCAATATTTTAATGGTTTACTAAATAGTTACTTGTATAAATGTTTAGACATAGTTGCTACTTTTGATGACTTCAAAATCTCTCACGTGTCTATAAAAGCCAATTCAATTACATATGATTTGGCTCAACAAGCTTATGGCTATCAAGTCAGGAGAGGAAAATTTTCTGTACAGGAGAAGCCAATGCTTGAACTCCCAGCCGAAGCTAGAGACTTCAGGCGGACGCGAGGTCCGTCAGGCCCTCCGGACCGAACGCCTTCATCCACTAGAGGGTATGGCGTGCCGAAGCCCTTCATCCACTGAATTGGCACTTGATCTTAACTTTGCTACAGGTTTCATGTTCGGAGCTCCCTTCCCTGAAGGTTTCCGTATCTAGGAAGCTAGTTTCGGAGGATGCTAGAGCACCCTTCGGCGATTCCCTGCTTCGTTCGCCCGTGCTGGATCCATCATGTTGTTGTCGATCTAGTCGACTCCCGCGTACCGGAGCTACTTCGCATCGGGGTCACGCCAAAACACTTCGCATCAGACTTCGTCGCACCGGCACTCTGCATCAGGCCTCGTCATACCAACACTCCACACCGGACGTAGTCGTGCCCATGCGCTGTGTTGGGTTTTGTCATGTCAGAGACTTTGCACCGAACCCTTTCATTTGGGAGTGATTTTGCATCACTATATGTTTGGAGCCTGTCTTCGGCTAGATCGATCCAAACGCCGAAGGCTATCTTCGGCGTACCCTTTGCACCTGACGCCAAAGGCCCCCTTCAGTGACCCTTTGCATGGTATACCCTGTACCAATCAGACTCCATTCGGCTAATTGGATTATTTTATTTATATATTTTGGCTAATTGGATTATTTTTTGTGTGATATGATTACCTAGCGACTCCACCCCCCTTGCCACTATTAAGGGCAGTCGGAACGCGATGTCAGTGTTGTGTTACACTTAGGCTCGTTCCTAAGTATCCACACGCTTTTGGATCATCGAACTGACCCAAGTGTGGGGGCACATTTTCGTGTCAACACACTTTTTTGAGACTAGCTGGGGAAGGCTATGCCAACATGACAAGTACATCTACATCGGATACAAGTGCCCCTACGATGTCTACTACGTATTGAAATTGATCATAAGAGTCTTGAGAAGATTATGAACTTTGAAGCACCGATATGCAAGAGAGATGTGCAAAAGTTGCTAGGCAAGGTTAATTATCTGCGCCACTTTATATCTAACTTGTCTAGCAAGATTGATGCTTTTATCCCCATAATTTGGCTAAAGAATGAAGCCGAATTCACTTGGGGGCCAAGTCAGCAACACGTTTTTTAGAAGATTAAATTGTGCTTGTCATCACCGCCTATGGTAAGAGCACCAAAATCCTAGATTCCGTTTTGGCCATATGTGGCAACAGAAGAGAGCGTGATAGGGCTGTGCTAACTCAAGAAGTAGAGGGAAAATAGTACATCATCACATTCTTGAGTCACCGCCTATTAGATGCCGAGACGAGGTACGTGTTCTTAAAATGTTTATGTTTGTCACTTTATTATGCATGTACCAAACTTTGTCACTATCTTCTATCTGGCACATGTATTGTTACTTGTCAAACTGATGTCATAAAGTACATGTTGCAAAAGCCGATTCTAAGTGGGAGAATCGGAAAGTGGTCTTATGTTTTGATTGAGTATGATTTGGCTTATGAACCTCTGAAATCTATGAAAGGCCAAGTCATCGCAAATTTTATGGTTGATCACCATGTATATGTCAATGATTTAATGGTTTGCTAAATAGCTATTTGGATAAATCTCTAGACATAATTGCCACTCTTGATGATTTTGAGATTTCACATGTGTCTAGAGAAGCCAGTTTAGTAGCAAATGACTTGGCTCAGCAAGCATCTGATTACCAAATTAAAAGAGGTAATTTTTTTACACAAGAAAAATTGATGCTTAACTTTATTTCAGTACCCGAGTCAGAACACATCGGTCTAACCGACTTGACATGGCTTGTCCGACCACAGTTGTTTGGTTGGTCTGACCGGCCATGCTAGGCTGGTCTGACCGCCCTGTGCCAGCCATCTAGCAACTGCCAGTCTAACCGGCCCTCTATGGCCAGTCTGACTGCCTCGTGTTAGGAAGTTTTAGGACACGGGGGCCAGGTTGAAGTTTATGAGTCGAACGCCAGTTCAAATGAGGATTTGGCGAGTACTTCGGGAAATCATGAGGATGATTTGAGAACTCCAATTATTTAGAATTTGAGGGATCCTAGTAAGCGGGTTGATCAGAAAGTTTGGCGGCAAACGTTTAAATTTTTATTACTCGACGATGAGTTGTATCGCCGAACTATTGATGGAGTACTTTTGAGATGTTTGAATGTCGATCAGTCTAGACTTGCTATGGGTGAAGTATATGAAGGTCTTTGTGGTACTCATCAGTCGGCCTAGAAAATGAGTTGGATGCTCAAAAGAGTTGGTTTTTATTGGCCGACTATGACTGAGGATTGTTTTAAGTACTATAGAGGATGTGAAGCTTGTCAAAGGTTTTGTAATATTCAGCTTGCTCTCACATCTTTACTTAACCCTATTATCAAACCATGGTCGTTCCGAGGTTGGGCCTTGGACTTCGTCGGCCAAGTTTATCCTTCCTCTTCAAAAGGGCATCGGTTCCTGTTGATGGCTACAGATTACTACTCCAAGTGAACCAAGGTTGTGCCTCTCAAGAACATGATGCAGAACGAGGTAATTGATTTCATTTTGAAGCACATTATACATAGATTCGGCACTCCCCAAACTCTTACTACAGATCAGGGTGCTTCATTTGTTTCTAAAGAAGTATGTGATTTTGTCAAATCTTATGGTATAAAGTTGGTAAACTCTTCACCATACTATGCTCAAGCCAATGGTCAAGCCGAGTCTAGTAATAAAACTGTGATTAAGCTCATTAAGAAAAATATTGAAGAGTTCCTTAAAGGTGGCATGAAGTGCTTTTTGAGGCATTATGGGCATGTAGAGTTGCAAAGCATGGTGCCACCAAAGTAACTCCATATGAGTTAGTATATGGACAAGAAGCCATTTTACCCGTAGAGGTGAATTTTGGCTTTTTAAGGTTACTTAAGCAAGATGGCTTATCGGTCGATGAGTATGAAACTCTTTTGAAGGATAATTTGGAAGAGGTGACTGATAAGAGGTTAAGAGCTCTAGAGTCAATAGAAAGAGATAAAATAAGAGTAGCTAGAGCTTATAACAAGAAGGTGAGAGCAAAATCATTTCAAGTTGGTGATTTAGTTTGGAAGACGATTTTGCCTTTAGGCACTAAGAACCCATAGTTTGGTAAATGGTCGCCTAGTTGGGAAGGTCCTTCTAGAGTTGTTGAAATCGCTCTAGGCAATGTGTATTTACTAGAGTCACTCCAAGCACTACAAGAAAACAAGAAATTTTCGTCGGCAATTTTAATTTCCATCGGCTTTCGGAAAAGCCGACAAAAGTTAATTCACTTTCGTCGGCTCCTGTAGGCCGATGAAAGTTAAAAAGGCTTTTGCCCCCGCCCAGAATAAAAGTCGTAACTTCTGTCGGACAATGTTAAAGCCGACGGAAATTAAATTAACTTCCGTCGGCTTTAGCTGTGGCCGACGGAAGATATTTTTCCAGCGCCTTATTTTTCCCAGCCCGCGCGCGCCCTAGTTTTCCCCGCGCCTAGTTTTACCCTAGGTTTTGCGCCACCTCCCCACCTCCCTGCCACCGCCTCCCCTCCCCGCTTCCCCACCTCCCAGCCGCCGCCTCCCCTCCTTGCTTCCCCACCTCCCGGCCACCGCCTCCCCTATGCACAAATTGCCGCTTCCCCTCCCCGCCGACCCACCTCCTCACCTCCCGGCCGCCGCCTCCCCTAACCACTTCCCCACCTCCCGGCTGCCGCCTCTGCGCCTCCTGGCCGCCGCCTCCGCGCCTCCACGCCTCCAACATTCATCGCCTCCACACCTCTAAGTATCTCTTCCTTTCCCTCTCCCGTCCAACTCCAGCGACGGCGATCCTCCCAATCCCCACCAAGCTCCGCCTGCCCTAGCTACTCCTCAAAAAGATTTTCTTTTTGTTTCGTTCTTCACTGCTTTCCATGGACTTTAAGCCTAATGATTGATTCCCCGGACAAATTTCTTTGTCTTTAGCTAAGATGGACGCCGCCAATCCTAGCACGTCGATGTATCCTCTGCACCGCTGCAAAACCATATACCTGGTACTTCCTCAATACCAACCCAATACCAAACACTAGTGATAGATATGTAATGCAAAATTTCATCACGCATGAACAATTGATGTCTGCAGGTGAGGCATGCCCAGGGAATTCACAATGTGGAAGGCGAGAAGGATCACAGTGCATACATGTCACCGGCCTACTTCGATGCTCACCTTACTCCTCTGGGCTGGAAGCAAGTAAATTCACCCTCCCTTGCTTTTCTTTTCCGTGATAGAAATGGATAAGAATCATCAAGGTTGTAATAACGTAAAATGTATTTGAAAAAATATTGCTTTGTTTTTAGGTCACAGATCTTGACTTGATATGTGTTACAAAATCGTATTTTCATCAGTAAACCTGATTGTTTACTTGTTGATTAATATGTATGATATGTAAAAAACCGTATTGCATTGCTATGTAAAATTCCATGATGGACTTTATGGGGAAGGATGGCCCAGTTCAATCTGTTTTTCAAAATCATAATCGTTGCAGTCATATTATTATCAAAAGTTTCAGAACTGTAGTGTAGGCATGATATAAATATAATGGGCCATTGCAGTAGTGTTTCTAAATCATACTTACCTTGACCTGAACTAATTGTGCAGGACTATGCAGACTGCAGTAGGGGTCTTTGGTGGCGGAGACTGTATTGATGGAGTAGGTTCACCATTAATGGTCAAAAATGCTGGACACAGTGATCGGCCAGCTATTTCTAGTTTGAACCGCCCACCATTTCTTGCCGTTGAAGCCTGCAGGGAGCACTTTAATGTAGCAATGTTTAATGAACCGCCCCCTCAAATGTTTAATGTAGCAATGTTTGATTGATGGTATCATCTTTAGTTTTTTCCCTTTGTATTTTCTTTGTCAAGATTTGATTTGACTCTCAAATGGTGTTCAGGGTGCATGAAGTCTGATGAGGGTATTTTTTGTTGATATTCAACCAACTAGACATGCTCATTTTTCAGTACATTGCCTTTTTTGTGTAGACATGGTTAGTGTGCATGTTTCCAACTAGCATTTTTCAGATTCTACGGAGATGTGGGGATTCTGTTGAACTTCTTGATCTTTCTGTTGAGCTACCTAAATTGGTCAGTGTGCATGTTTCCAGCAAGAAGCAAAAAAAAATTAGCAGTGCTTAGTTTAGTGCATTGCTGAAATGTACAGAAAAAAGCAAAAAAAGAAAAAAAATAACTTCCGTGGGCTAATGTTTGGCCAACGGAAGTTATCGATTTCCTGTGTTAATTTTCGTCGGCCATGGTTAGTCGACGGAAGTTAGCTAACTTCTGTCTACCCGCTTTCATCGGCCAAATGCCGACGGAAGTTAGCTTCTTCCGTCAGAAAAGGGCTAACTTCCATCGACTTTGGCTGACGGAAGTTGCCTGGATTGTTGTAGTGAAGGAGAGCGATTTCGTAGGGCTTTGAATGGTAGGTATTTGAAAAAGTACTTTCCAAGTGTGTGGCAAAACACTTGAACTGTCGAAAGGCCGATATAAAGCATATCACCCATAGCTCGTTGTGCTTTTGGCTCACTAAAGTATGCCAAAATGCAGGGGGGCATGTGTTGATAGCAAAAAATGGCATTAATTGTTAAAGTTGTCAAAATGTCAAGTTTTGGTAATTTAGACGAAAATATGCTAAGTCCTGGCACAGGCCGGTCTGACCGGCCATGTACTGCCGGTCTGACCAGCCCACTTCAGCCAGACCGGCCATAGGTCCGGTCAGACCAACATACTCTGTATCTGATTCAGATTAGTTGATTCTGGATCTATTTTATCTCTAATTGATTTTTGATGACTTGGAACCCGTGTCTAAGTCCATTTAGAGCCCAAGCACTCATGATCAACCTCTATAAATAGAGGCAAGGCCGATTCAAGGAGCCCCCAAAACCCTAATAGATCCAATCTATTATTCCTTGAATCGTACCTTTACCTTTCAATTTACTTTCTTGCCCTAGATTCACTTCAGCACATCCATCTTCGTGGGTTTGCATTGTAAGCCCTCTGTCCGCCACGTCGTAATCATGGTAAGTTCTTGTTGGTTCGCTCGTGAATCGTCCGTTTCATCCATGTAATAGATTTCTATCATGTTATCGGTTTTTACCGGTGATTCGATCTATTGGCCGAGTTACCTCTGGTTTTTTGGTGTTTCTTACAGTGTTTCTAACTCATCTTCTTTGCCAAGAACATTGGTTGCAAATTATCCATGACAAGACGGTCGCCAGATACTCCGGGCATTCTGATCTAGCATTGTTGGTCAGACCGACGTTGCCTGGTCGGTCTGACCGGTGTGTGCCGGATCCGTCATCAGGCGTGCTGGCAATGCAAATCAGCAATTACCCGTCACTTTGGTCCGACCGACGGGTACCTGGTGGTCTGACCAGCATGTGCCGGATCTATCATCCTCGTGCCGGCAAGTGTGAATTGGCCTGTCATCGGCCAATTCGGTCTGACCAACAGTGGGCATTCGGTGTGATCTAGCCATGCCAACACTCGATGGTCTGACCGACCCTTTTAGGCCGGTCTGACCGATCCTGTTCTGTTAGGTTTAAATCGGACATTTGGCCGGTTTGGTTTAATTACTTTTTCCAATACTCCGGCTAATTGAACATTATTTCTAAGTAGTTTTTTGATTGCCCAACGACTCCGTTATTTCCTTACCACTGTTTAAGGATCATCGGAACGTGGTGTCAGTGTTGTGTTACGCTTAGGGGTTTACTCCTAAGTATCCACATGCTTTTGGATCGGCGGATCGACGTCAGTGCATTAGGCACATTTTTGTGTCAACAATTTTTTAAAAACAAAATTTTAAATTTAGTAGTTGGCTTCAAAAAATTACAGATCTAAGCGTCTCTCGACAGGCGAACGGACAAACTAAGCCATGTCAGCCTAGTTCGGCCATTCATCAGCTGATCTAGCACATGACTAGATCAGCCGAGTGTTGTGCATGGTTCTAACAAAAGTCAGCCTTTTATTGGCCGAACTAGGTCACGTAGCAAG
Organism: Zizania palustris; assembly: GCA_019279435.1. Classification (NCBI taxonomy): domain Eukaryota; kingdom Viridiplantae; phylum Streptophyta; class Magnoliopsida; order Poales; family Poaceae; genus Zizania; species Zizania palustris. Next base: position 14,711,905 of record JAAALK010000086.1, on the reverse strand, counting down.
GTCTCTACTTTATGACACTCACGGCGCAATGTATGACATTATGACCACCAACCTTACGGAGGTGTGCAATTGGGTGATGTGGGTTATGCAATGTTTGCCTTTGGTTTGTATTGTAGAGGGCATAGTCTGTGGAAGCACTCGGTATTTCGTTGATCGGCATACTGCTACTTTAGTGGTGCACAGGGGTGAGTGCTTTCTATATTGCATAAAGATTATGGAGTACTTAATAGAAAAAAGTAAAAAGACAACACAACATTGTGCCATTAAGACTAGTTCTCGTGAGCTCCATTTTGAGGTAACATGTTAGGACAAAGACAGACAAGGAACAAATCAGGATGTTATTATTCATGAGGTCACCGTCACTGACACTTGTCAGTGTAGTTGGAACAAACCATCCTATATCACAAACCGCGTAGTCATGTCATGGCGGCGTCCACCACATTTGATATGCCTGTCAGAATGTACTTGTCTGATTAAGTTAGCAAAGAGAGAGTTATTGAGACTTGGATCGGTGAACTCTGTTGGTATGGAGTTGTCAGCTCATTCACAGCTCCTCCGTTAAATGGTGCACGTCGTTGGGTTCCGAACTACCAATGTGTGAACTTAAAGGTGGGCAGAAGGAAGACATGATGCATTCAGAATGATATGGGTGAATCTAAAGTAGGTAGAAGAAAGAAAAAATGATCTCTATGAAACATTGCTAGACACACGTACATGAATTGCACACAAGCCGACACAAGCAGTGGAGGGCCCACATGAAACACAAACTGCAACATGAAACAAATTGTAATAGTCCCCAAGATGTATGTATGGTTGTTAAATTACATGTATTTCTCACTTGTTTATGCTAATCCACTAACATAGTTTCCCAAACTGCAGATGGCAGGTAATGATTCATGACCCTACAAGCTTATCTCCTCTTCCATCGATGCCCACCACCGTGCACGAGCACTCACATCCCCTCAATCCGGATGAGGGTGATTTCATGCATCTGAGAGTCTGAACACCATAGTATTCCTAGAGAATCCATCCCTGATGGGTTGACAAGTTAGTTAAGAAAGCATAATGGTTGTTCATGTTTTATTTTTATTTTTATGCCACTAACATATTGTAGCATGCAAGTTGTGTAGTGTTGGCTTACTGCCTCTAGCGAGGTTGGTTGAACCAGCCAGTAGGTTTCCATTTGACTGAGTTCTTACAACAACCTAGGTCGACAGGTGGAGGCTGAAGACCCATACATTTCACATGCCTTGTGAGGAGGTCACTATCACGTTGGAGGATGTCTTATTACTGTTAGGAGTTCCATTAGTAGGAGCAGAAATTTTCGGACATGATGTTCACCCAACATGGCATGAAGTCATGCTTGTATGGTTCACACCAGTCCATCCCATCCTACCAGATGGAGATGTAGTGGAGGACTTCACATCGACGCACATGCCAATCCAGAGTTGGCGGCGTTAGTATTAGATACGTCATTTTAACATGGTAATAAAATTATGTGTTAACGTATTTATAGTGGTTCTGTACTAACATTTACTATTTGACAAGTGGAGCACCTCCACGCTGATGCTGATAACTACTCAGTTAGTCAGTGTAGCGCCTCGATTTACCGAAATCGAGACATTATTGAATTTCATAAGAAAAAACAATAATACAAGAGGTTCATCATGCGACAATCGTACATACGATAATATCCATGGTACGCAGACCATATTTATTACATCAGAGTTTTAATAAAAACGATAATAAAAATAATTCAAATGCATGACGAACGTCTTCTTTAGGATCTTTGCTTGACTGGGTCGCTACTCCAGACCGTCTTCATAGTAGGCATCATCTGTGGTGTCCAACGAGTATGAGTACAAAAAGTACTCAACAAGCCACCGCAAATGCAATAGTAATGCAAGGTAATAACAATGGAAGGATAATGGCTAAAAGTGCGGAAAAGTACATTTTCAGTTATTGCATTTAGTGTAGTCAAATTTAATCATGCGGGAATGTATACATGAACATTTGTAATACCATCTAACTCGAGGAGTACGTTTTACCTCCTCGCACAACAGTCCTTACATGTCAAACCATCATGCAGATGCATATTCAAAGTAATCTAACTGTGGGATGTCATGCAACCCGCCCTTGACCGTGAGCTCGGCTTTTCGAAAAGATTTAAGACTCTGATCAGAGATGTACTACTGTACCCACAAGGCATGCACTCATCACAAACGAGATGACCCATACCACGGGAACTCGTGCCAAAACCTCAGCATGAAATGCTTCAAGCGATAACCACCCGCTCTAGGTTTCGCCGACGCGCCGGGCCGCATCCCGGCTAACGTCGCACCCCCTTTTGCGCCACGTCGGTACAAGCCACCCGCAGGTGCTGCTTGACCCATCTCCAAATGGTGGACTTGGTTTGGAACACCCCATACCTTAGTTAGGACTTACCCACCAGACTTGTGGTTAGTACGGATGTGTATTGCAACGGATCCCTCAGACCGGTCCTTATAGTGCCCCGGGTGCTACCGACCAATGCCCTAGCTTGCACTCGGAACCCACCATGCATTCACTCACAACCATAACTCATCACCGACAGAATTCCAAGGATAAGAAACAATGGGGATTATATAGTAGAACCATTTCACTACGACTCATTTTTATCCTATAGCAATCGTGTCAATACATCGGACACTAGCTACTAATACTAATCATTTGGTGACAAGGAGGTTAGGCGAGATAACATGGCTTGGGTTGCACATCAAGGTCGGTGGATCCTAAATAAATATACTATAAGGGTTCCATTTGACTAATGCATGTATATCCTATGTGTTTTAGCGATAGTTTAATAATACATGGGTTCAATATGCTCAAAAGTTTGGTATGGTGACTTGCCTTGTTCAGCGAAGGGAGAGGGAGGAACTTCCGGGAAATATTCCGACTCCTCGACGACGTCGTAGTCTTTCCAATATAAATAAAGTAAAATAAAATAAATACATCATTCAATTTAAACAATATAAAATCACACAACAAGCACATGGGTTTAATTTGGTTTTAACTTGAAGAAAGTCAAGTTGTTTAAGTTTTTGAAATCTATTTTATAAATAATTAAAATTAACTAAAATGGTATATGGTCCTTTTTATAAGGGGTTTTTAATTGTGAATAATCTCACTTTAAGTTTTCTATTTGATTTAAAATAAATGGTTCAGAGAAAACTTAGAGGTTCCATCATATTAGCAGGAAATAATTAAATCTAAGCCTTACTAAATTTTAAATAATTGAATTTACATTTTTACCCTAAAGGCATTTGAATACCTATTTAAATAATCATAAAAAGTTCAAAGTAAACATATTGTTTTTATTGAACTAATGTGTAGAGAATAAAATTACAAAATTTCTGGAATTGAAATGAAAATTTTTAGAGTTCAAATGCGCCAGATATGAATTTTACAAGTTTTAAACACTTTTTGGAATTTATTTTTAAATTTAAATCCCCTCGGATCCACGGTGAGCCAGGCCCACGGTGAACCCGCGCACTGTGCGCGTGGTCCGGCCCAATCTGGACCGTTGGATCCAGATCCAATGCGCGAGAGCGAGGAGGGGAGTTAAGTTATCGTGGACGGCCACGATTAAAACACTGAACCGGTACGCGATGGACGCTCCAGGTTAAACGTGAGATTTAAATAAAAACAAACGCGTGAGATTAAAATGTAACATTTCGCCTAGATCTGATGGTGCGGATTAGATTGCGCACATGGGGTTACAGGCGTCGTCCGATCAAGATCGCACAGTCGTGGTTAGATCCAACATGGCACGGGTACTCAGCCCGTGCCGGTCATCTTATCCGACGATGGCGAGTGGGCCAGAGGCCACGGCGAGCGAAGGCAGTCGTGCCTAAGGCCTAAAATGGAAAGAGAACACTATGAGGATTACGAGGGTACCGTCGGTGAGGCGAACAGTCGACGAAGCGAGGCCGGCGACGAGTGGAGGCGGCAAAGGTGTTCGGGTCCTTAGCGGTGACGGTGATCCGGTGGCGTCCGGCGTCGATGGAGGGGTGGCCGAGGTCGGGGTGGTCCTTGCGGTCGCAGCGGTGCAGTCGGTGAGGACGGAGGGGGACTCCGGCGATGGCGAGCGACGGCTTGAGTGTGGGTGGCGGTAGTGCGCTAAAAATTGAAATGCAAGTGCTCTGTTTGTTCTCGCAGTGAGGGGGCGTGGGGGATCAAACGCGGGTGGCCAGGGGGCTTAAATAGGTGTACCGGCGAGGGATAACGGGCGTCGTATACAAGGAAAGCCAAGAGGGGGTTTTTGATGGCGCCGGCGAGGTCTGCCATGCACGCGAGCGCTGATCTCGTGGCTTAATGGCGTGGGTTAACGGGGGGAAAACGGCCGGCGCGGCGCGGGGGACCGATTAATGGCGTCAATTTAATGGGGGACGGGCCGGCGAGGCGAATCCGAGGGCGAGGTCGTCGGCCGACACGATTTGGTGGTGGTGGCGCGAGGTGGACGACGTGTCTGACAGGTGGGGGCCACTTGCCAATGAGCGCGGGCGCATGAGCGAGGTGACTGATGAGTGGGGTCGGGCTCGGGCGTGAGAGGGGGTCGGTTGGCGCCGACAGGTGGGGCCAGGCTGTCGGGTGCGCGGGCGCGGGGAGAGGGGGTCGCTGACGGGTGGGGTCCACTGGTTAGATGGCGTGCGCGGGGAGGAGTGGGCTGGGCCGACCGGGGGAGAGAGAAAAAGGGGAGGGAGGCCCATTACTGTTAAAAATCTTTTCTGATTAAAAATAATCACAGAAATTGATTTAAAATAATAGGGCTACTTCCAAGGTTGGTAAAAATTTGTAAAAATTCTCAAAAATATGTCTTGGCCTAAGGATCATACACAAAATTTTCCAGCTCCTAGTTTGGCCATTAACTCTATGTTGTAGTTCAAAATGGGAGAGGAGGGTATTAAGGTATTTCAAAATAATAAATTGCAGGAAATTGAATTAAATAATATCTTTATTACTTTGAAAATTTGGGGTGTTACAAACCTATCCCCCTTACAAATAATCTTGTCCTCGAGATGGGAATGCTACTCGAATAACTTGGGGTATTGGGCTTTCAGTTCGTCTTCTTTTTCCCATATAGCTTCTTCGGCGGGGTGGTTGTCCCACTGAACCTTGCAGAAGCGAACTACACGACTCCTGGTTACCCTTTCCTTGGTTTCCAAGATCTTGATGGGTTTCTCGATGTAGGTCAAGTCTTCTTGGATGTTGAGCTATTGAAGGTCGGCCTGTTCGGTGGGCACATGGAGACACTTCTTCAGCTGGGAGACATGGAACACATCGTGAACTCCTGCCAAAGATGGAGGCAGTTCAAGTTTATATGCCACTTCTCCTTGCCGTCGGAGGATCTAAAAAGGTCCGACGTAGCGGGGTGCTAGCTTGCCTTTCATGTTGAACCTTTGAGTGCCGCGAAGGGGAGTGACTCGGAGATAGACATAATCACCCTCCTCAAAGGTTAGGTCTCTTCGACGGTTATCGGCGTAGCTCTTTTGTCGGGATTGGGCTATCTTTAATCGGTCGCTTATGATCTTGACCTTCTCTTCAGCTTCTCTCAATATGTTTATCCCAAACAGTTGTGATTCTCTGGTTTGATCCCACAGCAATGGCATTCTGCATTTACATCCATAGAGTGCTTCGAACGGGGACATTTGCAGGCTGGCTTGATAGCTTTTGTTGTAGGAGAACTCTGCATACGGTAAGTTCTTGTCCCACATTCCGCCAAAGTCTAGAGCGCAAGCTCTAAGCATATCCTCCAATATCTGGTTGACCCTTTTGGTTTGACCGTCGGTCTGTGGATGATAGGTGGTGCTAAAGTTCAGCCGGGTGCCTAGTTCCTCTTGAAGGTTCTTCCAAAACTTGGAGGTAAACTAACTCCCACGATCAGATACAATCTTCTTAGGAACTCCGTGGAGGCACACGATCTGGGTCATATACAACTCGGCCAACTTGGCGACAGTGCAAGTTGTCTTGACGGGGATGAAGTGAGCCACCTTGGTGAGTCGGTCGACGATCACCCAGATAGAATCATGACCAGCTTGGGTCCTGGGCAGTCGCGTGATGAAGTCCATTCCTATCTCTTTCCACTTCCATTAAGGGACCTTGAGAGGTTGCAAAAGTCCGGCAGGTCTTTGATGCTCTGCCTTGACTCGCCGGCATGTGTCGCACTTGGCCACATACTCAGCTATTTCTCTCTTCATGCTGACCCACCAATATTTTTCCTTCAGGTCTTGATACATCTTCGTACTCCCGGGATGAATGGAGTATAGGGTATCGTGGGCTTCTTGAAGGATGAGGCTCTTCAACTCAGGCTTGTCGGGCACGCATATCCGGTTTCCGAACCAGATGGTACCATGCTCGTCCTCGGAGAATCCGAGGGCTTTACCCTTCTGCATGTTCTGTTGGATCTCCAAGATGTCCGGGTCTTCCTTCTGCTTTTCTCAGATCTGGTCTATTAAGACAGGCCTAGACTCCAAGGCAGCGAGGTATGCTTAGGTGGTGATCCCTAGATTCAGCCTTTCCATCTCCTTGTATAACAAAGGTGCTTGGTCCTGAATCATGATGGCATTGCAGTACCCTTTTCGACTAAGGGCATCTGCCACCACATTTGCCTTGCCTGGATGATAATGGATGCCCAAGTCGTAATCCTTGATCAGTTCCAACCATCTCCTTTGCCTGAGGTTCAGGTCCGGTTGGGTGAATATGTACTTGAGGCTCTTGTGATCGGTGAAGACCTCACACTGATTCCCCACAAGGTAGTGTCTCCATATCTTCAAGGCATGAACCATGGCTGCTAATTCTAGGTCGTGGGTTGCGTAATTCAGCTCATGCGGTCTTAGCTATCGGGAGGCGTAGGATATCACCTTCCCATCTTGCATCAAGACACATCCCAAACCTTGGAGAGAAGCATCGCAGTAGACGTGGAAGTCTTTCTGAATGTTCGGCAGGGTCAGTATTGGGGCTGACACGAGCTTCTTCTTGAGGGTTTGGAAGCTTTCGTCACAATCAGGGGTCCATTTGAACTTCACTTCCTTTTGAAGTAGTCTGGTCATAGGCTTGGTGATCTTTGAAAAGTTCTCGATGAACCGGCGGTAGTATACGGCCAATCCGAGAAAACTCCGGATCTTGGTCACGGTTGTGGGCTGCAACCAGTTGGTTACCGCTTCCACGGTGGTTGGGTCCACTGCTATTCCTTCGGCAGATATGACATGGCCGAGGAACTTTACCTCAGACGACCAAAACTCGCACTTGCTGTATTTGGCGTACAACTGTTGTTCCCTTAGCTTTCCGAGGGTCAGACGAAGGTGTGTTTCGTGCTCTTTCTTGGTCTTGGAGTAGACGAGGATATCGTCGATGAATACCACGATGAACTTATCCAAGAACTCCATGAAAACATTGTTCATCATGTTCATGAAAAAGGCCAGGGCATTCGTGAGTCCGAACAACATCACTATGTACTCGTAGAGTCCATAACAAGAAGTGAAGGCAGTCTTGGGTATGTCTTCTTCTCTAATCCTCAACTGGTGATAACTTGACCTGAGGTCAATCTTGGAAAACACTGAGGATCCCTTCAGTTGATCGAACAGGTCATCGATCTGAGGCAATGGGTACTTGTTCTTGATGGTTACGTCGTTCAAGGCCCTATAGTCCACGCACATCCTCTTGGTCTTGTCCTTCTTCATGGCAAAGATGACTGGTGCACCCCAGGGTGAGGTACTTGGTTGGATGTACCCTTTCTGCTCTAGGTATTCGATGTTGCTCTTGACCTCGGCTAATTCATTGGCGGCCATCCGGTATGGGCGCTTGGAGATTGGAGTGGTCCCGGGGACAAGTTCTATTCTGAATTCGATGTCCCTCTTGGGAGGCATTCCTGGTAGGTCCTCTGGGAAGACATCCATGAACTCCTTGACTATGGGCACTTCTTCAAGGGCTAGCGAGTGGAGGGACGCTTCGAGTGGTCTGTGGCTGGTCATTTGAAAGGTGGTGGCTTCGCCTTCAGGTTGGTCACTGTGATGGACTTGTTGGTACAGTCGATCACTCCCTGTGCTTCATTAGCCAATCCATCCCTAGGATGAGGTCGAGTCCGGTGCACTTTATGAGGACTAGCTCGGCCCGGAATAATACTCCTTGGATCTCTATCTTAACCTTAGGACTATATAAGTGGGCTAAGGTTTTATTGCCTGGAGTGGCAATCATCATGGGGACGGATAGAGGGAGCACGTCAAAGTCATTGATTTTTATGAATTCTTCTGAGACGAAAGAGTGTGTTGCCCCAAAGTCAAATAATATTATAGCTAGTACGGAATTTGCGGTAAACGTACCGAGCATGACTTCGGGAGCCTCTTGAGCTTCCTCCGCACTGATGTGGTTGACGCGAGCACGAACCACCTGGTAGGGTGCCACACCTTGGGGCTGCTTGGGTGGGGACACTGGTGCAAATAGTGCCCTTCCTTGCGGCAGTTGAAGCAGACGACCGGCCTCCCTTGGCGATCCTTCAAGATCGGGGCCTTGGCGGCTGGCGTCGGCTGTGCGGCCAGAGCTGGTGGAGTGGGGCGAGGATGCCCGGTGTTGGATCCACCGGCGGCATGAGGTGGCCTGTAGGCGGGTCGAGGATGGTAGGCGGGCGCTGGTGGCGGAGGAACGAAGTGGGGCCGCTGAGAATTCGCCTGTTGATGCTTGAAGGTGATCATCTTCCTCTTCTTGAGGTCCAACTTATTTTGCTCAGTCTCTTGGATGAGTGCTTTATTGACTAGCCATTAGAAGTCAACGTAGTCAGTGGCGACGAGCTGAATGGACAGCTCATCCTTGAGTCCCCGGAGGAACTTGGCCTGGCAGAGGGCGTCGGTCCACACCTCTTCTGGCACGTAGCGTGCGAGGTGGTTGAACTCATGGAGGTACTCCATGACAGTCCGACTGCCCTGGTGAAGGTCGCGAAACTCCTGCTTTTCACCACGATGACACCGGCAGGGACGTGGGTGGCGCGAAAGGTGATGGTGAACTCCGCCCATGTCACCACGTGGTCCTCAGGCTGGGACTCACGGTAGTTGTCCCACCACTCGGCGGGGGACCGTGGAGTTGGTGAGTGACGAAGGCCACTCGCTCCTGGTCGGTGCAGGGGAGGAGATCAAGCTTCTTCCCAATGGTGCGGAGCCAATCTCTGGCCTCCATGGGGTTGGTGGTGCTCGAGAAGATGGACGGGTGCACGCGCAGAAACTCCGAGAGTTGGGGAGCGGGCATGGGTGCTGGTGCGCGAGGGGCAGGTTCTCTATTTTGCAGACGGTCCAACTGAGCTTGTTGGTGCAGCATTTGAGTGAGGAGGGCGGTGATCAACTGGTTCTGATTCGCCATCATCTCCGCCAAAGTAGGATGGTTGGTGGATGGTGACCCAGACTGACGTGGGCCTGTTGCACCCCAGTTGGGTACAACACCATCGGGCACGTCACGGCTTCCTCCTTCTCCGTTGTTGGAGCCGGTGTTCTGGTGGTCGGCCATCTTCTGAATATACGACGTTATAAGGTAAAAGATGATAACACAATTAAAGAAAATGGCTCATAACGCACATGCATATAAATCAAGTGGTAAAAATTGTTCAATACAATCAAGCTCTTATTCTATCTACAACTCAACTCGTTGTAGATAGCACCACATACAAGAATTATTTTATTTAAAATAGCGGTATCTAGCGCCTACTCGCCACCGGAGGTGGTCTCCGTGCTCTCGGAACCACGAGTACGCGGCTCCAGAGGGATGGTGGGCTCGAGAAAATTCTCGATGATGGGGTCGGAGATGAGTCCGGGGCGTGGTGCAGGGGCGCTGGCGGTGGACGGTCCGGCGGTGGAGGGGTGCGGCGGGATCTGCTTGGCTTCCTACAGTCAACATGGCTCTGATACCATCTTGTAGCGCCTCGATTTACCGAAATCGATACATTATTGAATTTCATAAGAAAAAACAATAATACAAGAGGTTCATCATGCGACAATCGTACATACGACAATATCCATGGTACGCAGACCATATTTATTACATCAAAGTTTTAATAAAAACTATAATAAAAATAATTAAAATGCATGACGAACATATTCTTTAGGATCTTTGCTTGACTGGGTCGCTACTCCAGACCGTCTTCATAGTAGGCATCCTCTATGGTGTCCAACGGGTATGAGTACAAAAAGTACTCAACAAGCCACCGCAAATGCAATAGTAATGCAAGGTAATAACAATGGAAGGATAATGGCTAAAAGTGCGGAAAAGTACATTTTCAGTTATTGCATTTAGTGTAGTCAAATTTAATCATGCGGGAATGTATACATAAACATTTGTAATACCATCTAACTCGAGGAGTATGTTTTACCTCCTCGCACAACAGTCCTTATATGTCAAACCATCATGCACATACATATTCAAAGTAATCTAACTGTAGGATGTCACGCAACCCGCCCTTGACCGTGGGCTCGACTTTTCGAAAAGATTTAAGACTCTGATCAGAGATGTACTACTGTACCCACAAGGCATGCACTCATCACAAACGAGATGACCCATACCACGGGAACTCGTGCCAAAACCTCGGCATGAAATGCTCCAAGCGATAACCACCCGCTCTAGGTTTCGCCGGCGCGCTGGGCCGCATCCCGGCTAACGTCGCACCCCCTTTTGTGCCACATCCCATACCTTAGTTAGGACTTACCCACTAGACTTATGGTTAGTATGGATGTATATTGCAATGGATCCCTCAGACCGATCCTTATAGTGCCCCGGGTGCTACCGACCAATGCCCTAGCTTGCACCCGGAACCCACCATGCATTCACTCACAACCATAACTCATCACCAACAGAATTCCAAGGATAAGAAACAATGGGGATTATATAGTAGAACCATTTCACTACGACTCATTTTTATCCTATAGTAATCGTGTCAATACATCGAACACTAGCTACTAATACTAATCATTTGGTGACAAGGAGGTTAGGCGAGATAACATGGCTTGGGTTGCACATCAAGGTCGGGGGATCCTAAATAAATATACTATAAGGGTTCCATTTGACTAATGCATGTATATCCTATGTGTTTTAGTGATAGTTTAATAAAACATGGGTTCAATATGCTCAAAAGTTTGGTTTGGTGACTTGCCTTGTTCAGCGAAGGGAGAGGGAGGAACTTCCAGGAAATATTCCGGCTCCTCGACGGCATCGTAGTCTTTCCAATATAAATAAAGTAAAATAAAATAAATACAACATTCAATTTAAACAATATAAAATCACACAACAAGCACATGGGTTTAATTTGGTTTTAACTTGAAGAAAATCAAGTTGTTTAAGTTTTTGAAATCTATTTTATAAATAATTAAAATTAACTAAAATGGGATATGGTCCTTTTTATAAGGGATTTTTAATTTTGAATAATCTCACTTTAAGTTTTCTATTTGATTTAAAATAAATGGTTCAGAGAAAACTTAGAGGTTCCATCATATTAGCAGGAAATAATTAAATCTAAGCCTTACTAAATTTTAAATAATTGAATTTACATTTTTACCCTAAAGGCATTTGAATACCTATTTAAATAATCATAAAAAGTTCAAAGTAAATATACTGTTTTTATTGAACTAATGTGTAGAGAATAAAATTACAAAATTTCTGGAATTGAAATGACAAGTTTTAGAGTTTAAATGCGCCAGATATGAATTTTACAAGTTTTAAACACTTTCTGGAATTTATTTTTAAATTTAAATCCCCTCGGGTCCACGGTGAGCCAGGCCCACGGTGAACCCGCGCACTGTGCACGTGGTCCGGCCCAATCTGGACCATTGGATCCAGATCCAATGCACGAGAGCGAGGCGGGGAGTTAAGTTATCGTGGACAGCCAGGATTAAAACACTGAACCAGTGCGCGATGGAAGCTCCAGATTAAACGTGAGATTTAAATAAAAATGAACGCGCAAGATTAAAACGTAACGTTTCGCCCAGATCCGACGGTGCGGATTAGATCGCGCACATGGGGTTACAGGCATCGTCCGATCGCGATCGCACTGTCGTGGTTAGATCCGACACGGCACGGGTACTCAGCCCGTGCCGGTCATCTTCTCCGACGACATCGAGCGGGCCAAAGGCCACGACTAGTGAAGGCGGTCGTGTCTAAGGCCTAAAACATAAAGAGGACACTACGGGGATTACGACGGTACCATCGGCGAGGCAAACGGTCGACGGAGCGAGGCCAGTGACGAGTAGAGGCGGCGAAGGTGTTCAGGTCCTTGGCGGCAACGGCGATCCGGCAAGGTCCGGCATCGACGGAGGGGTGGCCGAGTTCAGGGTGGTCCTTGCGGTCACAGCGGTGCGGTCGGCGAGGACGGAGGGGGACTCCGGCTACGGCGAGCGACGCCTGGAGTGTGGGCAGTGGTGGTGCGCTAAAAATTGAAATGCAAGTGCTCTGTTTGTTCTCGCAGCGAGAGGGCGTGGGGGTCGGGCTCGGGCGTGAGAGGGGGTCGATTGGCGCCGACGAGTTGGGCCGGGCTGTCGGGTGCGCGGGCGTGGGGAGAGGGGGTCGCTGATGGGTGGGGTCCATTGGTCAGATGGCGCGCGCGGGGAGGAGTGGGCTGGGCCAGCCGGGGGAGAGAGAAAAAGGGGAGGGAGGCCCATTACTGTTAAAAATCTTTTCTGATTAAAAATAATCATAGAAATTGATTTAAAATAATAGGGCTACTTCCAAGGTTGGTAAAAATTTGTAAAAATTCTCAAAATATGTCTTGGCCTAAGGATCATACACACAAATTTCCAGCTCCTAGTTTGTCCATTCACTCTATGTTGTAGTTCAAAATGGGAGAGGAGGGTATTAAGGTATTCCAAAATAATAAATTGCAGGAAATTGAATTAAATAATATCTTTATTACTTTGAAAATTTGGGGTGTTACAGTCAGCATCTAGAGGCTTACATTATGTGGCTTTTTAGTTGGGTGATGTCCACCAACACGCACGTAGACACCATCGATAAGCATCTAGTCCACTTTGTCTAAGCCATTGCCGATACACCTGATGATGTCGTGCTACAATACTTATGGGGTCATCTATGCTTTGTGCCACCTACCATGCTCTTTGTGATGCATGTCGATGACAGATGTCTGGTGCATCGGTCGTAGGGTGTCCATTATTTATACAACACTAGTTGTACGAGAGGGTATGTTTTGGTCACCCCTATGTCAACATGAGACCATACCCACCAGGGCCACAAGATGAGGACATCGTCCTTCCCATGATGGGCACCCTTTGGTGTCGTGCTACCATAAATTACACTTATTTGCTATAGGAACATTCATAAAGGGGTACTTGGTGCCACTCCATGGGCGATTAGGATGCAGCCATGGATTGAACAGTGATAGGGTGTGTTGCAGGTCCTGCACGTCGAGGAGAACGAGTACGGACCTACGACATACCATGATTATCTTTGATGGTAAACTGTTCAGACTAGGGTTTGTCTTGTCAAAGCACGGGGTAGTGATCCTACACCTACTCCTACTATCACACACGGACATCCTTCTCACATACTCATTGCGTGGCATGAGTCAGTAAGTAGTTGAAAATCATCTCTATTAATTTTTACTATGTGTCTATTTGATTGTTTCTTTTTCTAGTCCAATCATGCTCGGAGCACATGAAACCACCTCAACAACATGGAGGAACAGTGGGACGCCCAAGCGGGTGTGGTGCGTAGCCCGCTAGACTAGACGACGATGACGGCAACTCTCAATGACCTCAATGCATGTATTTCCCTCACGTCTACACGTCCACCTCCTAATGTTGCCCCTCAGCCACATCCTACTACTGGCTTTCATCCACGTCATCCAATGGCAGTCCCTCTAAGGATGCCACCCCCTCTGTTGCAGCCACCACCTTATTGGTATCCTCCACATCATGCATACCTCTATGGTGCGAGCCCATCATCGGCAGCAAGCCCATCATCGATGGTAGGTCCATCAGGATATTGAGCACATGCGATACCTAGTGAGTATTGTATTGTCTTACTCGTAAATTTCATCATGATAACTTATCTCACTAATAAATAATTGTTTATACATTGTTGTATCCATATCCGTACAAGCAGGTGGAGCCCGCGTACCATTGTCCATCTAGACCGATTAGCTCTGGTGCCGGTGGCCTATAGTACTCACTAGGTTATGATGCTTGGGAGCAGAGGCCCGCAGAGTTGTTCGGGCCTTCAAAACTTTATAGAACACCACTACCCACTCAACTTGAGGATCAACAACCAGCTAGGCCATCTATGGTGTGTCTATCACTAGATAGGCTTACATTATCCAAGTTACCACTAAGACGCACTCGGGGTAGGCGTCGTGTTTAGCTCGGTAGCGTAGGAATGGATGATTTGTATCGAACCATTTAGAAATATATGTTATATGTCATCATGCACTTATTATTATTATGATTACGCACTTAATATCCTTGTTTTTCTATATTGCTTTTTCTTGTGCTTATACCATATGACGAGATATATTTCACTATAACATTGTGATTATGTCTTATTCTATGTAGCTAGATGGCTTCCTCCTCTATTTCTACTAATCTTAGGGGGACCAAAGATCGAGACTTGAGGAGAGATCTTTTCTCTTGTCTCATTCCTTAGTGGATAGATCAGCCTTTGTGCCATTGTGTTGACTGGTGCCAACTTGAGACAGGTTTTCGAACTAACATTCGTGGAAGAAGGTACTTTCTGTATCCTAACGTTGAGGAAAAGCTATGGTACCCGAATGTTCGAAGGAAATTTGATAGAAGGAGGTGTGGGTTCGTTGAGTGGGTGGACACCGAGCTCCTGGTCTTTGATAGACATTAGTTCTCCCTTAGCGAAACAAACACACAATTGTAACACCCCAAATTTTCAAAGCAATAAAAATATTATTAAATTCAATTTATTGGAATTATTATTTCAGAAAATACTTTTAAATCCCTTTTATACCCTTTTGAACTACAACATAGAGTAGATGACCAAATCAGGAGGTGAAACTTTTTGTATATGCTCCTAAGACCAAAATATAATTTTGAGAATTTTTATAAATTTTTACCAGCCTTGGAAGTAGCCCTAATATTTTAATCTATTTTCTGGAATTATTTTTATTCAGAAAAGTAATAGAACAGTAATGGGCTCCTCCCCCTCCCTTCTCTCTCTCCCGGCCGGCCCAGCCCGTTACCGCGCTCGCCTTAGACTGACAACCCGGTCCCACCTGTCGGCGCCGAATCCCTCCCCTCGCGCGCGAACCCGACAACTCGGCCCCACCCGTCAGTTGCCACCCCCGCTCGCCCGCGCTCACTGGCCCGTGGCCCCCGCTTGTCAGGACCTTCGTCCCCGCGAGATCCGCCCCGGATCCCCCCCCCTCGCCGGCCGAAACCCTAACTCCGCCTAGGATCCGCCCTCGTCGGCCCCCCTCCCTTTAATCCGACGCGTGCATTGAATTCCCCTCACCGCGCCGGCCGTTTCCCCCTATTAATCCCGCCCGATTCACGTCCAGGTGCGTTGAACCACGTCAACCCGAGCTCGCCGGCGTCATGGCACATTTATCCCCGGCCACCGTCGATTACGCCCCCCCTGCCCCCGCCGGTGATCCTATTTAAACCCCCCGGTCACCCGCATTTCACCCCCACGCCTACGCCTTGCGAGAACACACAGAGCGCCCACCACCCGGCTTTTAGCGCCACACCGCCTCCTGTTCTCCAGCCGTCGACCGCCGTCGCCGGAGTACTCCTCCGTCCTCGTCGACCGCACCTCTGCAACCGCAAGGACCACCCCCACCTCGGCCACACCTTCGCTGGCCAAGGAGATCGCTGGATCCCCACCGCCGTCGAGTACCCGAGAAGCCCTTCGCGTCTACCCTCGCCGCCGGCCACCGTCAGCCGTCCTCCTTCGCCAACTAAGGTACCTTCGTGACCACCTTGGCCTCCTCTTTCCGTTTTCGCATAGAGCTAGGGCCTAGACCCCTCGTAGGCGCCGTCGCCGCCGCACCCGAACCCCACCGTCGCCGGAGACGAAGGGGGGTATAACCCCCTTAGCGCGTGTCGTGCCGGACTAAATCCTGGCCGCACGATCGCGATCGGACGACGCGCGTGAACCCACGTACGCGATCTAATCCGCACCGTCGGATCTGGTCAAAGCATTACGTTTTAATCTCGCGCGTCGATTTCCATTTAACCCGACGCGCGATCTCGTGCGTCCACGTGGTACCCCTTCGCACGTTTTAATCCTGGCCGTCCGTAGCCACTTACGCGTCCCGCCTCGCCCTCGCGCGTCGGATCTGGATCCGACGGTCCAGATCAACCCGGCGTACGCGCACAGTGCGCGGGTTCACCGTGGGCCTGGCTCACCGTGGACCCGAGAGGTTTAAAATTTGAAAATGAATTCCAGAAATGCTTTTAAACTTGTAAAATTCATATCTAATGCATTTGAACTCTAAAAATTACCATTCCAATTTCAGAAAATTCATAAAATTATTCTCTACATGTTTATACAATAAAAACAGTAGGTTTACTTGGACGTTTTCATGTTTATTTAAATAAGTATTCAAATGCCCTTAGGATTTAAATGTAAATTTAAATATTTAAATTCCAGAAAACTTATATAATTGTCCCTTTCTGTTTAAACATTAAAACCACTGAGTTTTCCCTGAATCATTTATATTAAATTGATTAGAAAACTTAATGTAGTATTATACACACTTAACAAACCCTTTTTATGAAAAACAATAATTCATTTAGATTCACTTTAAATTAATGGAAAAATAAATTGCAGAACTTTAATCTTTGAATTTATTTTATTTATAATCAAACCAACTTAAACTTACGTGTTTATAATGTAATGTATACTGTTTGATTGGATGTTGTGTTCTTTTTATTTTACTTTATATTAAAAGACTACGACGTCGCCGAGGAGCCGGAGTACTTCCCCGAAGTCCCTCCCTCGCCTTTCGCTGAACAAGGCAAGTCACCAAACCATTCTTTTGAGCATATTGAACCCATGTCTGAATCGACTATCGCTAAAACACATAGGTTATGTATATGCATTAGTCAAATGAACCCTTACATTATATTTATTTAGGATCCCCCGACCTTGATGTGCAACCCAAGCCATGCTATCTCGCCTAACCTCCTTGTCACCATATGATCAATGATATTAGCTAGTGTCCAATGTATTGGCACGGCCGCTATAGGATAAAAATGAGTCGTAGTGAAATGGTTCTGTTATATGATCCCGTTACTTCTTATCTTTGGAAATTCTGTTGGTGATGAGTCATGGTTGTGAGTGTATGCATGGTGGGTTCCGGGTGCAAGCTAGGGCATTGGTCAGTCGCACCCGGGGCACTATAAGGACCGGTCTGAGGGATCCGTTGCAATACACTTACGTACTAACCACAAGTCTAGTGGGTAAGTCCTAACTAAGGTATGGGTTGTTCCAAACCGAGGCCACCACTTGGAGATGGGTCGAGTTGCACCTGCGGGTGACTTGTACCAATGTGGCGCAAAAGGGGGTGCGACGTTAGCCGGGATGCGGCCCGGCGCGCCGGCGAAACCTAGAGCGGGTGGTTATCGCTTGGAACATCTCATATCGAGGTTTTGGCACGAGTTCCCGTGAAATGGGTCATCTCGTTGAGATGAGTGCGTGCCTTGTGGGTACAGTAGTACATCTCTGATCAGAGTCTTAAATCTTTTCGAAAAGCCGAGCCCACGGTCAAGGGCGGGTTGCGTGACATCCCCCAGTTAGTTTACTTGAATATGAATGTGCATGTTGTTTGTCATGTAAGGACCGTTGTGCGAGGAGGTAAAACGTACTCCTCGAGTTAGTTGATGTTGATGATGCTCATGTTTACTTTCCGCATGATTAAAATATGATTACACTAAATGCCATAACTGCAACTGCTTTATTCCGCATTGTTAGCCTTCATCCTTCCTTGTTTATTATCCTGCATTATTATTTGCATTTGCGGTGGCTTGTTGAGTACTTTTTGTACTCATACCCGTTGGACCCCACAGAGGATGCATATCTTGAAGACGGTCTGGAGTAGCAACCCAGTCGAGAAGAAAGATCCTGAAGAAGACGTTCGTCATGCCGTTGTTTAATTACTTTATTACTGTTTTTACTAAAACAATGTTGTAATAAATATGGTCTGCGTACCATGGATTTTATCGTATGTACGTTGTCGCATGATGAACCTCTTGTATTATTGTTTTTCTATGGAAATTCAATAATGTCTCGATTTTGTATAAATCGGGGCGTGACAAGAGGGGTGCGACGTTAGCCGGGATGCGGCCCGGCGCGCCGGCGAAACCTAGAGCGGGTGGTTATCGCTTGGAACATCTCATATCGAGGTTTTGGCACGAGTTCCCGTGAAATGGGTCATCTCGTTGAGATGAGTGCGTGCCTTGTGGGTACAGTAGTACATCTCTGATCAGAGTCTTAAATCTTTTCGAAAAGCCGAGCCCACGGTCAAGGGCGGGTTGCGTGACATCCCCCAGTTAGTTTACTTGAATATGAATGTGCATGTTGTTTGTCATGTAAGGACCGTTGTGCGAGGAGGTAAAACGTACTCCTCGAGTTAGTTGATGTTGATGATGCTCATGTTTACTTTCCGCATGATTAAAATATGATTACACTAAATGCCATAACTGCAACTGCTTTATTCCGCATTGTTAGCCTTCATCCTTCCTTGTTTATTATCCTGCATTATTATTTGCATTTGCGGTGGCTTGTTGAGTACTTTTTGTACTCATACCCGTTGGACCCCACAGAGGATGCATATCTTGAAGACGGTCTGGAGTAGCAACCCAGTCGAGAAGAAAGATCCTGAAGAAGACGTTCGTCATGCCGTTGTTTAATTACTTTATTACTGTTTTTACTAAAACAATGTTGTAATAAATATGGTCTGCGTACCATGGATTTTATCGTATGTACGTTGTCGCATGATGAACCTCTTGTATTATTGTTTTTCTATGGAAATTCAATAATGTCTCGATTTTGTATAAATCGGGGCGTGACAAGATGGTATCAGAGCCGACTTGACTGTAGGAAGCCAAACAGACCCGCCTAGCCATTGACCATAGGAAATTATTTCTTGAAAATCTACTTCATAAACTTTGTTCCTCTCCTCACTTTTATTCAACTTGCTGTTTTGTAGATGCCAGTCTACCAAGTCCACAGTTACTGCCGTCACTACGAGGGCTTCGTCCGGGAGCTCCGCATGATGCTCACCTTCCTCGGGTTCCTCTTCGAACCCGAATTTCAAGGAGTCTACCCCGACGAGTTCGCCGGGCCTTGCGACGTCTCCCTCACCGTCCATGGCTCCGGAGATCACCTGCCGCCCTACACCACCGCACTCGGAGGCCCGACTTTCGACGTCGCGTGCCAACGAGTCGCCCTTCAGGCCCTCATGGAGCTGAGGATGATCTACGACGATCGTCTTCAGAACTCATCCTTCCGGCTTGTGCCGAAGCGTACTCCCGGAGCCCACCGTAGCATCTACCTCGGAGTTCACTCCGTGCGTGATCCGGTCATGGCCCGGCAGTCGCGTCTTCTGCAGGCCATGGATGATCTCCATACCGAGGCGGTGCTCGACGCCGACGAGCACCATGAGGCGGTTGCGTTTCTTCGTGAAGAAACGAAGAACCTGATCCAGCAGAACGGCGAGCTGCAGCGCAAGATCATGGAGCTGCAGAAGGACATCGCGGGAGATGGTTCCTCTTCTTCCAAGGAAGAAGAAGCCTATCCGTGAGCCCCTCCCTCGCCCCAAGAGGATCCCGCCACGACCCTCCCCCGCCAGGCCTTCCACCAGCGCCCCTACACCACGCCCCGGCCTCGTCTCCGACTCCATCATCGAGAATTTTCTCGAGCCCACCATCTCTCTGGAGCCGCGCGCTCGTGGTTCCGAGAGCACGGAGACCGCCTCCGGTGGCGAGTAGGCGTTAGGAGACGCTAGTTAAATAAGAATCAAACTTTTGTATGTGGTGCTGCCCACGACGAGTGTGTCATGGGTAGAATAAAAACTTGATTGTAACAAACACTTTATGCCACTATATATAATTATGTGCTTGAATCTTATATGATTGTATTATCATCTCGTCATTCTTTGCTTTATCGCTTTGTATATTCAGAAGATGACCGACCACCAGAACACCGGCTCCAACAACGGAGCAGGAGGAAGCCGAGATGCGCCTGAGGGCGTTGTGCCCAACTGGGGTGCGACAGGCCCGCGCCAATCCGGCTCGCCTTCCGCCAACCACCCCACCTTGGCGGAAATGATGGCGAATCAGAATCATCTGATCACCGCCCTCCTCACCCAAATGCAGCACCAACAGGCTCAGTTGGACCGTCTGCAGAACGGGGAGCCCGCCCCTCGCGCACCAGCACCCGCGGCCGCTCCGCAACTCTCCGAGTTCTTGCGCTGTGCGCCCCGCCCATCTTCTCGAGCATGACCAACCCGATGGAGGCCGGAGATTGGCTTCGCACCATCGAGAAGAAGCTCGACCTCCTCCCCTGCACAGACCGTGAGCGAGTGGCCTTCGCCACTCATCAGCTCCAGGGTCCCGCCGCTGAGTGGTGGGACAACTATCGTGCGTCCCAGCCAGAGGGCCACATGGTGACTTGGGCGGAGTTCACCATCGCCTTTCGTGCCGCCCACGTCCCCGCCGGTGTCATCGCGGTCAACAGCAGGAGTTCCGCGACCTGCAACAAGGCAACAGGACTGTCATGGAGTACCTCCATGAGTTCAACCGCCTCGCCCGCTACGCACCGGAGGAAGTGCGCACCGACGCCCTCCGCCAAGCCAAGTTCCTAAGGGGACTTAAGGATGAGCTGTCCATCCAGCTCGTCGCCGCCGACTTCGCCGATTTCCAGCGGCTTGTCAACAAAGCGCTCATCCAAGAGACTGAGCAGAACAAGCTGGACCTCAAGAAGAGGAAGATGATCGCCTTCAAGCACCAGCAGGCGAACACTCAGAGGCCCCGCTTCGTCCCTCCACCACCAGCGCCCGGCCTACCATCCTCGGCCCGCCTACAGGCCACCTCATGCAGCCGGTGGATCCAACGCCGGGCATCCTCGCCACGCTCCACCAGCTCCGGCCGCTCAGCCGGGCACCAGCCGCCAAGGCCCCGATCTTGAGGGATCGCCAAGGAAGGCCGGTCGTCTGCTTCAACTGCCGCAAGGAAGGGCACTACTCGCACCCGTGTCCTCACCCCAAACAGAACCAAGGCGCAGCACCCCACCAGGCCGTACGCGCCCGCGTCAACCACGTCAGCGCGGAGGAAGCTCAGGAGGCTCCTGAAGTCGTACTCGGTACGTTTACTATGAATTCCGTACCGGCCGTCATATTATTTGACTCTGGAGCAACCCACTCCTTTGTCTCGGAAGATTTTGCAAAAACAAACCATCTGGACGTGCTCCCTCTACCAATTCCATGGTGATTGCCACCCCCGGCAATAGGACCTCAGCTCGCTTCTACAGCCCTAAGGTTCAACTTGACATCCAAGGAGTGCTGTTTCGGGCCGAGCCTGTCCTCATCCAATGCACCGGACTCGACCTTATATTAGGTATGGATTGGTTGATGAAGCACAAGGGAGTGATCGACTGTGCCAACAAGTCCGTCACGGTGACCAGTCCTGAAGGCGTAACCGTCACCTTCCAGATGACCAGTCGCAAACCACTCGGAGCATCCCTTCGCTCTATAGCTCTTGAAGAGGTGCCAATAGTCAAGGAGTTTGCAGATGTTTTCCCCGAAGATCTGCCCGGAATGCCTCCCAAGCGGGACATCGAATTCAGAATCGAGCTTGTCCGGGGACCACTCCAATCTCCAAGCGCCCATACCGCATGGCCGCCAACGAACTAGCCGAAGTCAAGAGCAACATCGAAGACCTAGAGCAGAAAGGTTACATCCGACCGAGTACCTCACCTTGGGGTGCACCGGTTATATTTGCTATGAAGAAGGACAAGACCAAGAGGATGTGCGTGGACTATAGAGCCTTGAACGACGTAACCATCAAGAACAAATACCCATTGCCTCGGATCGACGACCTGTTCGATCAGCTAAAAGGATCCTCGGTGTTTCTCCAAGATTGACCTCAGGTCAGGTTATCACCAGTTAAGGATCAGGGAGGAAGATATACCCAAGACTGCTTTCACCTCCCGCTATGGACTCTACGAGTACACTGTGATGTCGTTCGGACTCACGAATGCCCCGGCCCTTTTTCATGAACATGATGACCAATGTATTCATGGAGTTCTTGGATAAGTTCATCGTGGTATTCATCGACGATATCCTCGTTTACTCCAAGACCAAGGAAGAACACGAGACTCACCTCCGTCTGACCCTCGGAAAGCTAAGAGAGCAGCAACTGTACGCCAATACAGCAAGTGCGAATTTTGGTCGTCTGAGGTGAAGTTCCTCGGTCATGTTATATCTGCCGGAGGAATAGCGGTAGACCCAACCACCGTTGAAGCGGTAACCAACTGGCTACAGCCAACGACCGTGACCGAGATCCGGAGTTTTCTCGGATTGGCCGGATACTACCGCCGGTTCATCGAGAATTTTTCCAAGATCGCCAAACCTATGACCAGACTTCTGCAGAAAGAGGTGAAGTTTGATTGGACCCCCGACTGCGAAGAGAGCTTCCAGACTCTCAAGACAAAGCTTGTGTCAGCTCCCATTCTAACTCTGCCGGACATCCGGAAAGACTTCCACGTCTACTGTGATGCCTCTCGTCAAGGATTGGGATGCGTCTTAATGCAAGAAGGGAAGGTGATATCCTACGCCTCCCGGCAGTTGAGACCACATGAGCTGAACTACCCAACTCACGACCTGGAACTAGCAGCCGTGGTTCATGCCTTGAAGATATGGAGACATTACCTTGTGGGAAATCGGTGTGAGGTCTTCACCGACCACAAGAGTCTCAAGTACATATTCACCCAACCAGATCTGAACCTCAGGCAAAGGAGATGGTTGGAACTGATCAAGGATTATGACTTGGGCATCCATTATCATCCAGGCAAAGCGAATGTGGTGGCAGACGCCCTTAGTCGAAAAGGGTACTGCAATTCCATCATGATTCAAGACCAGGCTCCTCTGCTTTATAAAGAGATGGAAAGGCTAAACCTAGGGATCACCACTCGAGCGTACCTCGCTGCCTTGGAGTCTCGGCCTGTCTTAATAGACCAGATCCGAGAGAAGCAGAGGGAAGACCCAGACATCCTGGAGATCCAGCAAAACATGAGGAAGGGTAAAGCCCCTGGATTCTCCGAGGACGAACATGGTACCATCTGGTTCGGAAACCGAGTATGCGTACCCAACCTACCTGAGTTGAAGACTCTCATCCTTCAAGAAGCCCACGATACTCTATACTCCATTCATCCCGGGAGTACAAAGATGTACCAAGACCTGAAGGAGAAATATTGGTGGGTCAGCATGAAGAGAGAGATAGCTGAGTATGTGGCCAAGTGCGACACATGCCGGCGAGTCAAGGCAGAGCATCAGAGACCTGCCGGACTGCTTCAACCCCTCAAAGTCCCCGAATGGAAGTGGGAAGAGATAGGAATGGACTTCATCACGGGACTGCCCAGGACCCAAGCTGGTCATGATTCTATCTGGGTGATCGTCGATCGACTCACCAAGGTAGCTCACTTCGTTCCGGTCAAGACAACTTACACCGTCGCCAGGCTGGCTGAGTTGTATATGACCCGGATCGTGTGCCTCCACGGAGTTCCCAAGAAGATTGTATCTGACCGCGGGAGTCAGTTTACCTCCAAGTTTTGGAAGAACCTTCGAGAGGAACTCGGCACCCGGCTGAACTTTAGCACCGCCTATCATCCACAGACCGACGGTCAAACCGAAAGGGTCAACCAGATATTGGAGGATATGCTTAGAGCTTGTGCTCTAGACTTTGGCGGAATGTGGGACAAGAACTTACCTTATGCAGAGTTCTCCTACAACAACAGCTATCAAGCCAGCCTGCAAATGTCCCCGTTCGAAGCACTCTATGGGCGTAAGTGCAGAACGCCGTTGCTCTGGGATCAAACCGGAGAATCACAACTGTTTGGGACAGATTTATTGAGAGAAGCCGAAGAGAAAGTTAAGATCATAAGAGACCGACTGAAGGCAGCCCAATCTAGGCAAAAGAGCTACGCCGATAACCGTCGAAGAGATCTAGCCTTTGAGGAGGGCGATTATGTCTACCTCCGAGTCACTCCCCTCCGTGGCACTCAAAGGTTCAACATGAAAGGCAAACTAGCACCCCGCTACGTCGGACCTTTCCAGATCCTCCGTCGACAAGGAGAAGTGGCATATCAACTTGAACTGCCTCCATCCTTGGCAGGCGTTCATGATGTGTTCCATGTCTCGCAGCTGAAGAAGTGTCTCCGTGTGCCCACCGAGCAAGCCGACCTTCAGCAGCTCAACGTCCAAGAAGACTTGACCTACATAGAGAGACCCGTCAAGATCTTGGAAACCAAGGAAAGAGTAACCAGAAGTCGCGTCGTCCGCTTCTGCAAAGTCCAATGGAACAACCATCCCGCAGAAGAAGCCACTTGGGAAAAAGAAGACGAGCTGAAAGCCCAATACCCCGAGCTATTCGAGTAGCGTTCCAATCTCGAGGACGAGATTCTTGTAAGGGGGATAGGTTTGTAACACCCCAAATTTTCAAAGCAATAAAAATATTATTAAATTCAATTTATTGGAATTATTATTTCAGAAAATACTTTTAAATCCCTTTTATACCCTTTTGAACTACAACATAGAGTAGATGACCAAATCAGGAGGTGAAACTTTTTGTATATGCTCCTAAGACCAAATATAATTTTGAGAATTTTTATAAATTTTTACCAGCCTTGGAAGTAGCCCTAATATTTAATCTATTTTCTGGAATTATTTTATTCAGAAAAGTAATAGAACAGTAATGGGCTCCTCCCCCTCCCTTCTCTCTCTCCCGGCCAGCCCAGCCCGTTACCGCGCTCGCCTTAGACTGACAACCCGGTCCCACCTGTCGGCGCCGAATCCCTCCCCTCGCGCGCGAACCCGACAACTCGGCCCCACCCGTCAGTTGCCACCCCCGCTCGCCCGCGCTCACTGGCCCGTGGCCCCCGCTGTCAGGACCTTCGTCCCCGCGAGATCCGCCCCGGATCCCCCCCCCCCCCTCGCCGGCCGAAACCCTAACTCCGCCTAGGATCCGCCCTCGTCGGCCCCCTCCCTTTAATCCGACGCGTGCATTGAATTCCCCTCACCGCGCCGGCCGTTTCCCCCTATTAATCCCGCCCGATTCACGTCCAGGTGCGTTGAACCACGTCAACCCGAGCTCGCCGGCGTCATGGCACATTTATCCCCGGCCACCGTCGATTACGCCCCCCCTGCCCCCACCGGTGATCCTATTTAAACCCCCCGGTCACCCGCATTCACCCCCACGCCTACGCCTTGCGAGAACACACAGAGCGCCCACCACCCGGCTTTTAGCGCCACACCGCCTCCTGTTCTCCAGCCGTCGACCGCCGTCGCCGGAGTACTCCTCCGTCCTCGTCGACCGCACCTCTGCAACCGCAAGGACCACCCCCACCTCGGCCACACCTTCGCTGGCCAAGGAGATCGCTGGATCCCCACCGCCGTCGAGTACCCGAGAAGCCCTTCGCGTCTACCCTCGCCGCCGGCCACCGTCAGCGTCCTCCTTCGCCAACTAAGGTACCTTCGTGACCACCTTGGCCTCCTCTTTCCGTTTTCGCATAGAGCTAGGGCCTAGACCCCTCGTAGGCGCCGTCGCCGCCGCACCCGAACCCCACCGTCGCCGGAGACGAAGGGGGGTATAACCCCCTTAGCGCGTGTCGTGCCGGACTAAATCCTGGCCGCACGATCGCGATCGGACGACGCGCGTGAACCCACGTACGCGATCTAATCCGCACCGTCGGATCTGGTCAAAGCGTTACGTTTTAATCTCGCGCGTCGATTTCCATTTAACCCGACGCGCGATCTCGTGCGTCCACGTGGTACCCCTTCGCACGTTTTAATCCTGGCCGTCCGTAGCCACTTACGCGTCCCGCCTCGCCCTCGCGCGTCGGATCTGGATCCGACGGTCCAGATCAACCCGGCGTACGCGCACAGTGCGCGGGTTCACCGTGGGCCTGGCTCACCGTGGACCCGAGAGGTTTAAAATTTGAAAATGAATTCCAGAAATGCTTTTAAACTTGTAAAATTCATATCTAATGCATTTGAACTCTAAAAATTACCATTCCAATTTCAGAAAATTCATAAAATTATTCTCTACATGTTTATACAATAAAAACAGTAGGTTTACTTGGACATTTTCATGTTTATTTAAATAAGTATTCAAATGCCCTTAGGATTTAAATGTAAATTTAAATATTTAAATTCCAGAAAACTTATATAATTGTCCCTTTCTGTTTAAACATTAAAACCACTGAGTTTTCCCTGAATCATTTATATTAAATTGATTAGAAAACTTAATGTAGTATTATACACACTTAACAAACCCTTTTTATGAAAAACAATAATTCATTTAGATTCACTTTAAATTAATGGAAAAATAAATTGCAGAACTTTAATCTTTGAATTTATTTTATTTATAATCAAACCAACTTAAACTTACGTGTTTATAATGTAATGTATACTGTTTGATTGGATGTTGTGTTCTTTTTATTTTACTTTATATTAAAAAGACTACGACGTCGCCGAGGAGCCGGAGTACTTCCCCGAAGTCCCTCCCTCGCCTTTCGCTGAACAAGGCAAGTCACCAAACCATTCTTTTGAGCATATTGAACCCATGTCTGAATCGACTATCGCTAAAACACATAGGTTATGTATATGCATTAGTCAAATGAACCCTTACATTATATTATTTAGGATCCCCCGACCTTTATGTGCAACCCAAGCCATGCTATCTCGCCTAACCTCCTTGTCACCATATGATCAATGATATTAGCTAGTGTCCAATGTATTGGCACGGCCGCTATAGGATAAAAATGAGTCGTAGTGAAATGGTTCTGTTATATGATCCCGTTACTTCTTATCTTTGGAAATTCTGTTGGTGATGAGTCATGGTTGTGAGTGTATGCATGGTGGGTTCCGGGTGCAAGCTAGGGCATTGGTCAGTTGCACCCGGGGCACTATAAGGACCGGTCTGAGGGATCCGTTGCAATACACTTACGTACTAACCACAAGTCTAGTGGGTAAGTCCTAACTAAGGTATGGGTTGTTCCAAACCGAGGCCACCACTTGGAGATGGGTCGAGTTGCACCTGCGGGTGACTTGTACCAATGTGGCGCAAAAGGGGGTGCGACGTTAGCCGGGATGCGGCCCGGCGCGCCGGCAAAACCTAGAGCGGGTGGTTATCGCTTGGAACATCTCATATCGAGGTTTTGGCACGAGTTCCCGTGAAATGGGTCATCTCGTTGAGATGAGTGCGTGCCTTGTGGGTACAGTAGTACATCTCTGATCAGAGTCTTAAATCTTTTCGAAAAGCCGAGCCCACGGTCAAGGGCGGGTTGCGTGACATCCCCCAGTTAGTTTACTTGAATATGAATGTGCATGTTGTTTGTCATGTAAGGACCGTTGTGCGAGGAGGTAAAACGTGCTCCTCGAGTTAGTTGATGTTGATGATGCTCATGTTTACTTTCCGCATGATTAAAATATGATTACACTAAATGCCATAACTGCAACTGCTTTATTCCGCATTGTTAGCCTTCATCCTTCCTTGTTTATTATCCTGCATTATTATTTGCATTTGCGGTGGCTTGTTGAGTACTTTTTGTACTCATACCCGTTGGACCCCACAGAGGATGCATATCTTGAAGACGGTCTGGAGTAGCAACCCAGTCGAGAAGAAAGATCCTGAAGAAGACGTTCGTCATGCCGTTGTTTAATTACTTTATTACTGTTTTTACTAAAACAATGTTGTAATAAATATGGTCTGCGTACCATGGATTTTATCGTATGTACGTTGTCGCATGATGAACCTCTTGTATTATTGTTTTTCTATGGAAATTCAATAATGTCTCGATTTTGTATAAATCGGGGCGTGACAACAATACACTGCAATAAAGGAGGATTATGAGCGTCGTACCCAATTCGAACAAGGTGATTGGACAATTAATCCGATTAGAGTGGTGTCATAGCTTCAATGTCCTAAGTGTCACTATAGAGAATGTTGTTAGGTAATGACCACAACGTAAGGATGAGATGCTGGTAGAAGATACTTCATATGTTCAGGTATCGATGACAACTTCATGGTGAGCACGGAAACATTAAATTAGTTCACCTATCCATCCATTTATTAGAAAATTTGATGTACGTAACTTCAATTGTTTGGTATTGCAGGACAATCCAAGGAAGTGCCCTTTCACCCAATCGATCGATGATTCAAGGAAGCGATCCACTAGAGGGCATGTAAGACAAGCCGAGACTATGGAGGAGTATGCACAGAGGAAAGAAGAGCATCGACTTAAGGTCGAGCATGCTAGTTCAAGTTGTATGACAAATCCTCTAGGAATTCCTGAGTGGGAGCAATGTCCTACGTGCGCATGTGAATCTCGTTGCATTGTACGGGCATCTCTCGGAGGTGACTCAAAGGGAAGGAGAGAATTCATGTGCCCAATGTATATGAGCATGTCATGGTAAGTGATCACAACTATTGTACATGCTTAACTTCAAATAATTTTGTACCGCACCAATGACCTCAATATTTATTGTGGCAGCAAAATATTAGGACATGTTCATTTCATCGGTGGATAGATGTCACACCACCTACGTATGAGTATGGTTCAATCACATAGACAGAAAGTCACTCATAGTACGAAATGAGAAGGATTGAAGCTGATGAGCGAGCAAGGAGAGCAAGATGGAGTGAATAGGATGGGCAATAGAGGGAATACAATAGACAACAACAACGTAGGTATATAGAGGAACAAAGATGTGCTACGGAAGAGAGACAACTGAGAAATCCGTAGGACCTTACGTCCACACCATTTGTAATGTAATGAACTATTTATTACGCTTAGTTTATGTTGTGTTGTTTCATGTGCTTTGGAACATCTCTATCTAATTATCTTGAACTATTATCTCAATTACAAAGCTTTCTAGATTGATTCGAAGAAAAACATGTAATTGCAATTTTATCATAAAACTCGTAACATGCTAATCTCATGAATACGTACTAATTAAAATAGTCCAGCAACAACATAACAAATAAAGTACATGACATGACATAACATAGTACATTACAATGGCAACATGCAAATATGACTAGGTGACTACTGAGTGCAACGAGGGTATTTTATCTGCCTTATGGCCTCTGGTCCTACTTCTTTAGCACGACAAGCCTTCTCACGCTTCCTCTCTCTATAAACCTTATGATCCTCTCTTACCTTTCACTGTACCTCCTCCATCCTCTTCTATTCTTCCTCGTGATCTCATTCCCTCTAGTATCTCATTTCAGAGAGCTCCTTGTAAACGCCTTGTACCTCATAAGAGAGGCCCAATCCTCCAGATCCACCTCTTTGTCAATCCATTCGACAAATTCATAGAGCAAAGATGGCAACGGTGGAGGAGTTACATACACGCGTAGATATTAATAGACATATTGTAAGTGATTTATTTGAGAAAAATATATAACTAAAAAATGTATTCATACCAATTTGTTAGCATGCGATCCATGCTCTGGCCTTGGCTTTGGCTTTTCATGAGTTCACGAGTAGTTGGTACACTTTCAATACCTCATCTCATATGTGAGGTCATCCATACTTCTCATGAATTTACACGTGTCTCTACAGAAACACATATGGGGTTCGACACCTTCTAGCAGACAGTGAAGAGGATCGTAACCGTAATCAGATCTATCCTTTTGCACCATCTAACATAGTATGTCAACATAAATTCACTATGTTCAAAATATGTGTACATTTACTCTAAACTACACATAAATTAAACCTAGATTAGTCTAAACTATCCCTAATATAATCATAATCAAACTCTAAATCTAGATTAAACCACCCCTAGATTACTCTAAACTATCCTAAATTACTACAAAACTAACCTAAACTTAATAACTAAAGAAGATTACAAGAGGGGGAGGGACTTACCCGGGAAGAGAACAGCTTCTTCGGGTCTATTGGACAAGTCTCATAGATGAGTTGGGAAGGGGGCTCGTCCCCTCTTTTTATAAAGGCGGGTTCGTTCATTGGTTGGTCGAACTAGGCGAGGAGCCCTAGTTCGACCGATCATCGATCAAACCAAAGGTGGCAGACTGGTTCAGACGATGGTTGACTGAACTAGCCCACGTTAGCCTGGATCGTCCGATGGTCGGCTGACACTTGTCAGAGCCTATTGCGTCATCGGCCAAAGTAGCCATTGTGGCTTATTTTTCCAATGAACGGCTGAACTAGGTTGGTGTGACCTAGTTTGACCGTTCGTCTACTGACAGATACCTAAATATGCTATTTTTTGAATCGGTCTACTAGATTTGATTTTTTCAAAAAATATTATTAAGAAATTTTGTTCACAACATGTGTGTCACATGTGCATGCACCATAGAAACACAAACCCATTAGCATAGATGAAAACATCGCTTGTTAAAATAGTCAAAGTGGCAGGGGTGGGGTGAATCTTGATATATCATCAACAATCTCTGCTTGCTATCTCAAGGATTGACGAAAGCATTTTTGTTTAGTTATACACAATGATCTTGTTCAGAATTGTATCCATTTGATATGGATGGCCACACACGTTGTACATGCCCTACACCTGACTAAGCATTCATTGTTGAAATTAATGGTTTGAAAGACCGTGATGTAGATTAGAGATGGTTATATGGGCCACCAAACATTCGATTAAGCTTGTGTTATTTAAATTAAATTTCTTGAAAGACCATTGTCTAGATTATAGATGGTCATATAGGCCGCTCAACTCGGTCTAGTCCTAAGGTTAGCATGATCGACTGATAGGGTCAGGCCTAGAACAACACAGTTGTGTCTTTGGGTCATATCGTGTCATCCCATGATCCTAGGTCTTGGTCTAGGAACAACATTGTTTTGTCCATCATCGTGCCATGTTGTCCTAAAAACATGACAGCCTAATGGGCTCGTGCCAATCCATGGGCCATACTTATGAAAACATGGACAGTGTGCCACATAATTATGTAGCAAGAGCAGTGATCCTTTGTGAAAATCCTCCTTCTCTAGCACTAGTAGGAATTGGGCTAATGTGCCATGAATGAGTCAAACTGGAAGGCCATGCCAATGGACCACCGAAGAAAGTTTAATAGACATATCTTTATCTTTATTTAGTATACAATAAAGTTAGTTTAGATTATTTGTCAAACATAGATTACGTATTTCTCCAGCTATAAATAGCAAAGTTTGGGACTATTGTAAAACATTCACACAACCAATCAATCAACCCTCGGCACATTGATAACTTTTGGGTATGTAGCATTAGGGTGAGTCCTTGTCGGGGTCAGGCTGTATCGGTTGGGTCTAATCTCTGATCACGCCGAAGATAGCCTTCTTGGTAAACCAATTGATCTATTTATGGCTTTCTCGGTTAGGTCCAATATTGTGATTACATTAAGGAGGTTTGCTAGTTATCGGTGTAATGCATTGTTTCTTCTTTGTTACAATATGCTTTATTGCCTAAATCATTGTATTTGCCAATCATGTCAACTTCGTAGATTACTTTGGATCATATCATGTGTCGATCATCGATATGATATTATCTCTATTTAGTTTGATTCATAGTATTGATGAAGACGTGTACAATATAGTTTGATTTATTATACTAGTCCGACATATATCGGAGTTTTAGCTATTGGATTTGTTATCTTGTAAATTGGTTCCATTCTTTTCATGGTAGTATTGGTATGATGTCTTTGCGTTATATCGGTTAAGTTCGAACTATAAATATTAATATGCTAAAATGATGTCATAGGTCGATTGTTAGGATTTAATGATAGGAATGATAAATAGATTCAATTAAGAGCAATCGATACATGGTAGTTTACACATATCCATGATGCATCACAGCTATTACATGTGCTATCGGAGTCGATGCTGATGGGCCATCTTTGATAGTGTTAGGACAACTCATGTTTGTTTCCTTGTTAATTGCAAGGTCAAATTATTTGGCACACTTTGTACACATTAAGTTATTAGGACATGCACTAGATCTAAACAGACTCTCACATGCCTTCGAGTATGAAGGAATAGATATGCATACGATCTTTGCATCAATAGGTAGACTGCCAGTGGACAAGCATGAGCCACAACAGGTGGCCTGGTCACACATGGGACGCCAGTGCACCACAAGTGGGAAAATGAGGTGCTAGTCCGCCAAGGCTCATGAGCGAGAAAACAAGGCTCCATGGGTGGGAAGACGAGTAGACACACGAGAAAATTGGGGGCACATAAGAAAAGAGGGGACACAGAGAGGGAAATGGGTTGTTTAATCTTGCTATGCCATTATTTTGGACAAATCTTATGTGCAATTCATGAGTAAATGAGGCAAACAAGGGGATACCTAGTCCAAAATCATGTTGACCACTGTTGTCATGCCATGTTGACTCCTCGGCCCAGGCACGACATGGTGCTTCATGCCAGGGTAGCAGAACCCAATAGCAGATGGGTCGTGTCGGGCCCAAGCCATGCCAAAACAATGATGTCTCGAGTCTGCCTAAACAGCTGGTCCATATGATCATCTATAGTATAGATAACATAAAGGCATAAAAAAATTTTACTCTAGGCTTAGGGGTACTTATGAACATTGACTGCCTACACTCCCTATTCCCAACTTCCACCAAATAATGCAAGAACTCACTATTAGAAAATTGATCTTTTATCAAACCCATTTAATACGTATTACAATTAGAGTTGGTACTACAAGTCTCCTATAATGATAAAAATGGTACATAAATTCACTGGTATGTTTAACCGGTACTAATATAAGCTTTTAGTACAAGTTAGGGGCACCAATAAATACTAAACATATTAGTACATGTTGGTGTCTCCAACCGGAACTAATATCCATACTTTAGTATTTTCAAGAACCGATGGACCACCCTGATAGAGGACAAGGAATTTATCTTACTACATGTAATTCCATCAATTTAGTTGTGGTCGTGATTTAGAAGAGGATGAGGATAAGGATGATAATGAGTAAACTTTATATGAATTTTGCTATCTTGAATTCTTGATAAATAACTATGTATTTAAAGTATTTTTAATGTACTATTTGAGTGATATTGGTGTATATATGCATATGCATTTTAAGTTTTTTATCATAATTGTGTAAATGATCGTCAACAATTATTACCATAGTATTAAAATAATTTTAACGAAGTATAATTAAAAAACAATGTATAAAAACATCATAGAAAAATAACGGTAATGAATAAATAAAAATAAAAGCAATGAAAAGAAATAAAAAATAGACCTTTAGGGGTGGTTGGGACTCCAACTGATACTAAAAGTTAGATATTTAATATCAGTTGAAGTCTTCAACCTGTACTAAAGGAGTGTATTAATATTGATTGAATATCTAGTACTAATGAGCCACCTCTTTAGTTTTGGATGGATAATATTGGTTCTAAAATAAGAATTAAATGATAGTTTTCAATTAGTATTAATGACATGTTCTTTAGTAGTGAGTTGGTTAATCTAATGATCATTAGGTGAGCTGGTCATTCCTATGAACTTCCTCTATATCACGTACTAAATGAGAGCAAACAGACACATCCATTGTTGTGACATGTGTTAGACTATATTTAGATGGACAACACTAATATCTAGAAGTCTAATATTTCACTAATTATTGGATTCTTCAATGTAACATTTGTCTTCAACATGTGAAATATTTATCTTCAATAATTAAAATATTTATCTTCAATTGGTAAAACATAGCATAAATATTTATCTTTAATAGGTGAAACATTCATCTTCAATAGGTGAAACATTCGGAATAAAAAGAGTGAAAATTTTAAAATAAAATGGTGAAACATTTAAATAAAAGGTAAAACATTTGAAATAAAAGGGTGAGATATGTTGCTCTCACATATAAAACATTCAGTTACAACTACCATATCCATAAAACATTCATCTTTAAGAAGTGAAACATTCAAAACAAAAGGATGAAACAAACTAAGTTGGTTCATTGAGCTGTGCAAGCATTGTTAGGCTAAACGAGTGTCCAGGTGTCGCTAGGCTATGCACTAGGCTAGCCATCCGACACAATGGCTTGCATCAGAGACCCAACAAAAAGCAATTTTGTATCTTTTCTTCTCAATTTCATTCCTATTTGTACTCATTTGGGTAATCTAAAATGTGAGGTTTATTGAATATGAGAGGCTTACACCTACACCTGTATTTGTACTCATTTGGGTAATCTAATGAGCATTAGGTCAGTTAGTGGTTCCAGTGACCTTCCTCTCTACCATGGACTAAAAGGTAATCACAATTTTGATATTTGGTCCAATTATTATTAAATGGAAAAAGTCTACTTAACCCTCTTAGTATAGACTTGTAGACACACACATCCCTAAACACCCCCGAGGTTGTTTCACACGGTAAATTTGCATACATGGAAGTACACGTTGGCACATGAGACTAACAAGTAGAACCCCAAAATATGAGATGAATGCTCTTTCTAGGGCTAACAATGAGGTTTGGCTTGGCCGAGCCACCTCTTTAGCGGGCTGAACCTGGCTCGGCTCGGACGATTTAGCAAGCCAAATTCTGGCTCGGCTCGGACGAATTAGGAAGCCAAAATTCTAGCTCAGCTCAGGCTCAGCTGAGCCATGAGCCGGCTTAGCTCGGCTTGGTAGTATTACTATCCACTTGACTTTTTCAATCTCTTTCAATGTGTTGTGTTCTTGTAACTTAGAAAGTGGCATCGTTGAGGACTCATTCCTCTCAAAAAACCAGGCAACAACACTAGGTACACATAGCAGTGGCCGGTGGGAGTAGTGGGCTAGGGATCACTAGCCGTCAAGGGCATCAGTGGCGCCAACCGTTAGGAGAGGAGAGGAGATGTATCCATTGTTCGGTATTCATAAATCGATCAGTGCTCACACAATTATGAAAATACGCAATTTGGTGTTGTCCACTACACATAAATCCATGATTTTATGCACTAGATAGAGGTGCGGATTTGCTCTGCGTCGGTGACCAAGCCAATGAGATGGCTCACGAGCCAGCTCGACTCGGCTCGAATGTTGGCTAAGACAGGAGGCTTGGCTCAAGTTTGGCCCAGTGGCACAGTGAGCCGAGCCAAGCTCGGCACGGCTTGGCTGAGCCTATTAGAGTAATCTAGTTGCATTAGTTTCATGCATGTTTATGTAATTCTATTTGGTCAGAGATGTGTTTGTTCACGGCATGTCCTGTGTGCATGTTGATAAGCGTCACGACATGCATGAAGAGCATGTCGCCAGGTGCATCACTATTGTGGAGGTGTGGCATATTTTTGTGCATTGAGGCCTAGTTTGCATGTTTGCTTCAGATATATGCATCAATGGAAATTCTGAAAATGGTGCAATGTCTTGCAGTAAAAATCTCTAGCTTTCGCGTTGTGTGTGCCAACTAATTCTGATTAGCTTGCTCAGGCTCATCGTTGCAACACATTGCATTAGATCCGGTTGTGGATGTTGTTAGCTGCACATGGATGGCGACAGTAGCTTCAACACAAAAATGTACTTTTCTGTGCTTAAACCATTACCCTACCTTTGTTATTACCCTGCATTACTATTGTATTCTTGGTGGCTTGTTGAGTACTTTTGTACTCATACCCGTTGAAAATCCACTTCAGAGGCATTCTACTATGATAAGGATTGTCTGGAGTAGCGACCTAGTCAAGGACGTGAGCTTGGAACAGATGTTCATCCCGAAGATTATTCTACTAGTCTCTTTTATTTTACTGTTTGTGTAATAATGTGGTTTGTGAACCACGAATGTTTGATGTATGAAAATTTTCGTGTGATGAACATCTTGTTATTATTGATTTTCTTTGGAATTCTAATAAAGTCTAGAGTTTGTTAAATTCTTGATGCTACAGATCAATGGTGTACAAATTTACCCACAAGGCATGCACTCATCTCCGCACACCAATGTGTACCGCGATGACCCATTTACCAGGAACTCGTGCCAAAACCCTTTACATGGACCACCTCAACGTAAGGACAAGAACACTAGGTTTCGCCAATGTTCCAACGCATTGGAAAACGTAGGGCCCCTTTTGTGCCACATTGTCTCAGTCATCGGGAGTAACATGGCACCCTCCATCCTAACTTCATCGACTCTACCGCTCGGTGCATCATGCTAAAACATCTCATACTTCAGGTTAGGCCTTACCCATTAAACTTGTGGTTTGCACAAAATGGCTTTGCAACAGATCCCACATACCGGTCCTTATAGTGCCCAGGTGCAACCAACCAATGTCCTCGCTTGCACCTAGAATCCACCATGCTATTATCTTAACCATTTCCCAAACATTTCCATCATTTTAGAATACCATGAGATGAGAAGTATCAATGGGGGATTATGAGGGATCAAATTACCTGCATTTGTCTACAATTATTAATTAGCAAGGCTAAGCAGATGTGCTAATACTTAGAGCACTAGCTAATATTAATTCAAGGTGACAACAGAAAATCGATCAAAAGCATGGCTTGAGTTTGCACATCAAGGACATGGGATCTATATAATATAAATTCTAGGCTTAATTGGACTAATGAAATTTAATTCTATGGGTTATAGCAATAATTATTTTAAGAACATGGGTTCAATATGATCGATGTTAGGGTTGTGACTTGCTTAGATCAGCAAATGTTAATGGCAATGTTTCGAAGAAGGCCTCCAGCTCCTTGGCAGCTTTAATTAGTAAATAGCATGCAAAAAGAAGAAAAAAACAATTAAAAACAGAATATAAAGCAGTACAAACTGTAAAATTTAATTAGTTCTAGTTGTAGAGAATTTAATGATGGTCAATCTAAAATTTGAACAGGTGAAAACGGAGTTCGGATGTGAAAGATATGAGTTTTTGAAAGTTTAGACATTTTCTAGAATTATTTTTGAACTAGAAAAGTGTTTTGGTTCACGGTGAATCAAGTCCACCGTGAACCCGAATGTAGGCTGTGAACCAGGGGCACTGGCGGCCATGGGATTCAGATCCGATGATTGTGATTTAATGCAGATCCTACGACTTAGATTAAAACACATCGAAAGGGTACAGATCTACGGCCAGGATTGAAGTGGGGTGAATAAATGAAGATGGACGGTTAAGGTGAGCCAATATCGGTCAACATAGGTCAACCATAAATCTAGCCGTTCATCGGTGATCTAATCACAGCCAGTCGCTAAAGATCCATCGATCGAGGATGGATCCAATAAAAACATAATGATAACGCTCTATAGTTGTCATCTCCGGTGACTGTCGTGCACCTCTGTGCTTCTGCATGCCGACGAGGACCTAGATACTGAAACACAACACAAAAATGGAACCAACATAGGGCGTGGGTTGACACCGAGGCAAGAATGGTGGTTGAAGATGAACAGCGACGGCCGGTGACGAGCAGGAACTCTGGGTGGTCTCTAGAGGACGACATCGGTGGTGTTCCGATGAGGGACTGCCCGAAAAATGAGGAGGCCGAGATCGGGATGACGATGATGAACCCGAAGGAGTTGTCGGAGAGGCGGGCAGAGGTCTCTGGCAATGAGAATGTGCGGCTGGAGGCAAAAACAGAGGCAAATTGTGCGGTGCTCTGATTTCCTGAGAGGTCTTGCGAAGAATAGGAGAGGCAGTGGACGATTTTATAGAGGGAGATGGCACCGGAATTAGTGGAGCGGGAGCTAGATTAAGCTAGGGTTCGCAGAACATAACACACAGTTTTTGAGATTTTTCCCGATGCTACAGTGTGGGGATTAGGGAAATTGCTACGGTGAAGAAGGACCTGACCAATGGGGCTGGGATGCCAGCGACAGAAAAATTGTGAGCAAAATTGTGCAAGCGAGGTGTAATAGGTGGGTGAGTAGGGTCCATAGCGCAGAACGGGCACGGGATTAGTGACTGGGCGTGGCACATGCAGGAAGGATTGCCGGCTGATAGGCAGGTTAGGCGGGCACGAAAAAATGGAGAGGCGGTAGAGATGGGGCCCATGTACGAAGCGCACGCAGTCCGGGTCACGTGACTGCAGACGTGAGACAGTCACGTGACCTGGACTACGTGCGCTTTGTACATGCAGTTGGTGGGGTCCACACGCGCAGGAACGACTAGCGGTAACGGGCGGGATAGGTGGGCCGCACGCGGGGTTGGCGTGGCTATCGGGTAGGCCCAAGGGGCGGCAGCGCATGTAGGGGTGTACATTCGGTTTATTCGGTTTATAAAAAATTCGGTTTTCAGAAAACAACAACCGAATAACATGTATAAAATAATAAAACCGAACCAAAAAATGAAAATTTTCGGTTCGGTTTTCTCGGTTTTTTGTTTTTACCGATTCTCGCTGGCTGCCGGCAGCGCTGTCGTGTTGCTAGGAGCTGCTGGGCTGTACTGCTACGCACGTGTGCATGTCGACAAGTGGGTTAGGAACTGCTGGGCTGAAGGGCTGGGCCATGTTGCTAGGAGCAAGTTAACAGATTAACAGGACCCATTGCTAGGAGTTGGACTGGGAGCTTGACTGGGCCACGTCAACAAACTATGTTACTTGATTTTGCAGTTAAGTCTGTTTTCAGAATATAAAAACCGATCTGAAAACCAAAAACCGAAGTTTGCCGAAATAAAAAACGAAAATCACTGTTTTTCAGTTCAGGCCGGTTCGGTTCAATACGGTTTTCGGTTTTTGGTTTTTTTTTTTTGCCCACTCCTAAGCGCATGTAGGGGGATGTGCGGGAGTGCAGTGCAGGAGGCTGGCATCTGGGGCCAAGGCGGGAGTGAAAAAGAAGGAGAGAGAGCACCGGTCAGGGAAAAGAGATGGATTTTAATTTATTTCTTGATTTTAATAATTTCTGAAATAGATTTGTAATTACAAGTCTAGTTCAAAAGTTCCTAAAAATTCGGAGAAAAATCCTAGAGTATATTCTTGACTTGGAAAATTTAACAAAAAATTTCCAAATAAAAATTTGAATTCTTTCTTGAGATTTTTAATTCCTTAATATTTCAATCG
The DNA here is from genome assembly GCA_019279435.1 of Zizania palustris. NCBI lineage: Eukaryota > Viridiplantae > Streptophyta > Magnoliopsida > Poales > Poaceae > Zizania > Zizania palustris. The sequence goes on along the minus strand of JAAALK010000086.1, from coordinate 14,672,708 downwards.
TTTTATTATTCAAACTCAATTTATTTATTTAAGATTTTTATTTTCTCCAATTTATTGATTTTTTTGAAAAATCAGGGTGTTACATTCCTAACCCCCTTACAAAGAATGTCATCCCGAGATTCAAAGCGAACTTCGAAAAACTCAGGAAACGAGTCCTTCAACTGTTCTCTAAAACAAAAGAATGTGATGCTTCATACTCAAAAGGATCATCTGCTGGTATTGAGTTGACAAGAGACATACTCAAAACAGCTTCTGACATACCTTGAGCTTCCTTGGCGGAGATATGGTTCACTTGAGCATGAGCCATCGGGTTTGGAGTAGATGGTTGCAACTGCTTGGGGTAAGGGCATCTACTGGAGTAGTGCCCTACCTGGCGACAATTGAAACAAACCACATCATTAACATTTCTATGATTCATGACTCCGGTAGTCTGCATTGGAGCTTGACTTGCTGCTAGTGCTTGGCGAGGGTCGTCTAAACTTGATCCTCCATTGGCATTCTACGGCTCAAAGGTGGTTGGCGCTTGAGGAGTTATCATTGAGCGGGGCCTCTGACTATTTCCTTGTTGATAACGGAAGGCAATCATCTTCCTCTTCTTATGATCTATCTTGTTCTCCTCAAACTTTTGGAGAATTTCTTTGTTTATGAGTTTCTGAAAATAAGCATAGTCTGCTGCAATAAGTTGGACGGATAATTCATCTTTAAGTTCTCCCAAAAACTTTTCTTGTCTCTCAGCAGCATTTCGAACATCTTTAGGCGTGTACCACGCTAGGCGGTTGAATTCATGCATATATTATGTGATGGTCTTTCTTCCTTGTTGAAGTTCTTGGAATTATTTCTTCTTCAATGCAACAATTGAGGAAGGAATGTGGGCAGCTTTGAAAGCAGATGTGAACTCAGCCCAACTAACCACATGGTTCACGGCTTGAGCTTCCTGATAGTTGTCCCACCACTCTATGGCTGGTCCAAGAAACTGATGGGTGGTGAAGGCCATACGCTCATGATCTGTGCAGGGAAAAATATCTAGCTTCTTTGTGATTGCATGAAGCCAATCACCTGCTTCCATTGGGTTGGTGGTGCTTGAAAAGGTCGGGGGCCTAACTCGGAGAAATTCTACCAGCTAAGATGTTGGAGCTAGAGCTGGTGTTGGAGCTAGTACTGGTGTAGGTTGGTTGCAAGAGATGTTATGTCCTTGGGCCTGCTAAAGCTGATGAAGTTGTTCTTGCAGCTGCTGGATCTAGGCTTGCTGCTGTTGTATTTATGCGAGAAGAGAAGAGATGAGATGATTTTGATTGGCCAAGGCTTCGATAAGCCTTGGTTATCTGGGTGCTGACAGTAGACTTGTCTGACAGTGTCCTATTGCACCCTAGGTGGGTACAACTCTTCTAGATGGCTTGTTAGTGACGTGGTTCTCTTCAGCAGAATGGTTGACGTTGCAAGTATTGTTGGCTTTGAAAGTCTTGTGTTGGTTGCCAGAAGTCATCTTGAACTAGAGGAAAGAACACCCTGAAAGAAATAGGGAAGACTTAGAAGATGTTTTTAGTTTCTCAAAATAATAACTCCTTTATTATTAATATTATTGACACGGAAATCGTGCCCCCCATACTTGGGTCAGTTCGACGATCCAAAAGTGTGCGGATACTTAGGAACAATCCTAAGTGTAACACAACACTGACGTCGCGTTCCGACTACCCTTAACAGTGGCAAGAGGGGTGGGTCGTGCAAAGGGTTCACCGAAGGGGCCCTTCGGCATCTGGTGCGAAGGGTTTTCGCTGAAGGTAGCCATCGGCGTTCGAATTGATCTGGCTGAAGGCAGGCTCCGAACAGATCTCGACGTGAAATCACCTCCGAACAGCGGGGTTCGGTGCGAAGTCTCTGACTCGACAAAATACTTCAATGCAACGCGCTGGCATGACCTTGTCTTGTGCGAAGTGTAGGCGTGATGAAGCTTGGTGCGATGAAGCCTGCTGCGGAGCTCTCTAGCGTGCGAGACTTGGTTAGACCGACAGCAGCGTGACAGGTCTAGCACGGGTAGTCGAAGCAGGGGTTCCCGTCGAAGGGTGTTCTGGCAACCTCCGAAACTAGTTTCCTGGCTCCAGACACCTCCGACGAAGGTGCTTCAGGCATGAAAATCTACAACAGAACAGAGATCAAGTGCCAATTCGTCCTGGAGACTGAATCTGCTAAGTGTTGCAGTAGGGAAATGAAGGTAGCAATCTATTATGTAGATTAACGGATACTTCACAGGTGAAGTAACAAGGCGATAGCAATCTGTTACGTAGATTAACGGGTACTTCACGAGCGAAGTAGCAAGGCTTACCACTATTCCGAAGTGGCCGGTGGAGGGCTTCCAGAAAAACCCACGAAGGTTGTGCAGAAAGTAAAGGAAAAATAAAAGGTGCGGTTTAAACTAGGGTTTGAAGTTGATTTGTGTTGGGGGGTTAATGAACCGGCCTCACTCCTATATTTATAGGGGCTAGTCTTCTTATCTCTAAGGTTAATCTTGTAGGATTCGGCCTAATAAAATTTAGAGATAAAAACAGCCAAAATCAGACTCAAACTCTATCTCCTAAATAGCCCGAAGTGGGCCTTCGGCAAGGCCTGCCGAAGCCTGCTCCTCGGGCCGAAGCTTCAGTGAGGCAAGCCTCCAAAGGCCTTTTGGCCGAAGGTACCAGGCCACTAGAAGGATTCCGAAGCCAAACATTCGATGGGCCTTCGGCCCTCCAAGGCTTTGGCCTGGTCCAAGACTTGTGTATTTTTGGCCCAAATTACCAAAATTGATATTTTGACAATCTTGACCATTAATGCCATTTTTTGCTATCAACAAATATGGTAAAGTTTGATTAAAACATTATCTTATACTACACATGCATATACGACAAACTGGTATAAACATGCCCACACACAAAAAAACACTCAAGAAATAGAAAAATAGTTCTCGGGCTAACGTTGTCTAGGGACTTCTCTTGATGATCTCCACGAACGGTGTTGAGGGCTGCTTCTTGGCTCGTTGTCTCTGATCCAATTACCTTGGCTCTGATGGTGAATAAAGGGGGATCATTGTCTCTAGAGTCCTTCAACAAATCCCTAGTACTCGTGAGAATAGATAAAAACCAAGATCGACATCTAATTTTTTTCCCTTTTTCACAAGTAGAAAATGAAGTGGGATGGAGTCAAGGTTACAAAGCAATAGAATAAATTTTCGTAAATACTATTTTTTAGATTTTTGCAAATAAGTCCTAAAGACGGTTTGTTTGGCTTCCTACAGTCAAGTCGGCTCTGATACCATCTTGTAACACCCCGAAATCACATGATTTCGAGTTAATTGAATTTACTTAAGAAAATTAACTTACAAAATGGTCATCACGCGACAAACGTCTTACGTCAAACAAAATATAGCTTGCAAGCTATTTTATTACACTAAAATGGTAAAAAAAGAATCTTGGCGATGAATATTTTTCTCTAGGACTCGTATCCTTGACTGTGACAGCTACTCCAGGCCTCTGTCTTCGTAGAACTCGACATCTAAAAGATTTAGTCAATGGGGGTGAGTACAAACGTACTCAGCAAGACTCAAGACACTGAAATGCAACTTAATGCAAGGGTGATAACAAGCATAGGCTTATGGCTTGTTTTGCATCAAAGCACATTTTGTAATTAAGTAGTTATGGTGATCAAATTTATTTAACAGAAAGTAAATGATATAAAAGATATCATCTGGTAATTCGAGTAGTACACCATTACTCCCTCGCACAACAGTCCTTACAAATCCCACAACCAATCACATCCAGATTATTCAGCTAACTACGGAGAACATCACTTGGCTAGCCCATAATCGTGGGCACGGCTTTTTGAAAAGATTAAACTCTGATCCCAAATTTCCAAAGGTAAAAATAAAAATTAATAAATATAATTTTCTAGAAAAGGGATTATTTTTATTTTGTATAAAGCTAAAAATGTCCAACTAAATAAAAATGTCCAAATAAATAAAAATCTAGAGAATTAGTCCAAACCAAGGTGTGAGAAAATTACATTATGTTCTTCAGGCCAAGACATATTTTTGGGAATTTTTACAAATTTTTATAGCCTCTGCATGTAGCTCATAATTTTTAAAATATTTTTAGAAATTATTTTTATTCATAAATGAATTTTAAATAGCTTTGGGCCGCAACCCCCCTTTTCTCTCTCTCCGACCAGCCCAGCTCGTTTACCCCCGCAACCTCTCACTAACGTGTGGACCCCGCCTGTTAGCGCTCTCAACCTCGCGCCCGAACCCCTTGCCCACCTGTTAGCCCCCTCCCCCTCTCTCCACATGCACCCTGGCCCACCTGTCAGCACCGGCTGTTGCGCCCTCACCCTCGCCGGTCGCTAACCGGTGGAGCCCATCTGTCAGCTTCATTTTCCCCGAGCCCTCGCACCCTCGAGATCCCAGCCGCTGCCCTAACTCGCCATTCCACCTCCACAGTGGGCCCGAGCCCGATTTAACGCTAGGGATTTACTCGTCGTTATGCCGGCATGCGTTCCCCCTCAGATCCCATCACGTTAAGCCGCTTAATCGCTGTAATCAAGTGCGGTTATCACCTAGCCAGAGTTAGTCATCCCTCCCGGCATTCACAGTGCCCAACCCCTTCCCTCGTTGCCGGAGCGCTATAAAAAGCCCCCCTCGGCACACCGCATCCAGTCCACACCACTCTTGCCCCCCTTAACCAGAACCGAGCGCTCGCACTGCCAATTTTTGCGCTGCTCCCTAGTTCTGCCTCTAGCTGCCACTCGCCATCACCGGAGCATGTCACCGTTGACCACTTCTTTGAGATCACCGTTGCCTCCCCAACCACGGCCACCACTCTGCTCAAGCTCCTCGCCACCGGAACCCCATCGCTGACGAGGACCCGAAGCTCCACCACCGCCCTCGCTCATCATCGACATCGCTCCGTCAATCCCGAGCCACCACACCGGTATCATTATGATCTCCTCGTTGCCCTCATTTCGTTCCCGTGCTTAGTGTTGACACGAAAACGTGCCCCCGCACTTCGGTCAGTCCGACGATCCAAAAGTGCACGGATACTTAGGGACATGCCTAAGCATGACGTGGCACCGACGTCGCGTTCCGACTACCCTTAATAGTGATAAGGGGGGTGGAGTCACCAGGCAACCAGATTACACAAAATAATCAAATTAGCCGAAAGAAATAGATTAAACAGAATAAAATCAGCAAACCAGTCGGAGCCCATCTAGTTCAAAGTCTGATGCGAAGGGTGCGCCGAAGGGTACCTTCGGCGTCTGGTGCGAAGTACTCCGCCGAAGGGTGCTTCGGCGTTCGGACTGATCTGGTCGAAGGTGAACTCCAAACGGATCTGGACGCGATGATTACCTCTGAACAACGGGGTTCGGCATGATATCTCCAATACAGCAATCTATGGGACAATGACGCGAGGGCCACGCGCGAGTGCAACTTTGTCTAGTGCGGAGTATGGTCGTGGCGAAGCCTGTTGTGATGAAGTATGCTGGCGAAGCCTGTTGCCGAAGCCTGCGGTCTTGTCGAAGGGTGTCCTAGGGACCTCCGGAATCGGTCTCTTAGCTCCGGACACCTCCGGCGAAGGGGCTCCGAACGTGCGAACCTGCAACAGAAGAGTGTGAAGTACCAATTCGGCCTGCGGACTGAATTTTTCTAAGTGTTGCATGGGTAGCGAAGGTAGCAATCTATTACACAGATTAGCGGATACTTCACAGGTGAAGTAACAAGGCGATAACAATCTATTACGTAGATTAACGGATACTTCACATGCGAAGTAACAAGGATTACCACTGTTCCTTAGTGGCTGACGGAGGACTTTCAGGCAAACCCACGAAGAGGTACAGGAAAGTAAAGGTAAAGTAAGTACGATCAAAGCATGACTTTGGTTTGGTTGGAGTTGGGAGGCTCTCCACGCCGGCCATGCCTCTCTATTTATAGGGGGTTAACACCTAATCTAATCTGCTATTAATCTGACCAGATAGAGATAGAGATTGAGCTAGTGACGCAAACAACTCTATCTCTGCCGAGGTGGGCTTCGGCTAGGCCCGTCGAGGCCTGCTCCTCAGGCCGAAGCTTCGGCAGCGTGGGCTTCGGCTAGGCCCGTCGAGGCTTGCTCCTTGGGCCGAAGCTTTGGCAGCGTGGGCCTCCGAAGGCTTCCTGGCCAAAGCCCATGGGCTGGCTAGAGGCTTTTGGAGCCCATAGCTCAATGGACTTCGACCCTGTAGGGCTTCGGATAGACCCTAGACATGTGCACTTTCGGCCCAAATCACCAAAATTGATATTTTGACGTACTAGCCATTAATGCCATTTTTTGCTATCAACACATAGATAGGGCTTTAGGCCACCACCGTCGTAGCTAGGGCTACCGCCACACTCGGCCGTCATTGAAGAAGATGACTGGCACAGGTAAATACCCTATGCCATGTCGGATCGCTCCGCAGCTGCATGTTCCGATCTAGATGGTCAGGATTAGATCATCGATCGGTTTAATCTGGGCCGTTCAGATAGATCAAAGGGGTATTGGTGGATCTCAGTCGTTGATCTTCATTTAAAATCCCCGCACGTATTGTGGCCACCAGATCTCGATCCAACGGCTCAGGTTCACCCGTTTCACAGCAGAGTGCACTAGTTCACCGTGAACTCAGTCTACCGTGGACAAGAGGTTGAATTAAAATTTAAAATAAATTCCAGAAATTAATTTAAACTTTAAAAATTCATAACTTCTTCAAATCAACTCCAAATTTGACCATTCAAATTTCAGAAAGTTTCTCTTTTTATTATCTTCATATTCATCCAATAAAATTTATATGGTTATACTGAACTTTTATATTGTTTTAATTGGAATTAAAATAAAATTTGAGAAATCATTTTAAACTTCAAAAATTCATAACTTCTTTGAATTACCTCTAAAATTGACCATTCAAATTACAGAAGATTCATATTTTTGTTCTCCTCATGTTTATAAAATAAAATTTAAGTGCTTGCACTATGATTTTATATTGTTTTAACTGTTTGTTATTTCTCATTTTGCGTACCGAGAAGATTACGACAGCGTGAAGGAGTCGGAATAATTTCCTGAGCTTTGCCCTCCATACTTTGCTGAACAAGGCAAGTCACCAACCCATTTTTGAGCATATTGAACCTAGTTTTAAATTAAATATCGCTAAAACCCATAGGTTATAATTGCATTAGTCAAATTAACAGCCTTACAATATAATTATTTAGATCCCTAACCTTGATGTGCAAACCCAAGCCATGCTATCGAGCCTAAACTCCTTTTCACCATACTAATAATATTATTAGATAGTGTCCAATGTATCGACACAACTGCTATAGGATTAAAAATGAGTCATAGATACTTTGGTTCTATTATATGATCCCCAGTGATTTTCTCTCCCCGTGGAATTCTATTATTGATAGAGTTTTGGTTATTTAAGTTAGCATGGTGGGTTCCAGATGCACGATAAGGACCGGTCTGCGGGATTCATTGTAATAAACTTCTGTACCAACCAAAAATCTAGTGGGTAAGTCTTAACTGGAGGTATGAGATGTTCCAACTCGAGACACTATGTGGAGATGGGCAAGTAGCACCTGCGGGTGACTTGTACCATGTGGCACAAAAGGGGATGAGACGTTGGTTCAGTGCGCTTACGCGCTGGCAAAACCTATAGTGTGTGTCATTAGGTTGGAGCACTTCATGCTAAAGGTTTTGGCATGAGTTCCTATGACTTGGGTCATCTGAACACACTATGGTGTGCAAGAATAAGTTCCTTGTTGGTCTAGTGGTACACCTCTGATCAGAGTCTAAATATTTTCAAAAAGCTAAGCCCACGGTCAAGGGCGGGTTGCTTGACATCCCACAGTTAGTGTATACCTTTGAAGTGTTGCATGATGATTGGACATTTAAGGACTATTGAGCGAGGAGGGCTGACTGTACTCCTCGAGTTAGAATATGTTGCATCCTTTATGATTTAATTTTCTGTATAAATAAACTTGACTACATTAAAAGATTTAACACAAAAATGTACTTTTCTGCGCTTAAACCATTACCCTTCCTTTGTTATTACCGTACATTACTATTGCATTCTCGGTGGCTTCTTTTATTTTAATGTTTGTGTAATAATGTGGTCTACGAACCACGAATGTTTGACGTATGAACATTGTCGTGTGATGAATATCTTGTTATTATTGATTTTCTTTGGAATTTCAATAAAGTCCGGAGTTTGTTAAATTATGGATGCTACAAAATGGTATGAGAGCCGACTTGACTGTAGGAAGCCAAACAGACCCACCCCTTACCTAGCTTTACAAAAATCTATTTCGTAAAAATCTACTCCATGTTTTTCTTCTCTTCCTTACCCTTTAAACTTTGTCTTCTTTGTAGATGCCGACCCACATCCGCAGTTTTTGTCGAGAGGCTATCGGTTTCGTCCAAGAACTTCGTATGATGGCAATGTTCCTACTATACACCCATGAGCCTGAGTACCATGGGATCTACCAGATCGGAGAGAGTGGCCCATGTCAAGTGACCCTGACGTTCATCGCCTCAGACCAGGAGCTGACCTCCTTCGCTACCTCGGCCAGAGCTACAAGTTTTGAGATTGGTTGTCAGGAGACAGCTCTTCAAGGACTCGGAGAACTTCGTCAGATCTACGAGGACTTCTTGGATGACACCGTCTTTCACCATCTGCCATTCCAGGAGCCAGGGTCGGAACGCAACACCTACGTTAGTCGTCTCGACGACTATGGCCCTCTCGTAGCCTGACAGACCCATCTCTTATCGGCTATGGATACCCTTCACATAGAGGCTCTCCTGCACGCCAACGAGACACAAGCTTGGGTTGACTACTATCATCAGGAGGCCGACGAACATCGACAACAAAATACCCGAATCCTTAGCCAGAACAGGGAGCTCTGGAAGCACATTGCAAAGCTGGTACCCTCGGTTCCCCTATTGATAGCAAAAAATGGCATTAATGGTCAAGACTATCAAAATATCACTTTTTGGTAGTTTTACCGAAAATATTCCGAGACCTGGCACAGGCCGCTCCAACCGGCCATATAGGCCTGGTCTGACCGTCCATGTAGGCCCAATCAGACCGGCCATATGGGCTCGGTCAGCCCAACCCAACCCGAGTCCGACTCCAAATCACAAATTTCGAGGTATTTTATCCTAATTAATTTTGGCCAACTTAGAACCTGTGTCTTGCTCAGATTAGACCCCACGAACTCATAACCCACCTCTATAAATAGAGGCATGGCCGATTCTAGGAGCCCCCAAAACCCTAATAGATCCAATCTATTATCTACCTTGAATCACATTTACTTTCGTTGCCCTAGTTTTAGCCGAGCACTTACATCTTTGCTAGTTTGAACTACAAACCATCCGTCCACCGTGTCATAATCATGGTAAGTCCTTATCAGTTCCCTCGTGAATCATCTGTTTCATCCACGTAATGGATTTCTCTCGGTTTTATCGGTTTCTATTGGTAATTCGGTCTCTTGGCCGAATTACTTTGATCTCTTAGTATTTTTTGCAGTCACCCTTTGGTCCGACCGGCCCATGTCGTGCCATCATCTGACGCACCGGCATGCTGCGGTCCAACCGGCGGCACGAGGCCGGTCTGACCGGGCTTCGCAGAGGACTCTAGAAATCCCTTCACGCTGCAGACTGCTTCGCACCGGAGATCACTTCACGCCAAGGTAAATCATTTCAAGTTGATGACTTTTTGGAAGACGATTTTGCCTTTAGGCACTAAGAGCCCCAAACTAGGAAAATGGTCACCTAGTTGGGAAGGTCCTTTTAGAGTTGTTGAAATCGCTCTAGGTAATGCATATTTGCTAGAGTAGCTTCAAGGAGAGTGATTTCGTAGGGCTTTAAATGGTAGGTATATAAAAAGTACTTCCCAAGGGTGTGGAAAAATGCTTGAAGTGTTGAAAGGTCGATATAAAGCATATCACCCTTAGCTCGTTGTGCTTTTGGCCTACTAAAGTTGGCCAAAATGCAGGGGGCATGTGTTGATAGCAAAAAATTGCATTAATGGTCAAGACTATCAAAATATCACTTTTTGGTAGTTTTACCGAAAATATGTAGAGACCTGGAACAGGATGGTCCAACCATCCATGTAGGCCATGTCTGACCAGCCATGTAGGCCCGGTCTGACCAGCCATTTAGGCCCGATTAGACCGGCCATATGGGCTCGGTTAGATAGTCCCAACCCAAGTACGACTCCAAATGATAGATTTCGGGGTATTTTATCCCTAATTAATTTTGGATGACTTGGAACCCATGTCTACCTCAGATTAGACCCCAAGAACTCATGAGTCACCTCTATAAATAGAGGCAATGTCGATTCAAGGAGCCCCCCAAAACCCTAATAGATCCAATCTATTATCTACTTTGAATCACATTTACTTTCTTTACCTTAGTTTTAGCCTATCACATACATCTTTGCTGGTTTGCACTGTAAACCATCCGTCCGCCACGTCGTAATCACGGTAAGTCATTTTCAGTTCGCTCGTGAATCGTCTGTTTTATCCATGTAACAGATTTCTATCGATTTTATCGGTTTCTATTGGTAATTCGGTCTTTTGGCCAAATTACTATGATCACTTAGTATTTTTTGCAGTACTTCATCACTTTCATCCTCTCCGAGAAGTTTGGTCGCGATCCATCCATGGGAAGACGATCACTGGAGCCCAGAGGCCACCTTCGAGGAACAGTCAGTCCGACCGTAGGTCACCCTTCAGTCTGACCAGCCCATGTCATGCCGTCATCCAACGCGCTGGCACGCTGCGGTCTGACCGGTGGCATGAGGCTGGTATGACCGGGCTTCATAGAGGGCTCCAGAAATCCCTTCGCGCCGGAGACTGCTTCGCACCGGAGATCACTTCGCGTCGAGGTAAATCCCGACCCCTTTGGCCGTCCATGGTCTGACCGAAAGTCTTATCTCTGTTTGACCGGTCGAAAGGTGAAAATATCCCTTCACACTATATGCCGAAGCCCCCTTTGGTTGAAACCCTCTCATTGTCGGTCTTACCGGTGGCGTAGCTTCGGTCTGACCGGCAACCCTAGGCCGGTCCGACCGCATAATCTTTGTTAGATTTAATCGGTTTAGGATAGTCAGTTAGGTTTAGTTGCTTCTGTTTAGATTTAATTGTTTCTGATTAGGTTTAATTATCTATTTTTCCAACACTTCGGTTAATTGAGTAATTTTAGATTAATATTATTTGATTGCATGGTGACTTTGTTTTCTCCTTACCATGGTTTAAGGATTGTCGAAATGCGGCGTCAATGTCTCGCAACATTTTTGGATCATCGAACTGGCCCGAGTGCAAGGGCATGTTTTTGTGTCAACACCCCCTAGGAGGAAGACCCTTCGTAAGGCCCTTCGCCGACCGAAGAAGTTTACCAGATGAAGCACGGTCCTACCCAACCCAGGTGAGGCTGGGGCATCAAAGGAACTAATGGCCGACGCTGAGGACGAGCCTAGCACCACAAAAGGGTTTGTCCAAGGGTCCGAGAACACATCTGGCGATACCCCTGACAGCCACTAGGTGGTTATGATAGACGCTAGATTCCGGATGATTATTTTTCTTGTTTGTGGTACCATCCATAGTGACTTGTGCTATGGGTGAGATAAAAATAAAAGCTGAAATGTAACAAACTATTTTGTACCACATTTAATAAAGAATTCGTGAACCATTTCTAGGTAAATTTTTATAAATCTTTTCTTATGTTCTTGGGGTATTATTACCTTCAGAATGGCTAACGACCAGAACCCGTACGCCACCCCCAACCTGCCGAACAATGTGGTACCAAACAGAGAGGCTCCAGGACAGCGTCATACCGGAGCACCCATCACAACATTCCTATGCTGGACGAGATGATGGCCAACCAGAATCTACTCATCACTGCTCTATTAGCTCAAATGCAATAGAAGTAGGCCCACATGCATGAACAACAGGCATAGATAAATTGTCCGCACTAGCAGCACCACTTGGAGCTACCCCCACACCCTCAATCCCATGCACCGGCCCGTGCTACTCAACTTTCAGAGTTCCTACGCGTGCGGCCTCCCACGTTCTCAAGCACGATCAACCCGATGGAGGCAGGGTATTGGTTGAGGACCATGGGGAAGAAATTGGACCTCCTCCCTTGCTCTGACACAGAGTGAGTGGCATTCGCAACCCACCAACTCTAAGGTCTGGTTGCCGAATGCTGGGACAACTACCGCGAGTCCTAGCCCAAGGCTCACATAGTCACTTGGGTAGAATTCTCCACCGCCTTCCGAGCCTCCCATATTCCTACCGGGATCATTGCCATGAAGCAACAGGATTTCTGTGACTTGCAGCAGGGGAGTAAGTCCATCACGAAATACCTCCACGAGTTCAAAAGGCTGGCCCAGCACGTGCTAGATGAAGTTTGCACCGACGCCGACCGTCAAGCCAAGTTCCTTAGGGGACTAAAGGACGAACTATCCGTCCAACTCGTTGTTGTGGACTACCCTGACTTCCAAAGGTTGGTGAACAAGGTCATCATCGAAGAGACCGAGCAGAACAAGCTGGACCTCAAGAAGAGGAAGATGTTCACCTTCAAGCACAACCAAGGGATCCTGCAGAGGCCCTGCTTTGCTCCTCCGGTCCATGCACCAAGCCATCACCCTCGCCCTGCCTTCAAGCCATAGTACACCTCCGCGTCTCAAGCACATGGAACCCCCACCCAGCTCCACCAACTCCACCAGCTCCATCGACCCAATCGGCACTAGCCGCCAAGACCAACACTCTGAGGGATCGGAACGCAAGACGGTCATGTGCTTCAACTACTGAAAGGAAGGGCACTACTCCCATTAATGCCCTCACCCCAAGCAACCACAAGGAGCTGCTCCCAACCCGGCGATCCACACCCGCGTCAATCACGTCACTGCAGAAGAAGCCCAAGAGGCCCCAGAAGTCGTCCTTAGTATGTTTACTGCAAACTCCATACCCGTAGTAATATTATTCGACTTGGGAGCAACACACTCTTTCATATCCAAGAACTTTGTGAAAAATAATGGACTAGAAGTACTCCAACTACCCAAACCCTTGGTAATTGCCACCCCTAGCAACCAAAATCTAGCCACCCTGTTTAGCCAGGACAAGGATAGAGATCCAAGGGGTATTATTTTGGGCCAACCCAATCCTTATAGATTATATGGGCCTATTTTCTGATACGTTTAGGCTAAAACATTTATTCATGGTGTCTCTAAAGCGTTTAACATACTCAGAAACACTTTCGCTAGATTTTTGCTTAATCACCGTGAGGTGTGATAGCCTAAGATCGGTCTCGCATGTGTAAAAATAATCATGAAACTTCTGCTCTAGTTGAGCCCATGTCTGCACAGAGTTCGGCGAAAGCGCCGAAAACCAAGTGAATGTGGTGTCGGACAACGATAGGGAAAATAACCTGAGTTTTAATGCATCTGATCCGCTAGCTTCACCACATTGTGCTAGAAATTGGCTAATGTGTTCTAATGTGGATTTACTACCCTCGCCATCAAATTTCGTGAAATCTAGGACTCTATAACCGCGAGGGTACGGAATGGTGTCAAAGTGGTCGGGATATGGTTTTCGATTAACCCTAGCTCTATCCTGAGGTGCAAAGCCGGTGCATTCCCTAAATAGCGAGCGAATACGCTCCTCTATATCATCGTGATCTAATGCTTGCGCGCGTCTTTCATGTGGTGGTGGGACGTGTGGCGGTATATCGACATGCTCTGGCCTATGTTGTGGTGTGGTAGTGTGCAATGCGAGCGGCGTTAGAGCAGGTATGGGCGTAGGTGGCGGCGGTACTTGATAAGCTGGGTTTGCCTGGCCATAAGCGTAGTTATGTGTTTCGGCTATGGATGAAGTAGCCGGAAACATGATGGTTTTTTCAGTATTGTCGTCGGTTCTGCTATAAATATGTTGTGTTGGCGAAATACTAGTGATTGGTGCTGGTGAATTGGCCTTAGTAAAACTGAATCTTCTAAACACTGCCGCCACTTGCGAGACAACCGCGGGTTCTAGTTTATTGGCTAGCGAGGCGCTAACCGCCTGATCAACAGATGCATCTATTCTACGGTCGACTTGTGAGGCAGATAAAGGGGGTGATGACGGGCGTACCTAGGTCAAGTTGAGGTTATCACGCATGACGAAGCCCGAGTGTGTCTTTATGCAATCTCTGAGCATCAGTTTCTCGAGTTCCCTCTTTTTCACTTCAATCTTTGCTCGGTCTTCCCTAGATATGTCCAGCATGGTGGGCACTATAATGTTGCAGTCGTCGATGTAGTGGAAGTAGACGTAGTAGAGGTACCCACCGCCGATGTAGAGGTAGTAGTCATGGTTGGCGTTTTCCCCAGTGGAGTCGCTAGAGAGTGTGTTGGCGCAGAAATGCGCCCCCGTACTTGGGCCGGTTAGACATCCAAAAGTATCACAACGATACCGACGTCGCATTCCGACTACCCTGGATAGTGACAAGGGATTTGGAGTCGCCAGGCAATCAGATAAATAATCAATATTTTAATCCAATTGGCCGAAAAATATTAGTAATAATTTAAACAGTGACAAAATGATCAAAATACCTGGAATTGGCCAATTCGGAGGTCGATTCGGAGTTACAGCGGAGTCTGGTCCGAAGGGTCCCTAGGGTACCTTCGGCCTCAAGCCCGGTCAGACCGAATGTATAACCTCGGTTGGACCGAAGGTTGCGAAGTGGCTCCAGGCGAAGTCCCGAAGGTTGGTGCGAAGTATGCTCCGGTCACAGTGCGGAAGGCTCCGGTCAGACTGGTGAAGCCTTCTCGGTCAGACCGACGAGGTAGGCTTCGGAGTACGCGGGCTCCGGCGCGTAAGGCTCCAGCGAAGGGCTTCGGCGCAATGCGGAGTACCTTGGTCGGACTGGCGGGGCACCTTCAGTCTGACCAGCCGTTGTCGACAACAGCCTAACGAAGGACTCTGGTCAGACCGGTATCTCAACGCCGGTCGGACCAAACTAACAGATCCGATCTACTAAACCTCAGTAACCTTAGCAAATAATCTTCAAACACCTCCAAACTTCGCAGAGATGTTTAGGAAGGCAATTGATCTGCAAAAACAATAAGAAATCAAACACAATTCGTCCAGAGGGACAAATTGCCGAGTAGGGCGATAAAAACAAATAAAAAGGATAGCAATCCATTACGTGGATTAACGGGAGGTTCACAAGCGAACCAGCAAGGGTTACTGTGATTACAGACACGGTAGACAGAGGGCTTCCAAGCAAACCCACGAAGGTATGGAAAGTAAAGAAAATAAATGCGATTCAAAGCTAGGGCTTTGGATTTGTAGATTGGAGAGAGGGCCCTTGAATCAGCGTTGCCACTAGTATTTATAGGGGGTGGGCTGGTTATCCATGTCTCGAGATAGAGTTAGATGCGGCCAAAACCCTGTTGAGATAAGTTTTGGGCGAAAATACCTCGAATCCTACTCGGATCCATAATCTGGACGCTGGCCGGTCTGACCGAGCCCATGGGTCTGGTCTGACCGGACCTGGCCGATTAGATCAGCCTACCATAGTCGGTCAGACCGACCTTTGCCAGGTTTACATATTTTCGGTCAAAAATATTATTTTTCAGTATTTGCCTAGTTTGACCATTAATGCCATTTTTTGCTATAAACATACATATTACCCCATCCCGACCTAAACCTTAGGCAAAGAAGATGGTTAGAGTTAATCAAGGATTATGAATTAGGCATCCACTACCATCCAAGAAAGGCAAACGTAGTGGCCGATGCTTTAAGTTGGAAGGGATATTGCAACGCCCTCATGGTACAAGAACAGGCCCCTATGTTATACAAGGAAATGGAAAGGCTTAACCTAGGTATAACCACCCGAGAGTACCTCGCTACACTTGAAGCAAGGCCTATCTTAATGCACCAAATCCACGAAGCACAGAAAGAAGACCCCGACGTAGCAGAAATCCAAAAGAACATGAGGGGAGGAAAGGCCCCAGGTTTCTCCGAAGATGAAGTTGGCACCATATGGTTCAAGAATCGGGTGTGTGTGCTTGATAGACCAGAGCTGAAGGCTCTCATCCTCAAGGAAGCCCATGAGACCCTGTACTCCATACACCTGGGAAGTACTAAGATGTACCAGTATCTAAAAAAGAAGTACAAGTGGGTCAATATGAAAAGAGAAATAGTTGAGTATGTAGAAAGATGTGACACTTGTCAATGATTCAAGGCAGAGCACCAGAGGCATGCCAGATTATTGCAACCCCTCAAGGTCCTTGAATGTAAGTGGGAAGAGGTAGGAATGGACTTCATCACTAGACTACCTAGAACTCAAGCCGGATATGAATCCATTTGGGTGATCATTGATCGGCACACCAAGGTAGCTCATTTCATCCCCGTCAAGATGACTTATAGTGGCTCGAAGCTAGCAGAACTATACATGGCCTGAATCATGTGTTTACATGGAGTTCCAAAGAAGATCGTATCTGACCGAAGTAGCAGTTCACCTCCAAGTTTTGGAAGAATCTTCAGGAAGATCTTGACACCCGACTGAACTTTAGTACGGCATACCACCCATAGACCGATTGTCGGACTGAAAGGGTAAACCAGATACTAGAACACATGCTTAGAGCCCACGCCATAGATTTCGGTGAATGTGGGACAAGAGTTTGCCTTATGCAGAGTTCTCCTACAACAACAGCTATCAAGTTAGCTTACAGATGTCACCTTTTGAGGCATTGTATGGACGTAAGTCCCGAACACTGCAACTATGGTATCAGACTGGTGAATCTCAGCTGTTCGAGAGAGACATTCTGCGAGAGGCTAAAGAGAAAGTCAAAATCATCAGAGATCGGTTAAAGATAGCACAGTCCCGCCAAAAGAGTTATGCCAACAATCGACGCAGAGATTTGGCATTTGAGGAAGGCAACTATGTTTATCTTTGAGTCACTCCCCTCCGAGGCACTCAGAGGTTCAACATGAAGGGAAAGTTGGCTCCCCATTATGTGAGTTGGCTCCCCGTTATGTGAGGTTCAACTATGGTTTCTAAATGTGAGTTTTGGTTGAAAGAAGTTGCCTTCCTAGGACATGTACTCTCTGAAGGTGGTGTTGTCGTAGACACTAGCAGGGTGGAAGATGTGCTCGCTTGGAAACAACCCCAATCTTTCCTAGAAGTTTGAAGTTTTCTTGGTCTTGCTGGTTACTACTATCAGTTTATCGAGAACTTCTCCAAAATCTCTAGACCTATGACTCAACTTCTGAAAAAGGATAAAAAGTTTGAGTGGTCAGTGGATTGTGAATCAAGTTTCCAAGAGTTAAAGAAAAGACTCACAATAGCCCCAGTGCTAGTGTTGCCCAATATTCATAAGAGCGTTGATATCTATTGCGACGCATCACACCATGGCCTCGGATGTGTGTTGATGCAAGAAGGAAAATTTGTGGTATATGCCTCACATCATTTGTGGCCTCATGAAGTCAACTATCCAACTCATGACTTGGAATTGGCAGCCGTGATTCATGCCTTAAAATTGTGGCGCCACTTCTTGATCGGAAATTGGTGTGAAATTTATACCGATCACAAGACTTTGAAGTACTTCTTCACTCAACCCTATCTGAATTTGAGGCAAAGGAGATGGCTTGAGATAATCAAATATTATGACATTGGCATTCATTACCACCTAGAAAAATCCAATGTTATAGCTGATGCTCTTAGTAGAAAACTTCACCATATCACTACTTCCATCTTGGCGTACCAACCTGTGTGGCATAAAGAATTTTTGAGACTCAATCTAGAAGTGGTTGAGGAGGGTTTTGTTGCAGCCCTAGAACTGCAACGTACTCTTGAATGTCAAATCAAGGCTGCCCAACTCACCGATGGATGAGCAGCTAAAATTAGGACTCTGTTGACACGAAAACGTGCCCCCACAATTGGGTCAGTTCAACGATCCAAAAGTGTGCGGATACTTAGGGACGAGCCTAAGAGTAACACAACACCGGCATCACGTTACGACTACCCTTAACCGTGGTAAGGGGGTGGAGTCTCCAGGTAATCAGATCACATAGAAATAATCCAATTAGCCGAATGAAATGTATTAAACAGAACAAATCAACAAGCTGAGCGGAGCCTTTCTGACTCGAAGTGTACAGTGCGAAGGGTATCGCCGAAGGGTACCTTCAACGTCTGGTGCGAAGTGTCCCACTGAAGGGTACCTTCGGTGTTTGGACAGATCTAGCCGAAGACAGGCTCCGAATAGATCCTGATGCGACAATCACCTCCAAACAGCAGGGTTCGGCACAAAGTCTCCGATATACTAAAATAACTTCGTCTGACGCAAGGTGCGAGCGTGGTGAAGCCAGTCATTATGAAGCCTGTTGCGAAGCGTGTTGGCATGCGGGACTTGGTCAAACCGACAACAACGTGATGGTCCAACACGGGTATTCGAAGCAGTAATCTCACCGAGGAGTGTTCTAGCAACCTCTGAAACCAATCTCTTGGCTCTGGACACCTCTGGCGAAGTGGCTCCGAACAATGAAACCTGAAACAGAATAGATATAAAGTGCCAATTCGGCCTAGGGACTGAATTCTGCTAAGTGTTGCACTAGGAGCGAAGGTAGCAATCTGTTACACGGATTAGCGGATACTTCACAAGCGAAGTAACAAGGCGATAGAAATCTATTACGTAGATTATCAGATGCTTCACAAGCGAAGTAACAAGGACTACCACTATTCCGAAGTGGCCGGCGGAGGGCTTCCAGGCAAACCCACGAAGATTGCAGAGAGTAAAGGTAAAATAAAGGTACGGTTCAAAGCTAGGGCTTTGTGTTGATTTGTGTTGGGGGGTTTCTAAACTAGCCTCACCCCTATATTTATAGGGGCTAGACTTCTAATCTCTAAGTATGATCTGGTATAAATTGGCTTAATCACGCGTGGAAAAAGACTTAGTCAAAATTGGACTCAATCTCTATCTCTGCTCGAAGTGGGCCTTCGGCTAGGCCCACCGAAGCCTGCTCCTCAGGCCAAAGCTTCGGCGGAGTGGGCCTCTAAAGGCCTTCGGGCTGAAGGCTGCAGGCTTGCTGGAAGCTTTCGAAGCCCATAGCCTGGTGGGCCTTCGGCCCTGTAGGGCTTCAGCCCAACCCGGGACATGTGTATTTTCGGTCCAAATTACACATGTCTGATTTGTGTTGATTTGTGTTGGGGGTTTCTGAACCGGCCTCACCCCTATATTTATAGGGGCTAGACTTCTAATCTCTAAGTCCGATCTGGTATAAATTGGCTTAATCACTCGTGGAAAAAGACTTAGTCAAAATCAGACTCAATCTCTATCTCTGCCCAAAGTGGGCCTTCGGCCAGGCCCACCGAAGCCTGCTCCTCGGGCCAAAGCTTCGGTGGAGTGGGCCTCCGAAGGCCTTCGGGCTGAAGGCTGCAGGCTTGCTGGAAGCTTTCGAAGCCCATAGCCTGGTGGGCCTTCGGCACTGTAGGGCTTCGGCCTAACCCGTGACATGTGTATTTTCGACCCAAATTACCAAAATTTATATTTTGATAATCTTAACCATTAATGTCATTTTTTGCTATCAACACATGCCCCCTGCCTTTTAGTGAACTAAGTGAACTAAAAGCATAACGGGCTAAGGATGATACTTTTCATATTGGTGTATCGATACTTCTCAAGTTGTTTGCCACACACTTGGGAAATACCTTTTCAAGTATCTACCATTCAAAGCTCTTCGAAACCACTCTCCTTGTAGAGACTCTAACACATAAGCATTGCCAGGAGCGATTTTGGCTATTTTGAAAGGACCTTCCCAACTAGGTGACAATTTACCAAATTTAGGGCTCTTAGTACCTAAGGGCAAAATCATCTTCCAAACCAAGTCACTTGCTTGAAACGATTTTGGTTTAACCTTCTTATTGTAGGCTTTATCTACTCTCTTTTTGTTTATTTCTATAGCTTCTAAAGCCCTCAATCTCTTATCGGTCACTTCTTCTATACTGTCTTTCAAAAGAGTTTCATACTCGTCGACCGATAAGCAATTTTGCTTATGAACTCTTAAAGAGCCAAGATCTACTTATACAGGTAGAATGGCTTCTTGTCCATATACCAACTCATATGGACTAACTTTGGTAGCACCGTGCTTTGCAATTCTACAAGCCCATAGTGCCTCGAAAAGAACTTCATGCCACCTCTTAGGGAACTCTTCAATTTTCTTCTTAATGAGCTTAATCACAGTCTTATTACTAGACTCGGCCTGACCATTGGCCTGAGCATTGTATGGTGAAGAGTTTATTAACTTAATACCATAAAATGGGCAAAGTCCCTCACTTCTTTAGAAACAAATGAATTGCCTTGATATGTAGTGAGAGTTTGAGGAGTACCGAATCTATGTATAATGTGCTTCAAGATAAAATCAAGTACCTCGTTGTGAGTCATGTTATTGAGAGGCACGGCTTCGGTCCACTTGGTGAAGTAGTCTGTCGCCATCAACATGAACTGATGCCCTTTTGAAGGAGGGTGAATTTGGCCGGTGAAGTCTAAACCCCAACCTTGGAATGGCCATGGCTTGACAATAGGGTTAAGTGATGAAGTAGGAGCTAACTGAATATTGCCAAACTTCTGACACATTTCACACCTCTGTAATACTTAAAACAATCCTTAGTCATAGTCGGCCAGTAGAAACCTGCTCTTTTGAGCATCCAACTCATTTTCTGGGTCGACTGATGAGTGCCACAAAGCCCTTCATGGACTTCTCCCGTAGCCACCTGGGATCATTCATCATCTAAACACTTTAATAGTACTCCATCAATAGTTCGGTGATACAGTGTATCATCTAGCAACACAAATTTAAACGCTTGTCACCGAACTTTCCGATCAACCCTTTGACTAGAGTCTCGACATGTTCATGCGCATGGGATAAATGCCCAGACCTGGATGCTACTTTTGATGACTTCAAAATTTCTCACATGTCGAGAGAGGCCAATTCCATTGCAAATTATTTGGCTCAGCAAGCATCTGGCTATCAAGTAAGGAGAGGTAAATTTTCTATACAAGAAAGGCCGATGCTTGTTCTCACTACAGAAGCCAGTAACTTTGTACAAGCACATGGGCTACCTAACCCTCCGGGTCGGACCCTTCCGACCACCAGAGACTGCCGCACGCCGGAGCCCCAGGGGCGGAGTACTCCGCCCGCCGAAGGGCCTGGCACGCCGGAGCCCATGCGCCGAAGCCCCCTAGACAGTGAGGGTTTTTGGGAACCCGAACCCTCCAGTGGGAGGCTTCGGCCTGGCCGACTCCGCGCAGCCAGCCAGCTAGGCTTCGGCAGAAACACGAAGGGCTCGGGGGGCACTCCGAAACTAGTAGCCTAAACATTACTCTAGACAGTATGAACCACATATATCATACTGTGTCAAAGTTTGTGATATATGTGGTGATACCTATAAAGTTTGCGATAATTTGGCCTTTCATAGCTCTTAGGGGTTCATAGGCCAAATCATACTCAATCAAAGCGTACGTTCCACAAACAGGTACCTGGTTTTGGTGTCCAGTAGGCGGCGGCTCAAGAACGTGATGATGTACTCCTTTCCTTCCATCTCCTGGGTTAGCACGGCCCCGATCACGCTTTCTTCGGCGGCGATGTATAGCCGAAACAGAATCCTGGCTTTGGGTGCTCTCACCACGGGTGGTGATGACAAACATTACTTGATCTTTTCAAAGGCGCATTGCTGACTTGCTCCCCAAGTGAACTCAGCTTCATTCTTTAATCGGAGTATGGAGACAAAGGCATCAATCTTGCCAGACAAGTTAGATATAAAGCGGCGCAAATAATTCATCTTGCCTAGCAACTTCTATACATCTTTCTTGCATGTTGGCGCTGTAGAGTTTCTAATTTTCTCAAGCCTCTTAGGATCGATCTCTATACCTCTTTCATGAATCATGAAGCCTAAGAACTTGCCCGCCGACACGCCAAAAGCACATTTGAGAGGGTTCATTTTTAAGCCATATTGCCGCATCCTATCAAAAGCAACTTTCAAATCAGCTAAATGATTTCCCACAGCGTCCGATTTGACTACAACATCGTCAATGTAAACTTCTAGCATAACTCCTAGCAAGTCATGAAAGATCAAGTTCATAGCATGTTGATATGTGGCGCCAGCATTCTTTAAACCAAAAGTCATAACGACCCACTCTGAGAAAACAAGGGTTGGTTTCAGAGTCTGTGATGAGTGATTGACATAGATTAACCTTCTGATTCGAAGGGGTCCCTCCGAAGGGGTTCGGAGGTGTTTTCACCGAACGTGTCGGTGGCTTTGGTTGCTGCAGCTGTAACAGCGGAGTGTGCTTGTCGGAGGGGTTTGACAATACACGATGAATGGGTTGTACCGAAGGTCTCGGTACTTTGGACGGTACACCGGAGTGTGTATCGGAGGTTGTTACCCGGAGAGGTCTCCGGAGTACAGGATACACTTGTCTGCTTGTCAGGTATCTCAAACATACCCTTGAATTCGGCATTTGGTATTCAGCGTATTCCTCTTTGTGTCTTCGAGGTTATTCCGATGCGGACTTTGCTGGGTGTAGGATTGATAGGAAAAGTACCTTTGGTACTTGTCATTTTCTGGGTACTTCTCTGGTTTGCTGGTCTTACCGCAAACAGTCTAGTGTTGCACAATCGATGGCTGAGGCCGAATATGTTGCTGCAGCTAGCTGTTGCTCTCAGATTTTGTGGATGGTTTCCACTTTGCGGGATTTCGGGTTAGATTATAAGAGTGTTCCACTTTTCTGTGATAACACTAGCGCTATTTGCATTGCAAACAACCCGGTTCAGCACTCTAGAACCAAACACATTGATGTGCGATATCATTTTCTCAGAGATCACAATGAGAAGGGTGATATTGAACTTCATTATGTTGTTACCCAACACCAGCTTGCCGACATTTTCACAAAACCCCTCGATGCTTCTCGATTTGCCTATTTGCGTGGGGAACTTGGTATTTGTCATCCTTACGGCATTTTGTGAGAGGGATCAGGTTTGATTGTCTTGCATATGCTCATCATGTGTAAAATTGCATTTACATCTCTTGCACTTATATGCCTGATTTTAATTCATGTGATCATGTCAGCTCAGCTCTATTTGATATATCTGAAATATTTTGTGCATGATGTTTTCTTTCAAAATTCAAATCATGCTCACTGCTTAGTCTTGAAACTAGCTTGTTTAGGCAAGTCTGCTTTAGCTATCTGTTATCTGCTTGATAGCAAGACTCTTTTCTCTGGATGCTAATCATTGCAATTTGAAAAATTGTGTTATTTACTCATGGATACTCACAAAACAATTTGTTCATGTAATTCAAATTTCAAAAATCCATGATTTGCATGCTTCAAAGCAAAAAGATCCAGGTGGGTTTGTTTGTCGCACTACTCTATTCTAGACCGCTTACCATTGCACATTGGTCTGAACTGGGATAGTGTAGTGTATGCCAAAATCACCGCCTTAAGCTTCTGATGGCTTTCATGCCTAGGCTTGGCTTGATTGGAAAGTATAAGGTGGACAAACAAATAACCCCTGGAATTATGAAAAGAACAACAAAATTCATTGATCATCAAGTTTGCTTTTAATGCTCCATGTGAACTGGACTTGTCTGTCTAAGAGTAGAAATTGACTAGCTTTGTGCAGCCCCTGCTTTTACTTGTCCAGTTATCTTGATTAAGTGGTGATGCTTTTATTTCAAAATGATAAAATCACATGCTGTCATCCTGTTTAGAGAATGTTGAATTGAGCTGAGCACATGAGAAATTGGTATTAATGTTGGCATATTTTTGCTTTATATGTCTTTGCAATTCTGCTCATTTTGAAGCTTTGCATCTTTTGAATGCTCCTTGATGCTTGCATTGCCAAAGGGGGAGAAATTGTTGAGTTCTCTGCAGCAAGGGGGATTAATTAACTCAGGGGGAGTCTTTATCTTGCAAAGAGGAGATTATTTTCCGAAGGGGCTTTTACTCTTTTAAAAAGGGGGAGGAATTTAAAAAGGGGGAGGAAAATTCTTTTATCAAGTGACATGAGCTTTGGCTCGTTTCTGAGTTTTTATGGTCACTTGTGTGCTGAACTGTTTCAAATTTTCTTGAGTTTGAATTTGGTTGTCAATGCACTCATCAAGGGGGAGATTGAGAAACCAAGGGTTGGTTTCGGAGTCTGTGATGAGTGATTGACAGAGTTTATACCCTCTGGTTCGAAGGGGTCCCTTCGAAGGGGTTCGAAGGTGTTTTCACCAAAGGTGTCGGTGGGCTTTGCTTGCTGCAGCTGTTGCAGCGGAGTGTGCTTGTCGGAGGGGTCCGACAGTACATGATGACTGGGTTGTATCGAAGGCTTTGGTACTTTGGGCGGTACACCGGAGTGTGTGCCAAAGGTTGCTAACCCGGAGAGGTCTCCGGAGTACTAGATACACTTGTCTGCTTGTCTGTGGTGCGCAGGGACTTCGGAGGCGACGGACGGTTCGTAGCAGGTGAACCTGGGTCAAGCGGGAGGCTTGATGCTAGGGGAGCGGGGAGCTCCGTCACGAAGGCTGCGAAGGGGTCAAGGTCGGACCTCGGGTCGAGGCATGCCAGGAGAAGGCAGTAAGTGCGGAGAGTGGCTCCGGGTGAAGGTACTCTGAGACGAAGTCCTCGGAGGCGAGGCACTTCGAAGGGTACTCCGAATGGAGTGACTTCGGAGTATGGTGGATCAAGTCCTCTGCGGAGGCAAGGTGTTCGAAGTGTGCTCCGGAGGGAGACACTCGAAGGTTACCCGACGAAGGTCTCAGAAGTCGAGGTGCATCGAAGGCATGGTCCGGGTGAGGCTTGTCAAGGAGTGTGCTCGGGGAGAGACACTGCGACGAAGGGCTCATGGAATGCTTCATGCGGAGGCCTTGGACGAAGGAGGGACTTCGAAGGGTGGTACTCCGAAGGTGGGGCTTCGGAGTGAGGTTTTCTTGAGATACTTCGACCTGCATGGCTTCGGTACACGGACTGACGGAGTTCGAGCTGGGGGAAGCTGCGAAGCCGTGGTGGTCCACTCCGAAGGTGTTGGTGCGAAGGCTCAAGGGCTTTGACGGCTTCGGCTCAAAACCGTCACTGTATCGAAGGCTGACTTCGGTGAAGCGAAGGCCATCAGGCTCAAGGCTTCTCACCGAAGCTACCGCACCCCTCGCGTGCGAAGGGGGGCTTCAGAAAGGTCAAAGGCTGCAAAGTTTGACAGTGTCTGCTCTGCAAAAAGCTGGCGCTGTCCCCTCTGCAAAGCTGTCAGAGAAGCCTCCAATAAAGTTGACTACCTTTTGTACCCCTCAGTTCTGTTGAGACAAAACCAATGTAAACCCTAGGGGTAAAGTAGTCAATTCACATGGATGAATTGTGGCTATAAATAGTGGAGGCTGGTAGGTCACAAGGTAGAACACTTTGGGCATTCTTTGTAGAACTCTTGTGCCAGCCAATACACTCTTTGTATTCATCCAGAGTTCATTTATTGTGTTCCTTGTTCAAGCAGCGAAGCCCTGCTTCTGTGTTGAGTTTCTGCTTGAGCTTGTTTGCATACCTCGCTGGTAGTAGTGCACCGAAGCCTGTCTAGGCGAAGTGTGTTTTGTGCGAAGTGTGCTTTTCAGTGTGTAGTCGCTCTGTGTAACTAGAGGCAAGACCTCTCTGTTTACTAGCGAAGCACTGTGCGAAGCCCGTTTTGCTTCTTGTGTCGAAGCCCCTAAGCGAAGTCCATATAGTGTGCGTTTAGACCTTCGGAGTACGAAACCCAGCACCAGTTGTTGTTGCTAAGTATTTTGGGCGAAGTCCTCAGAGGCTGTCCACTCTTACGAAGGGTGAAGTGCGAAGCCTGCTCGAAGCACCCTGTGTGCGGAGCCTGCACTGACTTAGCAGAGTTGATTTTCTGGGGTGTGTGTGGAGCGAAGTCTTCTTGGCTTCGAACTTTTGACCCTTGTGAAGCCTGTGTTCGGAGCTGTGAATTAACTCCGAACCAGAACTACGAAGGTTGTGTTCAAAGCCTGTTCCGTAGTAGACTAAATTAAAACAGAAGGCTACTTTTAGCCTGAAATTGTAAAAGCTCCCATTCACCCCCCCCCCTCTGGTCGCCTTTTCGGTCCAACAAGGTACTTTGGCCTGCATGGCTTTGGTACACGGACTGACGGAGTTCGAGCTAGAAGGAGCTGCGAAGCCGTGGTGGTCCACTCCGAAGGTGTTGGTGCGAAGGCCCAAGGGCTTTGATGGCTTCGGCTCAAAACCGTCACTGTATCGGAGGCTGACTTCGGTGAAGCGAAGGCCGTCAGGCTCAAGGCTTCTCACCGAAGCTACCGCACCCCTCGCGTGCGAAGGGGGGCTTCAGAAGCATCCAAAAGCTGCAAAGGCTGATAGCGTCTGCTCTGCAAAAAGCATCTGCTCTGCAAAAGCTGGTACTGTCCTCTCTGCGAAGCTGACAGAGAAGCCTCCAAATAAATTTGACTACCTTTTGTACCCCTCAGTTCTGATGAGACAAAACCAATGTAAACCCTAGGGGTAAAGTAGTCAATTCACATGGGTGAATAGTGGCTATAAATAGTGGGGGCTGGTAGGTCACATTTAACTTTGAGCATTTATTGTTGAGCTCCTGTACTAGACTCTCATACTTTGTATTCATCCTGTGAGTTCAATTTTTGAGTTCCCTGTTCAAGCAGCGAAGCCCTGTTTCTGTGTTCTTTTTATGCTTGAGCTCGTTTGCATACCTCGCTGCCTGCAGTGACTTCTTTTAGTGCACCGAAGCCTGTTTGGGCGAAGGGTGTTTGTGCGAAGTGTACTTTTCAATGTGCGTTCGCTCTGTGTAACTGGAGGCTAGTACTCGCTGTTTACTAGCCTCGCACTGATCGAAGCCCATTTTGCTTCTCATGTCGAAGCCCGTAGCGAAGTCCGTATAGTGTGCGTTTAGACCTTCGTAGTACAAAGCCCAGCACCAGTTGCTGTCGCTAAGTATTTTGGTCGAAGTCCTCAGAGTGTGGTCCACTCTTGCGAAGGGTGAAGTGCGAAGCCTGCTCGGAGGCACCCTGTGTGCGGAGCCTGCACTGACTTAGCAGAGTTGAGATTTCCGAGGTGTGTGGAGTGAAGTCTTCTTGGCTTTGAACTTTTTCCCCTCGCGAAGCCTGTGTTCGGAGCTGTGAAATAACTCCGAACCAGAACTTCAAAGGTTGTGTTCGAAGCCAGTTCCGCAGAAGACAGAATTAAAACAGAAGGCTATTTTTAGTCTAAAATTTTAAAAGCTAACATTCACCCCTCCCCTCTGGTCGCCGTTTTCGGTCCAACAATTGGTATCAGAGCGAGTTAAGATCACTAGTTGACCTTAACTGGTTTTGTGATCTATTGGCGACATGGACAGAGTTAGTAAAATACCTCTATTCGATGGGACTGATTTTGCATACTGGAAGGTGCGCATGGAGGCTTACTTGCTAAGCCAAGGAAATGCAATTTGGGAGATTGTGGACTCACAATACTCCATCCCTGAGACTCGCACATCTCAAACAGAGAAGGACCAGTATAATGCCAACTCCAAGGCTAGAAACATATTGTTCATTGGTTTCAGACGGAGTGAGTTTGATAGGGTGCAACACCTTAGGACAGCTAGGGAAATTTGGACTGCACTCACTATTTTTCACGAGGGCTCTACTTAGATTAAGGCCAGGCGCCAAAGCACATACAATCAACAGTATCAACTGTTTATGCAGGCACCTGGTGAATCTCTAGATGTCATGTTTTCTCGCTTTGACGCGATAGTGAGTAACTTGCGGTCCAACGGGACGCTTGCTTACAATGATCATGATAGGGCTATCAAGCTTCTCTATGCTCTTGATCGTAGCATATGGGAAGTGAAGATATCCAGCATTGAGGAGTCCGCAGGTTATGACACATTGACCTGTGATGAGCTCTTCAGCAAGCTGAAGTCCATAGAGATTGCCAAGGCATCTCTTGCAGTGCATAGAAATTCCTTGCCACAGCCATTGGCATTGGTTTCTAGCACTACCCGTGGCACCACTGCAGAACCAAGCACATCTGGCACTTGTGTTCTTGCAAATGGTTTTGCTTTGTCCTCCCTGGTCTCCGTCACTAAGGAGCAGGTGGATACTCTAGATGATGATGAGCTTGCTCTCATTGCCAGAAGGTTCACCCGTTTCCACCATGAGAGACGGGATCAGAGGAGAAGTGGTTTTAGTGGTTGTTTCGAGTGTGGCGACACATCTCACATCAAGGCCAATTGCCCAAAACTCAAAAAGAGAGATGAGAGTGAGCGCCCTAAATACCACAAGAAGGAGAGGAAACCCTTTGTGAAGGGTAAGCGCGGCAAAGTGGCTAAGAGGGTAGCCAAAGCCGCTTCCAGAGCTTTTGTTGCTGCTCTCAGCGACATCGACACTTCCTCAACTGAGGAGTCGAGCTCTGAGGAGGAGGAGTCTCCAAGGAAGGAGGAGAAGAAGGACAAGAAGGGACGATATTTCATCGGCCTTTGCTTCATGGCCAACAGCGATCACAGCGGCGATGAGCTTGACTCATCTGAGGTACCTCTATCCTATGACCAGCTTTCGATTAAACTAGATGAGCTGAATGAAGTAGTTCTTGGTCAGGATAGGTTACTTGTGCAAGCCGCTAGAGATAGAAAAGAACTTAGACTTAGGCTAGAATCTGTTTCTACTGATTATGCCATGCTTAAGTCTAGAGTTAATGATGTTGAATGTGAATCTTGCACTGTTGTCATGGGTGAGCTTGCTCAGTTGCGTTCTGTGCATGCTCAAACTCTTTCTGAGCTTGAGACTGCACAGAAGCAGCTTTTGATGGTGGATTCTAGTCATGATACTACTTAATGTATGAACTGCACTTTATTACGTGAGAGCATTAATTTACGTGATAAGCATGTTCATGATTTAGAGGCTAGATTGGAGAGGGCTGGTAGTTCTAAGGATGTGCAACCTGTTTGTGACACTTGCATTACCCTTAAGGACCAGCTAGGCACTGTTAGAGAGCGAGCTGAGAACCTTATGACCGAGAATGAGTACCTTCTTTCTGTGGTTAACAAATGCACTGAGGGAAAGGGTAGGATGGATTTACTCTTGGCCAAGACAAAGATGTGTGCTGACAGAGCAGGGGTAGCTCTAGGATTGGGTTTTGAGAGGACTCCTTCAGACAGTAAGAACAAAACTGTTTTTACCTCACCCACTACCTTAGAGAAAGAAAGAGCTCTGTTAGACACTCCATCAGCCAAAAGCCTACCTGAACTCCAAAGAAAACCACTCCTCCTGCCAAGAAAATCCCTCCCAAGAAAACCACTCAGTAGAAGCCCAAGGAGCCTATAAGAGTTGCTCCGTTGACCCATGAGAGTGCCCGTAGGAGAATTTTTCATTGTTCCTACTGTCAGCGGGCGGGTCATTTGGTTGGGTTCTGTTTTCGTCGCATCAAGGATGAGCGACGCTCTCAGGCGATGAGTTTTCAGGACATGCATTACCCATCTTTAGGTATGCATGAGTCTGAGTTTTACTCTCGTCCTATTTTCGAGGCTCCTCGTGCTTCTCGGAGGGGTTTTGCTCCTCGAGATGTTCACCATGTTCCAAATGGTGGTAGACCTCGGGCGAGTAGCTTTGTACCTCGTCAGAGTAGGAGACCTCGTCATGCTTTTAGATAACAGCATGTAGGTAGATCTCGCACTTTGCATCATTCTGATTATCCTGTGCGTAGACAGTCTACTTTTATTGTGCCTACTACTCGTATCACTCAGTGCTGGATGCCTCGTCATATTTTCACTCACCCCAGCACTGAGCGATCGAGATTTTCTTATCATGTGTAGGCGACAGATCGAGGCTTGGAGGGCACGTGGATCATGGACTCTGGTTGTTCGCGCCATATGACCAGAGATGCAGCATGGTTCTCCAGCCTCACCACAACCAAGCAAAGGGAACATATCACCTTCGGGAACAATCGAAGGAGTAGAGTGAAAGGTAAAGGTGTGGTAAGAATTAACTCGAATTTCACTCTCAAAGATGTTGCTTTGGTTGAGAACCTGGGATACAATTTGCTTTCTGTATCTCAGTTGCTTGATGAGGGCTTCGAAGTGCGATTCCATCGCGATACTTCGCAAGTGCTCAACTCTGATGGCGTTGTTGTTTGTAAGATCTTTAGAGTTGGGAGAGTTTTTGGAGCTGATTTTTCTGAGTCATCTGGTTCTTCCCATTGTCTTGTTGCACATTCTACTTCTGAGGTTTGGAAGTGGCACAGGAGACTAGGGCATATGAGCTTTGAGTTGCTCGCTCATATGAATGCCCTAGGTCTGATCCGAGGATTGCCCAAGCTCAAGTTTGAGAAGAATTTAGTTTGTGCTCCTTGTCGACATGGAAAAATGATTGCCGCTTCGCATTCGCCAGTCACCACAGTGATGACTGAACAACCCGGAGAACTTCTCCACATGGACACTGTAGGTCCTTCTCGGGTTAGTTCTTTAGGCGGCAAGTGGTATGTGTTAGTCATTGTCGACGATTTCTCTCGCTACTCTTGGGTCTTCTTTCTTGCCAGCAAGGATGAAGTGTTTTCACACTTTCGGAGCTTGGCTTTGAGACTTTTCACTGAACTCCCTAGTGCATTGAAATTCATTCGAAGTGATAATGGCACTGAGTTCAAGAACAGTCTCTTTGTTGACTTTTGCATGGAGCATGACATAGAACATCAATTCTCTGCTCCACGGGTTCCTCAACAGAACGGTGTTGTTGAGAGAAATAACTGCACTTTGGTTGAGATGGCTAGGACGATGCTCGATGAGCATAGGACTCCTAGAAAATTCTGGGCTGAGGCCATGAACACTGCTTGTTACATCTCAAACCAAATCTTCTTGCGCTCAATTTTGAATTTGACATCTTATGAGCTATGTTTTGGGAGACAGCCCAAGGTTACTCATCTTCGTGTTTTTGCCTGTTGTTGCTTTTTCCTAAAACGTGGTAATTTGGATAAATTTGAGTCGTGTTCTTCTGAAGGGATCTTTTTGGGTTATACTACACATGGTCATTCTTATCGTGTTTATAATTTGGAAACTAACACTATCATCGAGTCATGTGATGTGACTTTTGATGAATCGACCCCCTCTGTTAGTTCTGCCCTTGAACAGGCAAATGAACACGACATGGAACAGACCATCTTCGAAGAAGAAGATCTCGGAGAGTTCGAGGTTGAACCCCTACTACCCTCGACATCAACCCCCAAAGCCGACCCCACTTCAACCACTTCGGCACAAGGTCCCGAAGCAACTACCTCGACATCGGTCATCTTGGACCACTCCAACGCACAAGTTGAGGGGGAGACTACATCTCGCCGCGAGGCTCCACATCATGTTCAAAGGATGCATCCTCCAGAGCAGATCATTGGTGAGCTTGATCAAAGGGTAACACGTTCTCATGCTCATTTCATTGATTCTACTTTTGTTGCTTCTTTCGAGCCCTTAGATGTTAGTCATGCACTTTCTGATTCTAGTTGGATCAATGTCATGCATGAAGAACTTGAAAATTTTGAGAGAAACCAAGTCTGGACTTTAGTTGATCCTCCACCAAATGTTCATTTCATTGGAAAAAAATGGATTTTCAAAAACAAACAAGGGGAGGATGGGACTGTAGTTAGAAACAAGGCTAGACTTGTAGCTCAGGGTTATTCTAAATTAGAAGGGATTGATTTTACTGAAACTTTTGCACTTGTTGCTCGTCTTGAGGCCATTAGTATTTTACTTGCATTTGCGGCATCCTGTGGTTTCAAACTCTATCAAATGGATGTTAAAAGTGCTTTTCTTAATGGCTTCATCGGCGAAGATGTTTACGTAAAACAACCCCCTGGATTTGAAAACCCCAAAGACCCACATAAAGTCCTTAAACTTCATAAGGCTCTTTATGGACTCAAGTAGGCCCCTCGGGCATGGTATGATAGACTTAAGTCCTTTATGCTTGAGCGGGGGTATTTGATGGGATCTGTTGATAAAACCCTGTTCACTCTCAAGCATGGCAAAGATTTTTCTTCTAGTGCAGATTTATGTGGATGATATCATCTTTGGTGGCCCTTCTCATGCTTTGGTTGCCGAGTTTGCAGATGCTATGAGTAGGGAGTTCAAAATGTCCATGATGGGTGAACTCACATTTTTCCTTGCTTTGCAAATCAAGCAAAGCAAACAAGATACCTTCGTCCACCAGACGAAGTACACCAAGGACCTGCTCAAGAAATTCGACATGGTTGATGCGAAGCCTCTTGCCACTCCAATGGCTACATCTATAGCATTGGATCCTGACGAGGATGGAGAAGCCGTAGATCAGAAGGAGTTCCAAAGCATGATCGGCTCCCTCCTCTACTTGACTGCTACGAGGCCGGACATACACTTTGCAGTGTGTCTGTGCGCTCGTTTTCAGGCTTCACCATGAGCTTCGCACCGCCAAGCTGTAAAACGCATTCTCAGGTATCTCAAACATACCCTTGAATTCGACATTTGGTATTCAGCATCTTCCTCTTTGTGTATTCGAGGTTATTCCGATGCGGACTTTGCTGGGTGTAGGATTGATAGGAAAAGTACCTCTGGTACTTGTCATTTTCTGGGTACATCTCTGGTTTGTTGGTCTTCCCGCAAACAGTCTAGTGTTGCACAATCGACGACTGAGGCCGAGTATGTTGCTGCAGCTAGCTGTTGCTCTCAGATTTTGTGGATGGTTTCCACTTTGCGGGATTTCGGGTTAGATTATAAGAGTGTTCCACTTTTCTGTGATAACACTAGTGCTATTTGTATTGCAAACAACCCAGTTCAACATTCCAGGACCAAACACATTGATGTGCGATATCATTTTCTCAGATATCATAATGAGAAGGGTGATATTGAGCTTCAATATGTTGATACCCAACACCAGCTAGCCGATATTTTCACAAAACCCCTCGATGCTTCATGGTTTGCCTACTTGCGTGGGGAACTTGGTGTTTGTCATCCTTACGGCATTTTGTGAGGGGGGGAAGGTTTGATTGTCTTGCATCTGCTCACTGTGTGCGAAATTGCATTTACATCTTTTGCACTTATATGCCTGATTTTAATTCATGAAATCATGTCAGCTCAGCTTTATTTAATATGTCTAGAACATTTTGTGCATGATGTTTTCTTTCCAAAATCAAATCATGCTCACTGCTTAGTCTTGAATCTAGCATGTTTAGGCGATGCTGCTTTAGCTATCTTTTATCTGCTTGATAGCAAGACTCCTTTTCTTTGGATGCTAATCATTGCAACTTGAAAAATTGTGTTACTTACTCATGGATATTCATAAAGTGCTAAACAATTTGTTCACTTAATTCAAATTTCAAAAATCCATGATTTGCACACTTCAAGGCAAAAAGATTCAGGTGGGTTTGTTTGTCGCATTACCCTATTCTAGACTGCTTACCATTGTACATTGGTATGAACTAGGATAGTGTAGTGTATGCCAAAATCACCGCCTTAAGCTTCTGATGGCTTTCATGCCTAGGCTTGGCCTGATTGGAAAGTATAAGGTGGACAAACAAATAACCCCTGGCCTTATGAAAAAGAAAAATTCATTGATCATCAAGTTTGCTTTTCACTACTCCACTTGAACTGGACTTGTCTGTCTAGAGTAGAAATTGACTAGCTTTGTGCGGCCCCTGCTTTTTACTTGTCTAGTTACTTTGATTAAGTGGTAATGCTTTTATTTCAAAATGATAAACTCACATGCTGTCATCATGTTGTTAGAGAATGTTAAATTGAGCTGAGCACATGAAAAATTGGTATTAATGTTGGCATATCTTTGCTCTATATGTCTTTGCAATTCTGCTTATTTCGAAGCTTTGCATCTTTTGAATGCTCCTTGATGCTTGCATTGCCAAAGGGGGAGAAATTTTTGAGTTCTCTGCAGCAAGGGAGTAATATAACTCAGGGGGAGTTTTTATCTTGCAAAGGGGAGATTTGCCGAAGGGGCTTTTACTCGTTTGAAAAGGGGGAGGAAAATTCTTTTATCAAGTGACATGATTTGGCTCGTTTCTGAGTTTTTATGGTCACTTGTGTGCTGAAATGTTTCAAATTTTCTGGAACTTGAATTGTGATTGTCAATGCACTCATCAAGGGGGAGATTGAGAAACCAAGGGTTGGTTTCGGAGTCTATGATGAGTGATTGACAGAGATTAACCTTCTGATTCGAAGGGGTCCCTCCGAAGGGGTTCAGATGTGTTTTCACCGAAGGTGTCAGTTGCTTTGGTTGCTGCAGCTGTAGCAGCGGAGTGTGCTTGTCGGAGGGGTCCGACAGTACACAATGACTGGGTTGTACCGAAGGTCTCGGTACTTTAGACGGTACACCGGAGTGTGTATCGGAGGTTGTTACCCGGAGAGGTCTCCGGAGTACTGGATACACTTGTCTACTTGTCTGTTGTGCGCAGGGGACTTCGGAGGCGACGGACGGTTCGTAGCAGGTGAACCTGGGTCAAGCGAGAGGTTTGATGCTAGGGGAGCAGGGAGCTCCGTCACGAAGGCTGCGAAGGGGTCGAGGTTGGACCTTGGGTCGAGGTGCGCCAGGAGAAGGCAGTGAGTGCGGAGCATGGCTCCGGATGAAGGTATGAGGAGCCATGCTGAATAGCGTGGGCCTCATGGCTCCAGAAGTGATGAGTCATTGTCAACGATAGTCAAAGAGGACTGAAGAAGAGAAGAGATCTGCTGTTTCATGGGCCGCGTGTGACTCAGGTACACGGGCAGCGAGCGACTGTCGGGCAGAGGAGGCTACGAAGTCGGGCTGGCCCAATCCGGGTGCATGGGCCAGAAGCAGTAGAAGACCCACTGGGCTGTTGACCAGGACTGACTCAGGTACACGGGCGGTGAGCGATTGCCGGGCTGAGAGAGCTGCGGAGTCGGGCCGGCCCAATCCGGGTACCTGGTGCAAAGCCGGTGGAGGCTTTGTCAGTTTCGGCGTAAAACTGACAACCGTTGATTCTGTATCCGACTGTCCAGAAGAGAAGCCGTAGTCGCTACGAAAACTTAGCTTCCGGATAAGTCATCTGTAACTCTAGGCCCACAGTCAGTCAGTCGTGTCTGTAAAAATTCCTAAGGGCAGTAGAGTCTTTTTACTTTATTTTTGAGTCTGTAAAAACCCTAAGGGGCTGGTAGAATATTCCTAGTGTTGGGCTGCCTATAAATAGGACCCCAATCCCTAGGGTTTTGACTACCCCTTTGTGCTGAAATCAAATCCACTCTTTGGGTCATTTTGTCTCCCATTTCTCTCTCCTGTGTGCGCCGCCAGGCTTGTGTTCCTTCCTGTTTGTGCATTATTCTTACTCTAAACTCTTGGATGCATTTAAGCCTTGGTCCCTGCTGATTTTATTTGTCGCACTTGTTTGGTTTGGAGAGTTATTGCTTCAGCTACGGACTGGTGAATTTATTTCTTGAGGAGAAGCTTCTTCTGTTGCTTCTGTTCTTCACAAACTGAGTACTAGTTCTTGCTGTTGCAAGTAGTACTACTTTCCTGTAGCTACAGTAGTCTGTGCAGCTTTTCACCTTCTACTGCACAGCCTTTTGATCGAGGCTGACAGGGTCTGTCACCTTTTTGGCTGTGTTTCGAGCGAAGCTACTCTCTGTTCGAAGCCCCTCAGTTCCGCGAGGTAGGCTTCGATTTATCTCTTTCGAAGGCATCGTTCGATCTTCGGTATTTGGTTTGCGTTCTGTGCTGCTAAGCTTCGGAGCATTTTTCTGATCGTCAGCATCGCATACTTCGAACAATAGTGCGAAGGGGCTTCGGCCCTATCTGTTCGAAGTCCTTACTTCGACAAGTTTTGAAGTTGGGTTCGAGGCTTGTAGCTCCGCTAGGCCTCGCACTGACTTCTGTGTAGCATGTCACCCTTCGCCTCTCTTTTCGGAGCTTGCTCTTTTCGAAGGTAGAGCATTGGCTTCGCTTCTGTGTTCGAAGGTTGTCCTTTTGTGGGTTGTGTTCGAAGCTTTCTGTTCGAAGGTTTTGCTTCGAAGCTTTCGGTTCAAAGTTGTGTTCGAAGTTTTGTCTTCGAATTGCATACTTCGAACCAGGCTCCGGCATTGTCATACTTCGCTCCGAAATACACTTCGCATCTTACCACTTCGAACTAGGCTAGACCGTGACATCTTCGGCATCTCGGACAGGCTCCGTCACCAACCTCCGAAGCTGACCTCGACGTGCGAAGGGGGCTTCGCCAAGTTCCGAACGGGAGACAAATTTGGACAGTAACTTCTCTTTTCATCTTACACATACTTAGATCATTTCTTTGAGAAGTTTAGGCCTGTTACAACTTGTTCATCTGCCTAGTTGCACCACTTTAGTTTTACACTGTTTATCATCAGTTGCTTCTAGGTTAGAAACCTTTAGACTTAGGCCTTCTGTTTATTTTCTGTTGCGTAGTATTTTTGAGGTGCGTTGGGTATTGGGAACAGGCCATTGATTCGAAAGAATTTTTAAGGCGCCCATTCACCCCCCCTCTGGTCGCTACTTTCGGTCCTACAAGGTACTCCGAGACGAAGTCCTCGGAGGGAAGGCACCTCGAAGGGTACTCCGAAAGGAGTGACTTCGGAGTATGGTGGATCAAGTCCTCAGCAATGAGGCATGGTGTTCGAAGTGTGCTCCGGTGGGAGACACTCGAAGTTTTACACGACGAAGGTCTCAGAAGTCGAGGTGCATCAAAGGCATGGTCCGGGTGAGGATCATCGAGGAGTGTGCTCGGGGAGAGGCCCTGCGACGAAGTACTCATGAAATGCTTCATGCGGAGGCCTTGGACGATGGAGGGACTTCGAAGGGTGGTACTCCGAAGGTGGGGCTTCGGAGCGAGGTTGACTTGAGGTACTTCGGCGTGCATGGCTTCGGTACACGGACTGATGGAGTTCGAGCTAGGAGGAGCTGCAAAGCCGTGGTGGTCCACTCCGAAGGTGTTGGTGCGAAGGCCCAAGGGCTTTGACGGCTTCGGCTCAAAACCATCACTGTATCGGAGGCTGACTTCGGTGAAGCGAAGGCCGTCAGGCTCAAGGCTTCTCACCGAAGCTACCGCACCCCTCGCGTGTGAAGGGGGGCTTCAGAAGCATCCAAAAGTTGCAAAGGCTGACAGCGTCTGCTCTGCAAAAAGTGTCTGCTCTGCAAAAGCTGGTATTGTCCCCTCTGCGAAGCTGACAAAGAAGCCTCCAAATAAAGTTGACTACCTTTTGTACCCCTCAGTTCTGATGAGACAAAACCAATGTAAACCCTAGGAGTAAAGTAGTCAATTCACATGGGTGAATAGTGGCTATAAATAGTGGGGGCTGGTAGGTCACATTTAACTTTGAGCATTCATTGTTGAGCTCCTGTACTAAACTCTCATACTTTGTATTCATCCTGTGAGTTCAATTTTTGAGTTCCCTGTTCAAGCAGCGAAGCCCTGTTTCTGTGTTCTTTTTATGCTTGAGCTCGTTTGCATACCTCGCTGCCTGCAGTGACTTCTTTTAGTGCACCGAAGCATGTTTGGGCGAAGGGTGTTTGTGCGAAGTGTGCTTTTCAATGTGCGTTCGCTTTGTGTAACTGGAGGCTAGTACTCGCTGTTTACTAGCCTCGCACTGATCGAAGCCCGTTTTGCTTCTCATGTCGAAGCCCGTAGCGAAGTCCGTATAGTGTGCGTTTAGACCTTCGTAGTACAAAGCCCAGCACCAGTTGTTGTCGCTAAGTATTTTGGTCGAAGTCCTCAGAGGGTGGTCCACTCTTGCGAAGGGTGAAGTGCGAAGCCTGCTCGGAGGCACCCTGTGTGCGGAGCCTGCACTGACTTAGCAGAGTTGAGATTTCCGGGGTGTGTGGAGTGAAGTCTTCTTGGCTTCGAACTTTTTCCCCTCGCGAAGCCTGTATTCGGAGCTGTGAAATAACTCCGAACCAGAACTTCAAAGGTTGTGTTCGAAGCCAGTTCTGCAGAAGACAGAATTAAAACAGAAGGCTATTTTTAGTCTGAAATTTTAAAAGCTCCCATTCACCCCTCCCCTCTGGTCGCCGTTTTCGGTCCAACAATTGGTATCAGAGCGAGTTAAGATCACTAGTTGACCTTAACTGGTTTTGTGATCTATTGGCGACATGGACAGAGTTAGTAAAATACCTCTGTTCGATGGGACTGATTTTGCATACTGGAAGGTGCGCATGGAGGCTTACTTGCTAAGCCAAGGAAATGCAATTTGGGAGATTGTGGACTCACAATACTCCATCCCTGAGACTCGCACATCTCAAACAGAGAAGGACCAGTATAATGCCAACTCCAAGGCTAGAAACATACTGTTCATTGGTTTGAGACGGAGTGAGTTTGATAGGGTGAAACACCTTAGGACAACTAGGGAAATTTGGACTGCACTCACTATTTTTCACGAGGGCTCTACTTAGATTAAGGCCAGGCGCCAAAGCACATACAATCAACAGTATCAACTGTTTGTGCAGGCACCTGGTGAATCTCTAGATGTCATGTTTTCTCGCTTTGACGCGATAGTGAGTAACTTGCGGTCCAACGGGACGCTTGCTTACAATGATCATGATAGGGCTATCAAGCTTCTCTATGCTCTTGATCGTAGCATATGGGAAGTGAAGATATCCAGCATTGAGGAGTCCGCAGGTTATGACACATTGACCTGTGATGAGCTCTTCAGCAAGCTGAAGTCCATAGAGATTGCCAAGGCATCTCTTGCAGTGCATAGAAATTCCTTGCCACAGCCATTGGCATTGGTTCTAGCACTAGCCGTGGCACCACTGCAGAACCAAGCACATCTGGCACTTGTGTTCTTGCAAATGGTTTTGCTTTGTCCTCCCTGGTCTCCGTCACTAAGGAGCAGGTGGATACTCTAGATGATGATGAGCTTGCTCTCATTGCCAGAAGGTTCACCCGTTTCCACCATGAGAGACGGGATCAGAGGAGAAGTGGTTTTAGTGGTTGTTTCGAGTGTGGCGACACATCTCACATCAAGGCCAATTGCCCAAAACTCAAAAAGAGAGATGAGAGTGAGCGCCCTAAATACCAAAAGAAGGAGAGGAAACCCTTTGTGAAGGGTAAGCGCGGCAAAGTGGCTAAGAGGGTAGCAAAAGCCGCTTCCAGAGCTTTTGTTGCTGCTCTCAACGACATCGACACTTCCTCAACTGAGGAGTCGAGCTCTGAGGAGGAGGAGTCTCCAAGGAAGGAGGAGAAGAAGGACAAGAAGGGACGATATTTCATCGGCCTTTGCTTCATGGCCAACAGCGATCACAGCGGCGATGAGCTTGACTCATCTGAGGTACCTCTATCATATGACCAGCTTTCGATTAAACTAGATGAGCTGAATGAAGTAGTTCTTGGTCAGGATGAAGGGTGTTTGTGCGAAGTGTGCTTTTCAGTGTCCGTTCGCTCTATGTAGCTGGAGGCTAGTCCTCGCTGTTTACTAGCCTCGCACTGATCGAAGCCCGTTTTGCTTCTCATGTCGAAGCCCGTAGCGAAGTCTGTATAGTGTGTGTTTAGACCTTCGTAGTACGAAGCCCAGCACCAGTTGCTGTCGCTAAGTATTTTGGTCGAAGTCCTCAGAGGGTGGTCCACTCTTGCGAAGGGTGAAGTGCGAAGCCTGCTCGGAGGCACCCTGTGTGCGGAGCCTGCACTGACTTAGCAGAGTTGAGATTTCCGAGGTGTGTGGAGCGAAGTCTTCTTGGCTTCGAACTTTTGCCCCTCGCGAAGCTTGTGTTCGGAGCTGTGAAATAACTCCGAACCAGAACTTCGAAGGTTGTGTTCCAAGCCAGTTCTGCAGAAGACAGAATTAAAACAGAAGGCTATTTTTAGTCTGAAATTTTAAAAGCTCCCATTCACCCCCCCCCTCTGGTCGCCGTTTTCGGTCCAACACACTTGAATAAACTGACAAAACCAGGGCATCGAAAGGCTGTCTTGTATACGTCCTCTTCGACCATAAAGATTTGATTATAACCGGGATTGTCATCAAGAAAACTTAGTACCTTGTGTCCTAAAGATTAGCATGTCGGCTATCGGCATTGGATACTCGTCTTTCGGAGTGGCCTTGTTCAAATCCCTGAAATCAATACAACCCCGTATTTTGCCACTCCCCATCTTTTCTACAGGCACAATGTTAGCGACCTATTTTAGCGTACCTGCACAACCTAATAAATTCAGCTTTGAGCAGTCGCTCCACTTCTTCTTTAACTCGGTCATAGACGGCTGAATTAAAGCGTCGATGAGGTTGTTTATAAGGCCTAAATCCAGATTTGATAGGTAGTCGATGCTCCACGAGCTAGCGGATTAATCCCGGCATTTTGCTATACTCCTATGTGAAACAATCGACATACGACCGAAGCAACTTTATTACTTCGGCCTTCTCATTAGGCTGTAACTATTGGTTTACAAAAGTTAGCCTCGGGATGATACCATTGCCTATGTCAACTTCTTCTAAGGGATCGGCCGACGCGAAACCCTATCCTAATTTCTTTACTTCGCTAAAATCCTCGATGGATTCGGCAATACCGTCTTTAGTAGACCGATATTGCTCTACACGAGACTTTAGCCAATCTAGATTACTCTTTCTAGACATGACCACTAATTTAGAAATAGCCGTGCTACACCAGCCGACTTTATAGACACTTTTACAAAACGTCCTCCGGACATGCTAACAAAGTCGTAATCCGAAAGATCTCTACCTGATAGACACTCTACTTTGTTGTGAACGGCTTCAATGGACACATCGGCCAATGCCACTTAGGCCAAATTGTCTGCGGGTATGACTTCTACTTCATCATCGTCCCACTGAATTAGGCACTGGTGCAAAGTAGAAGGAATGCAACAATTTGCGTGAATCCAGTCGCGCCCAAGTAGCACACTGTAGTTACGTTGCACATCGACGACGAAGAATGCTATCGGCAATGTTTTGTTTCCTACTGTCAACTCCATGGAGAGCACGCCTTTGGCCTCGGAACTCTCACCATTGAAGCCATTTAGCATCAAATTGGTTTTCTTCAGGTCTTCTTCATCCCTACCAAGTTTCTTCAATAGCGAGTAAGGCATTAAATTAACAGTGGCGCCACCATCGGCAAGCATCCTAGAGATCGGCTTCCCATCAATGTGACCTCTAATGTAAAGAGGCTTTAGATGACGGGTCGTATGCTCGGGTTTCTCAAAAATAGTATTGCGTGGGTCGAGGTTCAATTCGGTGGGTAGCTGTCGCGCCCCAATTTAACAAATCGAGACATTATTGAATTTCATAAGAAAAACAATAATACAAGAGGTTCATCATGCGACAGCGTACATACGACAGTATTCATGGTACGCAGACCATATTTATTACATCAAGGTTTTGGTAAAAATAGTAATAAAGATAATTAAAATTCTGCATGACGAACGTCTTCATCAGGACCTTTCTTCTCGACTGGGTCGCTACTCCAGACCGTCTTCGTAGTAGGCATCCTCTGAGGTGTTCAACGGGTATGAGTACAAAAAGTACTCAACAAGCCACCGCAAATGCAAGTAATAATGCAGGATAATAAACAAGGATGGGTAATGGCTAACAGTGCGGAAAAGTACAGTTTCATTTATTGCATTTAGTGTAATCAATTTTATCATGCGGAAACATAAACATGAATATCGATAACATCATCTAACTCGAGGGGTACAGTCAGCCCCACCTCGCTCAACAGTCCTTACATGTCAATCCATCATGCACATACATATTCAAAGTAATCTAACTGTGGGATGTCACGCAACCCGCCCTTGACCGTGGGCTCAGCTTTTCGAAAAGATTTAAGACTCTGATCAGAGATGTACTACTGTACCCACAAGGCACGCACTCATCCCAGACGAGATGACCCATACCACGGGAACTCGTGCCAAAACCTCGATATGAAATGCTCCAAGCGATAACCACCCGCTCTAGGTTTCGCCGGCGCGCCGGGCCGCATCCCGGCTAACGTTGCACCCCCTTTTGCGCCACTTCGGTACAAGCCACCCGCAGGTGCAGCTTGACCCATCTCCAAATGGTGGCCTCGGTTTGGAACACTCCATACCTTAGTTAGGACTTACCCAATAGACTTGTGATTAGTAAGGATGTGTATTGCAACGGATCCCTCAGACCGGTCCTTATAGTGCCCCGGGTGCTACCGACCAATGCCCTAGCTTGCACCCGGAACCCACCATGCATAACTCACAACCACAACTCCAACATCGACAGAATTCCATAGATAAGAAACCATGGGGATCATATAGTAGAAACATGTACTACGACTCATTTTTATCCTATAGCAATCGTGTCGATACATTGGACACTAACTAATAACATTTATCATATGGTGACAAGGAGTTTAGGCTAGAGAGGTCGGGGGATCCTAAATAAATATATTGTAAGGGTTCATTTGACTAATGCACATATAACCTATGTGTTTTAGCGATAGTTTATTCAAACAAGGGTTCAATATGCACAAAAGATTGGTTTGGTGACTTGCCTTGTTCAGCAAAGGGAGAGGGAGGGACTTCGGGGAAGTATTCCGGCTCCTCGACGGTGTCATAGTCTTTTCAATAATAATAAAGTAAAATAAATACAACATTCGATATAAACAATGTAAAATCACACAACAAGCATATGGGATTAAGTTGGTTTGTTTTTAAAAGAAGATCAGTTGTTCAGGTTCTGAAATTTATTTCATAAATAATTTTAAAGGAATTAAAATGAAAAGTTGTCCTTTTTAGAAAGGGTGTTTAAATGTGAATAGTCTACTATTGAGTTCCCTAATAAATTTTAAAATGAAAGGTCCATGTTGGTTTAAATGGTTCTCAGTACAAGGACAGAAAGGAAATAAATATAAATTTTTCTGAAGTTTAAATATTTGAATTTATATTTTAACCCTAAAGGCATTTGAATACTTATTTAAATAATCATGAAAAATTCAAAGTAAGCCTATTGTTTTTATTGCATAAACATGTAGAGAATAATATTCTGAATTTTCTGAAAGTGGAATGGCAATTTTTAGAGTTCAAATGCACCAGATATGAATTTTACAAGTTTAAAAGTATTTCCGAAATTCATTTTCAATTTTTTTAAACCCCTCGGGTCCACGGTGAGCCAGGCCCACGGTGAACCCGCGCGCTGTGCGCGTGCACCGGGTCGATCTGGACCGTTGGATCCAGATCCAACGTGCGCAGGCGAGGCGGGGCACTTAAGTGACAACAGACGGCCAGGATTAAAACGTGCGAAATGGTACCACGTGGACGCACGAGATCGTGCGCCGGTTTTAAATAGAAATGAATGCGTGAGATTAAAACGTAACGCTTTGACCAGATCCGACGGTGCGGATTAGATCGCGTACGTGGGATCACTCGCGTCGTCCGATCGCGATCGCACGGTCGGGATCAGATCCGAC
The DNA here is from genome assembly GCA_019279435.1 of Zizania palustris. Lineage (NCBI taxonomy): Eukaryota > Viridiplantae > Streptophyta > Magnoliopsida > Poales > Poaceae > Zizania > Zizania palustris. The sequence continues at coordinate 14,629,317 of JAAALK010000086.1, read as the reverse complement.
ACGACACGGGTACTCGACCCGTGCCGGTCATCTTCTCCGACGACGGCGAGCGGGCCAGCGGCCACGACGAGCGACGGCGGCCCTAGCTAAGCCTAGAAATGGAAAGAGGGCACTACGGCGGTCACGACGGTACCTTAGGCGAGGCGAGTTGTCGACGGAGCATGGTCGGCGGCGAGGGTAGACGCGGTGGGTTCCTCGGACACTCGATGGCGATGGTGATCCGGCGGTCTCCTTGACCAGCGGAGGCATGGCCGAGGTAGGGGTCGTCCTTGCGGTCACGTTGGTGGCGGAGGCACGGACGGAGGCGGTCCGCGACGACGGCGAGCGGTGGCCGCAGGTGAGACAGGGGGATTGCGCTAAAAGGCGAAGTGTGGGCGCTCTGCTTGGTTTGAGTGTGAATGGATGCGTGAACCGAACGCAGCGTAGAGCAGTGGTTTAAATAGAGTCGTCGATGAGGGAAATCGGGCGACGAATACAAGGAAAGTCGAGGGGGGATTAACTCGCCGGCGAGGGCTCGGCCATGCACGCGTAGCGGTGATCCTGTGGCTTAATGGCATGGTTTAACGGGGGAAAATGGTCGGCCGGGCGCGGGGAGCTGATTAATGGCGTCAATTCAATGCGGGAGGGGCCAGCGTGGCGGATCCGAGGCGGGGGTCGTCGGCCGGCGCGATTTGGGGGGCGACGGCGCGAGGTAGACGACGGGTCTGACAGGCGGGGGCCATTGGCCAGCGAACGCGAGCGAGCGGGGTGGCGACTGACGGGTGGGGCCAGGCTCGGGCGCGAGGGGGAAACGGTTGGCGCCGATAGGTGGGGTCGGGGTGTCGGGTGCGCGTGTGAGAGGAGAGGGGGTCACTGACGGGTGGGCTCCACTGGTCAGAAGGCGCGCGCGGGAGGGAGTGGGCTGGGCCGGTCGGGGGAGAGAGAAAGGAGGGAGGGGAGCCCATTACTGTTTTAAAGCATTTCTGAATAAAAATAATTCCAGGAAATAGATTAAAATATTAGGGCTACTTCCAAGGTTGGTAAAAATTTACAAAAATTCTCAAAAATGTATTTTGGTCTTAGGATCATATACAAAAATTTTCACCTCCTGGTTTGGCCATCTACTCTATGTTGTAGTTCAAAAGGGTATAAAACAGTATTAAAAGTATTTTCAGAAATATAAATTCCAAGAAATTGAATTTAATAATATTTTATTGTTTTGGAAATTTGGGGTGTTACAAACCTATCCCCCTTACAAGAATCTCATCCTCGAGATTGGAACGTTACTCGAATAACTCGGGGTATTGGGCTTTCAGTTCGTCTTCCTTTTCCCAAGTAGCTTCTTTGGCGGGGTGGTTGTCCCACTGAACCTTGCAGAAATGAACTACGCGACTTCTGGTTACCCGTTCCTTGGTTTCCAAGATTTTGATGGGTTTCTCTATGTAGGTCAAGTCTTCCTGGATGTTGAGCTGCTGAAGGTCGGCTTGCTCGGTGGGTATACGAAGGCACTTCTTCAGCTGAGAGACATGGAACACATCATGAACTCCTGCCAAAGATGGGGGCAGTTCAAGCTGATATGCCACTTCTCCTTGCCGTCGGAGGATCTGAAAAGGTCCGACATAGTGGGGTGCTAGCTTGCCTTTCATGTTGAACCTTTGAGTGCCACGGAGAGGAGTGACTCGGAGGTAGACATAATCGCCCTCCTCAAAGGCTAGGTCTCTTCGACGGTTGTCGGCATAGCTCTTCTGCCGGGATTGGGCTGCCTTCAATCGGTCTCTTATGATCTTGACCTCTTCTTCGGCTTCTCTTAATAGATCGGTCCCAAACAGTTGTGACTCTCCGGTTTGATCCCAGAGTAACGGCGTTCTGCACTTATGTCCGTAGAGTGCTTCGAACGGGGACATTTGCAGGCTGGCTTGATAGCTGTTATTGTAGGAGAACTCCGCGTAGGGTAGGTTCTTGTCCCACATTCCGCCAAAGTCTAGAGCGCAAGCTCTAAGCATATCCTCCAATATTTGGTTGACCCTTTCGGTTTGGCCGTCGGTCTGTGGATGATAGGCGGTGCTAAAGTTCAGCCGGGTGCCGAGTTCCTCCTGAAGGTTCTTCCAAAACTTGGAGGTAAACTGACTCCCGCGGTCAGATACAATCTTCTTAGGAACTCCGTGAAGGCATACTATCCTGGTCATGTACAATTCGGCCAATTTGGCGACAGTGTAGGTCGTCTTGACCGGAATGAAGTGTGCCACCTTGGTGAGTCGGTCTACGATCACCCAGATAGAATCATGACCAGCTTGGGTCCTGGGTAGTCCCGTGATGAAGTCCATTCCTATTTCCTCCCACTTCCATTCAGGGACTTTGAGAGGTTACAGAAGTCCGGCAGGTCTTTGATGCTCTGCCTTAACTCGCCGGCATGTGTCGCACTTGGCCACATACTCGGCTATTTCTCTCTTCATGCTGACCCACCAATATTTTTCCTTCAGGTCTTGGTACATCTTGGTACTCCCGGGATGGATTGAGTACAGAGTATCGTGGGCCTCTTGAAGGATGAGGGTCTTTAACTTAGGCTTATCGGGTACGCAGATCCGGTTCCCGAACCAGATGGTACCATGCTCGTCCTCGGAAAATCCGGGGGCTTTACCCTTCCACATGTTCTGCTGGATATCCAAGATGTCCGGGTCTTCTTTCTGCTTTTCTCGGATCTGGTCTATCAGGATAGGCCTAGACTCCAGGGCAGCGAGGTAGGCTCGGGTAGTGATCCCCAAGTTCAGTCTCTCCATCTCCTTGTAGAGTAAAGGAGCCTAGTCCTGGATCATGATGGCGTTGCAATACCCTTTTCGACTAAGGGCGTCTGCCACCACATTTGCCTTGCCCGGATGATAACGGATGCCCATGTCATAATCTTTGATCAGTTCCAACCATCTCCTTTTCCTGAGGTTCAGGTCCGGTTGGGTGAATATATACTTGAGGCTCTTGTGGTCGGTGAAGACCTCACACCGATTCCCCACAAGGTACTGTCTCCATATCTTCAAGGCATGAACCACGGCTGCTAACTCCAGATCGTGGGTCGGGTAGTTCAGCTCATGCGGTCTCAGCTGTCGGGAGGCGTAGGATATCACCTTCCCATCTTGCATCAAGACACATCCCAAACCTTGGCGGGAAGCATCGCAGTAGACGTGGAAGTCCTTCTGGATGTCTGGCAGAGTCAAGATCGGGGCTGACACGAGCTTCTTCTTGAGGGTCTGGAAGCTTTCTTCACAATCTGGGGTCCATTCAAACTTCACTTCCTTCTGAAGTAGTCTGGTCATAGGCTTAGCGATCTTGGAAAAATTCTCGATGAACCGGCGGTAGTATCCGGCCAATCCGAGAAAACTTCGGATCTCGGTCACAGTCATGGGCTACAGCCAGTTGGTTACTGCTTCAACGGTGGTTGGGTCCACTGCTATTCCTCCGGCAGATATTACATGACCGAGGAACTTCACCTCAGACGACCAAAATTCGCATTTGCTGTATTTGGCATACAGTTGCTGCTCCCTTAGCTTTCCGAGGGTCAGACGGAGGTGAGTCTCATGTTCTTCCTTGGTCTTGGAGTAAATGAGGATGTCGTCGATGAACACCACGATGAACTTATCCAAGAACTCCATGAATACATTATTCATCATGTTCATGAAAAATGCCGGGGCATTCGTGAGTCCGAACGACATCATTGTATACTCGTAGAGTCCATAGCGGGAGGTGAGGCAGTCTTGGGTATGTCTTCTTCTCTAATCCTCAATTGGTGATAACCTGACCTGAGGTCAATCTTGGAAAACACCGAGGATCCTTTCAGTTGATCGAACAGATCATCGATCCGAGGCAGTGGATACTTGTTCTTGATGGTTACATCGTTCAAGGCCCTATAGTCCACGCACATCCTTTTGGTCTTGTCCTTCTTCAAGGCAAAGATGACCGGTGCACCCCAGGGTGAGGTACTCGGTCGGATGTACCCTTTTTGCTCTAGGTCTTCGATGTTGGCTTTGACCTCGGCTAGTTCGTTGGCGGCCATCCGGTATGGACGCTTGGAGATTGGAGTGGTCCCGGGGACAAGTTCGATTCTGAATTCGATGTCCCGCTTGGGAGGCATTCCTGGTAGGTCTTCGGGGAAGACGTCCGTGAACTCCTTGACTATGGGTACTTCCTCAAGGGCTAGCGAGTGGAGGGATGCACTGAGTGGCTTGCGACTGGTCATCCGAAAGGTGACGACCTCGCCTTCCGGGTTGGTCACCGTGACAGACTTGTTGGCACAGTCGATCACACCTTTATGCTTCATCAACCAATCCATCCCTAGGATGAGGTCGAGTCCGGTGCACTTTATGAGGACTTGCTCTGCCCGGAACAGTACTCCTTGGATCTCTATCTTAACCTTAGGACTGTAGAAGTGGGCTAAGGTCTTATTGACTGGGGTGGCAATCATCATGGGGATGGATAGAGGGAGTACTTCCAATTCGTTGATTTTCGCAAAATCTTCTGATATGAAGGAGTGTGTTGCTCTAGAGTCAAATAATATTATGGCTGGTACGGAATCCACAGTAAACGTACCGAGCACGACTTCAGGAGCCTCTTGGGCTTCTTCCGCGTTGATGTGGTTGACACGGGCACGTACTGCTTGGTTGGGTGCCGTGCCTTGGGGCTGCTTGGGGTGAGGACACTGGTGCGAATAGTGCCCCTCCTTGCGGCAGTTGAAGCAGACGATCGGCCTCCCTTGGCGATCCTTCAAGATCGGGGCCTTGGCGGCTGACGTCGGCTGAGCGGCCGGAGCTGGTGGAGCGGGGCGATTATGCCCGGCGTTGGATCCGCTGGCGGCGTGAGGCGGCCTGTAGGCGGGCCGAGGATGGTAGTCTGGCACTGGTGGCGGAGGGATGAAGCGGGGCCTCTGAGAGTTCGCCTGCTGATGCTTGAAGGCGATCATCTTCCTCTTCTTGAGGTCCAGCTTGTTTTGCTCAGTCTCTTGGATGAGCGCTTTGTTGACTAGCCGCTGGAAATCGGCGTAGTCGGTGGCGACGAGCTGGATGGACAGCTCATCCTTAAGTCCCCGGAGGAATTTGGCTTGGCGGAGGGCGTCAGTGCGCACTTCCTCCGGTGCATAGCGGGCGAGGCGATTGAACTCATGGAGATACTCCATGATGGTCCAGTTGCCTTGTTGCAGGTCGCGAAACTCCTGCTGTTTCACCGCGATGACACCGGCGGGGACGTGGGCGGCACAGAAGGCGATGGTGAACTCCGCCCAAGTCACCACGTGGTCCTCTGGCTGGGACTCACGGTAGTTATCCCACCACTCAGCGGCGGGACCCTGAAGCTGGTGAGTGGCGAAGGCCACTCGCTCCCGGTCGGTGCAGGGGAGGAGATCCAACTTCTTTCCGATGGTGCGGAGCCAATCTCCGGCCTCCATCGGGTTGGTGGTGCTCGAGAAAATGGGCGGGCGCACACGTAGGAACTCGGAGAGTTGTGGAGCGGGTGCGGGTACTGGTGCGCGAGGGGCAGGCTCCCCGTTCTGCAGATGGTCCAACTGAGCCTGTTGGTTCTGCATCTGAGTGAGGAGGGCGGTGATCAATTGGTTTTGATTCGCCATCATCTCCGCCAAGGTGGGGTGGTCGGCAGAGGGCGACCCAGACTGACGCGGGCCCATTGCACCCTAGTTATGTACAACACCCTCGGGCGCATCACGGCTTCCTCTTGCTCCGTCGTTGGAGCCGGTGTTCTGGTGGTCGGCCATCTTCTGAATTCATAAGGTTATAAGGCAAAAAGATGACAACACAATTAACGAGAGTAGTTTAAGCATATATAAATCAAGTGGTAAAATGTTCATTACAATCAAGATCTTATTCTACCCACAACACACTCGACGTGGGTAGCACCACATACAAAATTATGCTTTTTATTAAAATAGCTACTCCTAACGCCTACTCGCCACCGGAGGCGGTCTCCGTGCTCTCGGAACCACGAGTACGCGGCTCCAGAGGGATGGTGGGTTCGAGAAAATTCAGAATGATGGAGTCGGAGACGAGGCCGGGGCGTGGTGCAGGGGTGCTGGTGGAGGGTCTGGCGGGGGAGGGACGTGGCGGGATCCTCTTGGGGCGAGGGAGGGGCTCACGGATGGGCTTCTTCTTCCTCGGAAGAAGAGGAACTATCTTCGCAATATCCTTCTGTAGCTGTATGATCTTGCGCTGCAGCTCGCCGTTTTGTTGGATCAAGTTCTTCGTTTCTTCGCGAAGGAACTCAACCGCCTCATGGTGCTCGTCGGCGTCGAGCACCACCTCGGTATGGAGATCATCCATGGCCTGTAGAAGACGCGACTGCCGGGCCATGACCGGATCACGCACGGAGTGAACTCCGAGGTAGATGCTACGGTGGGCGCCGGGAGTACACTTCGGTACAAGCCGGAAGGACGAGTTCTGAAGACGATCATCGTAGATCATCCTCAGCTCCATGAGGGCCTGGAGGGTGACTCGTTGGCACGCGACGTCGAAAGTCGGGCCTCCAAGCGCTGTGGTGTAGGGCGGCAAGTGTTCTCCGGAGCCGTGGACGGTAAGGGAGATGTCACAAGGCCCGGCGAACTCGTCGGGGTACACTCCTTGGAATTCGGGTTTGAAGAGGAACCCGAGGAAGGTGAGCATCATACGGAGCTCCCGGACGAAGCCCTCGTAGTGGCGGCAGTAGCTGTGCACTTGGTATACCGGCATCTACAAAACAGCAAGTTGAATAAAAGTGAGGAGAGGAACAAAGTTTATAAAGTAGATTTTCGAGAAATAATTTCCAGTGGCTAATGGCTAGGTGGGTCTGTTTGGCTTCCTACAGTCGAGTCGGCTCTGATACCATCTTGTCACGCCCTGATTTAACAAATCGAGACATTATTGAATTTCATAAGAAAAACAATAATACAAGAGGTTCATCATGCGACAGCGTACATACGATAGTATTCATGGTACGCAGACCATATTTATTACATCAAGGTTTTGGTAAAAACAGTAATAAAGATAATTAAAATTCTGCATGACGAGCATCTTCTTCAGGATCTTTCTTCTCGACTGGGTCGCTACTCCAGACCGTCTTCGTAGTAGGCATCCTCTGAGGTGTTCAACGGGTATGAGTACAAAGAGTACTCAACAAGCCACCGCAAATGCAAGTAATAATGCAGGATAATAAACAAGGATGGGTAATGGCTAACAGTGCGGAAAAGTACAGTTTCATTTATTGCATTTAGTGTAATCAATTTTATCATGCGGAAACATAAACATGAACATCGATAACATCATCTAACTCGAGGGGTACAGTCAGCCCCACCTCACTCAACAGTCCTTACATGTCAATCCATCATGCACATACATATTCAAAGTAATCTAACTGTGGGATGTCACGCAACCCGCCCTTGACCTGGGCTCGGCTTTTCGAAAAGATTTAAGACTCTGATCAGAGATGTACTACTGTACCCACAAGGCACGCACTCATCCCAGACGAGATGAACCATACCACGAGAACTCGTGCCAAAACCTCGATATGAAATGCTCCAAGCGATAACCACCCGCTCTAGGTTTCGCCGGTGCGCCGGGCCGCATCCCAGCTAACGTCGCACCCCCTTTTGCGCCACGTCGGTACAAGCCACCCACAGGTGCAGCTTGACCCATCTCCAAATGGTGGCCTCGGTTTGGAACACTCCATACCTTAGTTAGGACTTACCCACTAGACTTGTGATTAGTACGGATGTGTATTGCAACGGATCCCTCAGACCGGTCCTTATAGTGCCCCGGGTGCTACCGACCAATGCCCTAGCTTGCACCCGGAACCCACCATGCATAACTCACAACCACAACTCCAACATCGACAGAATTCCATAGATAAGAAACCATGGGGATCATATAGTAGAAACATGTACTACGACTCATTTTTATCCTATAGCAATCGTGTCTATACATTGGACACTAACTAATAACATTTATCATATGGTGAAAAGGAGTTTAGGCTAGAGAGCATGGCTTGGGTTGCACATCAAGATCGGGGGATCCTAAATAAATATATTGTAAGGGTTCATTTGACTAATGCACATATAACCTATGTGTTTTAGCGATAGTTTATTCAAACATGGATTCAATATGCTCAAAAGATTGGTTTGGTGACTTGCCTTGTTCAGCAAAGGGAAAGGGAGGGACTTCGGGGACGTATTCTGGCTCCTCGACGGCGTCGTAGTCTTTTCAATAATAATAAAGTAAAATAAATGCAACATTCGATATAAACAATGTAAAATCACACAACAATCATATGGGATTAAGTTGGTTTGTTTTTAAAAGAAGATCAGTTGTTCAGGTTCTGAAATTTATTTCATAAATAATTTTAAAGGAATTAAAATGAAAAGTTGTCCTTTTTAGAAAGGGTGTTTAAATGTGAATAGTCTTTTATTGAGTTCCCTAATAAATTTTAAAATGAAAGGTCCATGTTGGTTTAAATGGTTCTCAGTACAAGGACAGAAAGGAAATAAATATAAATTTTTCTGAAGTTTAAATATTTGAATTTATATTTTAACCCTAAAGGCATTTGAATACTTATTTAAATAATCATGAAAAATTCAAAGTAAGCCTACTGTTTTTATTGCGTAAACATGTAGAGAATAATATTCTGAATTTTCTGAAAGTGGAATGGCAATTTTTAGAGTTCAAATGCACCAGATATGAATTTTACAAGTTTAAAAGTATTTCTGAAATTCATTTTCAATTTTTTTAAACCCCTCGGGTCCACGGTGAGCCAGGCCCACAGTGAACCCGCGCGCTGTGCACGTGCACCGGGTTGATCTGGACCGTTGGATCCAGATCCAACGTGCGCAGGCGAGGCGGGGCACTTAAGTGACAACGGACGGCCAGGATTAAAATGTGCGAAAGGGTACCACGTGGACGCACGAGATCGTGCGCCGGTTTTAAATAGAAATGAACGCGTGAGATTAAAACATAACGCTTTCACCAGATCCGACGGTGCGGATTAGATCGCGTACGTGGGATCACTCGCGTCGTCCGATCGCGATCGCACGGTCGGGATCAGATCCGACACGGCACGGGTACTCGACCCGTGCCGGTCGTCTTCTCCGACGACGGCGAGCGGGCCAACGGCCACGACGAGTGACGGCAGCCCTAGCTAAGCCTAGAAATGGAAAGAGGGCACTACGGCGGTCACGGCGGTACCTTAGGCGAGGCGAGGGGTCGACGGTGCGTGGTCGGCGGCGAGGGTAGACGCGGTGGGTTCCTCGGGCACTCGACGGCGATGGTGATCCAGCGGTCTCCTTGACCAGCGGAGGCATGGCCGAGGTAGGGGTCGTCCTTGCGGTCACGTTGGTGGCGGAGGCACGGACGGAGGCGGTCCGCGGCGACGACGAGCGGCGGCCGGAGGTGAGACAGGGGGATTGCGCTAAAAGGCGAAGTGTGGGCGCTCTGCTTGGTCTGAGTGCGAATGGATGCGTGAACCGAACGCAGTGTAGAGCAGCGGTTTAAATAGAGTCGTCGACGAGGGAAATCGGGCGATGAATACAAGGAAAGCCGAGGGGGGGATTAACTCGCCGGCGAGGGCTCGGCCATGCACGCGTAGCGGTGATCCCGTGGCTTAATGGCGTGGTTTAACGGGGGAAAATGGTCGGCCGGGCGCGGGGAGCTGATTAATGGCGTCAATTCAATGCGGGAGGGGCCAGCGATTTGGGGGCGACGGCGTGAGGTAGACGATGGGTCTGACAGGCGGGGGCCACTGGCTAGCGAACGCGAGTGAGCGGGGTGGCGACTGACGGGTGGGGCCGGGCTCGGGCGCGAGGGGGAAACGGTTGGTGCCGACAGGTGGGGTCGGGGTGTCGGGTGCGCGTGTGAGAGGAGAGGGGGTCACTGACGGGTGGGCTCCACTGGTCAGAAGGCGCATGCGGGAGGGAGTGGGCTGGGCCGGTCGGGGGAGAGAGAAAGGAGGGAGTGGAGCCCATTACTGTTTTAAAGCATTTTTGAATAAAAATAATTCTAGGAAATATATTAAAATATTAGGGCTACTTCCAAGGTTGGTAAAAATTTACAAAAATTCTCAAAAATGTATTTTGGTCTTAGGATCATATACAAAAAGTTTCACCTCCTGGTTTGGCCATCTACTCTATGTTGTAGTTCAAAAGGGTATAAAAGAGTATTAAAAGTATTTTCAGAAATATAAATTCCAAGAAATTGAATTTAATAATATTTTTATTGTTTTGGAAATTTGGGGTGTTACAGTAGCATGATTATGTTGATGTCCATTGCCTAGGGTACGGGTCCCTCGGAGACGATCGAGTAGTCGTCATCGAGCATGTCGTCTTCGTCGTCGCTCGGACTAGGAGCTGGGTTGGTCATCTCAACCGGCTTAATCCTCCATACTTGTCTCGTCATTGGCCGAGGGCGGATTTCTTCAAAATGGCATCTCGCTCATCCTCGTCTTTCTTCTCGCGCATCTCCTGTGCCTGTAGGTGTTGTAGGTGCCTCTTTTGTGATTTGGACATACCTGGAGGTGCCCAAGATGGTTGTGGCCTGGTGCCAAGCATCACTGCCTAGTTTCTGTTAATTTTAGCCAAAGTGGTACTATCCAGCTTGGCCTCACATGTTCTACCTTCGGAGGGGCCTTCGCTACGGACCCCGACCATCAGATCGGCCTCATTCGGCCGATCAGACCAGGCTCCGGCGCAGGCTTCAGTCGAAGTAGGAGACTTATCTCTATCCGGCTTCAGCGAAGGGGCCTTTGGGATTGGGACTTCCTGAGACCCTACTCTGATTGTGATAGCTTCAGACTCCCTGTCCTTTGCCTCTTCGTGTTCATCTTCTCTGACTTCATTCTGCATGAGTTGATTCGGAGGTACCATGGATAGCCTATGGATGATTCCTCCCTCTGTTGTGTCTTCTTGTTCCCGCCAATCATAATACTCCAAAGGAAAACAAGGAATAGTGTTATATTGCGGAGGGTACTCTGGTCGTGAGATGTACGGGGCCCACAGAGTCCCTGCCCAGTTGTATGGCGGAGGCATCGGCGGCTCTAGGGGCTTTGCCCACTGTGAGCCAAACTCGTTGCCTAGAGGAGGGTTCGGCAAAATCGATGGTGTCTCGGACCATATCAATGAAGGGTCCTGCCAGGTGGGGGGTACCTTCGGCCAGTGTGGGCCGAAGCCTCCTGTCGAAGGGCTTGTCTAGAGCAGTGCAGGGTTCGGCCATTGGGGGCTGAACTCGTTCTGCATAGGGCTTGACCACTAGGGTCCGAAGCCACTATACGGGGGGTTCGGCCACTGAGGTCCGAAGCCACCATAGGGAGTGTTAGGCCACCGTGGCCCGAAGTCACCATGCGGAGGGCTCGGCCACTGTGGTCTGAAGTCACCATGCGGAGGTCTCGGCCACTGCGGGCCAAAGCCACCATGCGGAGGTCTCGTCCACTGTGGTCCGAAGCCACCCTCTGAATGCCTTGGTTTCTTTTGCTGACTTAGCTTTTTGGCGCGGGGGCCTGTCTCCTTAGCTTTTCTTTGGTGCTTGTCTAACAACATCAGATACGTTACCTTCAGCTTCTTGCGAGCCCTTGCCGAAGGAGATGTGCTGAGAAACCAAGGGTGGTTTTGGTCTTGATGATAAGTGATTGACAAGGATGAGCGACTGAGCGAGAATGGTCGAGAATATTGTGGAGTGCATCGAGGGTGTCGGTGTGGAGTGAAGGTGTGGATGCCAAGGGTTTCGGTAGTGCGTTGCGTTCTTGTTTTGGCTTTTATTTGTGAAAAAATAAAAATAGTCACTGCTCAGTCTAGATTCTAGCACTAATTGGCTGAGTGCTTTTGCTAGCTTTTATACACTCTTGATAGCTAGGTCCTTTTTACTTGGATGCTGATACCCAACATGAGTTCATCAAAAATGAAAATGAAAATGAAAATGAATGAAAAAAATGAAAAATGAATGAAAATGAAAATGGAAATGGAAGTGGATGATATTCATGCTTTTATGTGCTGAATTTTGAAAAGATCCAGGTGGGTTTGCTTTGTCACACTACTTTGTTCTAGACGGCTTACCATAGCCCTTTGGTATGAACCGGGACATTGAGTGTATACCGAGACCATTGCTTTAAACTTCTGATGGTTTCAACCTAGGCTTAGCATGGTCGGTTAGCATAAGGTTAACATGCAAATAACGCCTAGCACAAAAATGAAAAATTAAAAATTCATTGCATATCATGTTTGCTGAAGCACCTTGGAGTGGGATACGCTTATCTAGTGTGTGCTTGCTTAGATTTTGCATTTCATGCCTTGACATGTCTAGTATACTAGTCTGAGCGGTGATGCTTTTATTTGCTAAAACCTGAAAATGCTTGCGCATGCTTTTTGATTAGATGATATACATATGAGGATGTCTTTCAGTACTTTAAGATGATATTCAGAGTGAATACTTGTTGGTACTGTAATTGCAGTTGCTCACGTATCAGAAGCTCACATCTCTGCTTTACCCTCTTTTCCCCTCTTTGCATCTTTTTATCTCCTTGATGTCTGCATTGTCAAAGGGGGAGAAATGATATTCATGATGCTTTGACTTCTAGATTGCTTGGTTAAGGTGGAGCTTTGATTGCTTGGTTAAGGGGGAGCTTTCATATTGAATTGCTTTTGATGTGATTGATGCGATGCGCTTTTGATGGCGATGCGCTTTTGATGCTTTTTCTTTTGCTTTGCCTTGCATAAGGCATAAGGTTTTACCCAAGCGAGATCTTTTACCAAGTGACATGTTTTGCTCTTTTGTGAGTTGTTATGGTCACTTGTGCGCGTAATTTGCTATCTCATCATGTCTTTGCTTTGGGGTTGTCAATGCACTCATCAAGGGGGAGATTGAGAAATCAAGGGTGGTTTCGGTCTTGATGATGAGTGATTAACAAGGATGAGCGACTGAGCGAGAATGGTCGAAAATATTGTGGAGTGCTCGAGGGTGTCGGTGTGGAGTGAAGGTGTGGATGTCGAGAGTTTCGGTAGTGCGTCGCATTCTTGTTTTGGCTTGTGTTGTTTGTGCAGGGTGGAGATGCTAACAGACTATCGATGGCGGGTGATCAGGGTCGAGCGAGGAGCTTGATGCCGAGGATCAAGGAGGCCGGGCGAAGTTTGGGTAGATCTCAAGAGTGCATGAAGAGACGGAGCGAGACTCGGATGGATGGCTAACAGGCGGACGGTTGACTGCGACGGTGTGTCGACCGTGTTCGTGAGAGGGAGGCCAGGACAAGCATTCGCGCGACTCGAGGGGATCGAGAGCGGAAGTGGCTTGTTGGCGCTTGGAGTCGCGAAGCGGTGTCACGAGTCGAGGAGCTGAAAAGGCTTTGTCGGTTTTTGCTGAAAACCGTCGAAACATTTAATGTTTTTATTTTTTCAATAAAATAGTGTCAATTGTTAGTCTAAAATTTTAGTGTCATAGTGTGTACTTCTTAGTGTATTTTTGGAATCTATATTCTAAAAATATATTAAAAAGGTGTCAAGTGTAATTTTTCTTTTTAGAATATGGTTTTTTCAATTTTCAGTTTTCAGTTTTCAGTTTTGTAATTAGGATAAGGGTGTGTTTGGTTGAGCTGTGGCTGTGAAAAAAGCTGCTGTGGGTTGTGGGCTGTGAAAAAGCTATTGTGGGATGTTAGCTATGAGAAAGCTGAAAGTCATTTGGCTGAAACGACTGTGAAGCTCCTTTGAGCTGTGATCCATGTAAAAAATTCAATTTATAAAATTTTGTATGGTTGTATGAAATTTGAAATGTCAATTTATAAAATTTTGTATGGTTGTATGAAATTTGAAATGTCAATTTATGAAATTTTATATGGTTGTATCAAATTTGAAATGTCAATTTATGAAATTTTGTATGGTATGAAATTTGAAATGTCAATTTATGAATTTTTGTATGGTTGTATGAAATTTGAAATGTCAATTTATGAATTTTTGTATGGTTGTATGAAATTTTGTACGGTTGTATGAAATTTAAAATATCAATTTATAGAATTTTGTATGGTTGTATCAAATTTAAAATGTTAATTTATGAAATTTTATATGGTTGCGAAGCCAAAAGCCAAAAGCCGCAGAAAACAGGTCTGGAGGAGCTTTCACATTTACACTGCACCAAAAACTATTTTTACTAAAAACCGTTGGTTATAAATATACCATTTGGTTTGGCTTTTGGCTTCCATGAAGCAAAAGCTGTTTCCAGAAGCCAAACCAAAGGAACCCTAAGTCTAGGGGACTGTTTGCAATTTTGCCTTCTGGAACATTTGCAGTTGGTGGATAATATCCCCTCCTCCATGGCCGTATGGCTTGGCCGGAACAATCCAGAAAATATGAGCTACAAGAAATCAATTTGATTTTGTCTTCTGTGATTTGCTTTTGCCGAGAGAGAGCTTTCTTCAGGCTGAAATGATCTGATCGTGAACAGCTCCCAGGATTTTTGTGCCGGACTGCTTCAGTTTTGCAGATTGAACATGGTGGCTGTCATTTGAGGAAACATTAATCCAGAAAAGTCATATACCACTCGTTTGATTCGGCTGGGCACTATTGTATATCTTTGGAATGCATATTTCTCTTACCAACTACAGGATTCTTACGTTGGATCAACATTTGCCGTGCAAGAGGTGAGCTCTTTTGTATTTGTGAGTTCTTTCATCAGAATTTCTGGGAAGTTTTCTCCTGCACAAGTATTGGCATCTGTATCTCCTGTTTTCTCTCTCCTACGAGTTTTTGTGTTCATCTTCCGGCTACAGGTGTGTCGATCCTGCTACAGAGCTGCCAAACACAAAGCTGTGAGCTCCATTGCAGTTTCAGCCACCCAGTTTTCTCCATCATTCATCAAGTTTTACAGTCTGTTTTGTGCTTGGTTTTTGTATTGATTTTCCCTGTTTTCTGCTGAACGAAATTTGAAATACCAGCTACAGGAGCATCTCCAAACTCAGATTCTTGATGTGCTACAGGATGTCAGCCAAGGACAAGTTCCTGAGCGCTGCAGGCAACTCGTGGATTCTGTTCATTGTCATGAGTTGAATTATCTAGAACTTTCTACCAAACAGAATACAATTTGTTTTTTGGCTTGCTGAAGTGTTCATCCGAGCAAACTTTTCCTGCACAAGATCGAGTACAGTGCACTGCTGTTTTTGCCTGCTTGCCAACAATTCTTCAGATGCTATTCATCTTCACGCGCTGGAAAGCATAGCTGTTGTTTTTGCCAGAAGGAAGTTCTTCAGCAATTTTTCTGGTTTTCTGCTGTTTTGCCGATCGTGCTACAGCACTTCTGCTGTTCTTGCCGACAACTAATAAAACGCTGTTCATCATCATGCGCTAGGAACTGCTGCAAGTGCTGAACGTCTTCAAAATTCGGCCAAACTTCAACATCTGGTCAGGTAAGTCTTCTTTTCATTAACTAGGACTTTGTTTGATGATCTAGTCAATCTGTTATGTATATTCATGTATCTCTTTACTGCTTTTTGTGATCATTCAAGTATACTTCAAATTAGGAGAAGGTTATGTGTTTGAAAGAGTACTGTTCTTGAGCAATATATTGAAGTGTTTCTCTAGAATGCATAGTTTGAATTGAAATTTTGTCAGTGAACAGTAAAGAGCTGAATATCTTATTTCTGTTTGTTTTCATCTGCATTCAAGGTTTAAACCTATTCTAGAATCCTGTTTTCAGAGTTGAGTTGAGTTCAATTTGAGAGCTATGAATTTGTGTGCTGATATGTATTGAGTATACCATGTTCAGTCATCTATTCTGGTTGTCTGTTTTTGCGTTATCTGAAAGTGCATATACTGTTTACAAGTTGCTCTATTATGGCTATTGTCGGATAATGAACAGTGCTGCCATTTAGTAATTTTCAGAAACTCTGAATTGGCTTTATCAAGTGTGGAAACTTTCAGGATTCATATTTCATTTCATAATCTGACTTTTGTTTGCTGAGCTGAATTGATAGTGATAAGAACATTTGCATATTGAATCAAATTTTGATCAAATATACCTTGCTAAAATTGTCGTTTACTATTCACTGTCCGGAAAACTATAATCTGAATTTGATTGGTTAGAATTGTGAATTTTCAGGATCCATATTGATTATCATGATCTTATTTCATACATGCTGAACTAAAGTGAAACTGAAATTGAAACTTGCAAATTGAACCAACATTCATCAAATGTGCTTTACTGAATTTACTTTACTATTCATCGTCTGATAAATTTCAGAATTGTGTGAATTTCTGTTGTGATTGAAATAATACAATCTGAGTTACTCTTTGCAGTTGAAATAGATCTCTTGAGTGAGTATCTTTCATAGGTGTTGTCTAGGAACTCGAATCAACGCTATTTTTGAGAATTTGACTATGTTTGAGCTTCACTTTCATACTATTTGAATTGAATCATGATTTTGTGTTTTTAGATGAGCGTTGGCTGATTTGATTAGGCCATCACTTCGAAAGAAAGTGTTGAGGCGCCTATTCACCCCAAAACTCAGACTTGAAGCTATTTCCACTTAACTTGCTATTTTGAAATCTAAGTCTGATGATACCGATTGTGAGTCTTGTCTTACTGTCATGAATGAACTTGCTCAGCTACGATTTATACATGCTCAAACTATTGAAAAACTAGAATTAACTGAAAAGCAGCTCTTGTTGGTGGAGTCTAGTCCTATGGTCATTAATGAATGCCTGAATTGTCCTTTGCTTGTTGAGAGCATAAAGTTGAGAGATAGGCATGTTGATAAACTCAAGGCTAGATTGGAGAGTGTTGAGTGTTCGAAGGATGTGCAGCCGGCTTGTCCGACCTGCGTCACCCTGAAGGACCAACTCAGCTTTGCTAGAGAGCAAGGAGAGAAGCTAATGTGTGAGAATGATTATCTGCTTTCCATGGTAGATAAATGCACAGAGGGGAAAGGAAAGATGGATATGCTTTTAGATAAAACTAAAATGTGTGCTGACAGGGTAGGGTTAGCTCTTGGGTTAGGGTATGAGAGGACTTCACTTAGTACACCGAACCACACAGTGTTCACTCTACCTACAACCCCTGAGAAAGAGAGAGCCCATTTAGACACTCCACAAAAAGCCAAAGATCCTCCCCGACCCAAAAAGATAATCATTTCTTCACTTAAGACAGACTCAAAGCAGAAACCAAGAAAAACTGAGGTTCACACCAGAAACCCACAAACATACACCAAAGAAAGTGTCGAGGCGCCTATTCACCTCCCCTCTAGTCGCCATTCTGATCCCACAATTGGTATTAGAGTCGGTTTGATCATGAGTTGACCTTTACCGGTTGTGATCCTTTTGGCAACATGGCACTAGTTTTCGGTTCCGGCAGTGGCGCCTCATCTGGAGGTAGCATGTCCGGTATGTGTGCTTTTTCTGGGGGATTTGCCTTGTCTTCTTTGGTCTCTATGATAAAGGAGCAAGTAGGCATATTAGACGATGAAGAGCTTGCTCTCATAGTTAAAAAGTTCACTTGATTCTATAATGATAGAAGAGACCAGAGGAGAGGAGGCTCTCGAGGGTGTGTCGAGTGTGGAGAACTAAATCACATTAAAGCCAACTGCCCAAAACTAAAAGCCACAAATGAAAGTGAACAAAAGTATCAGAAAAAAGATAGAAAACCGATCTACAAAGGCAAAAGAGGAAAGGTGGCGAAAAGTATGGCTTGGGCTTTTGTGGCAGCACTTAGCGACATCGACAACACCTCGAGCGAAGATCTCAGTTCTGATGAAGATGAACAAGACGAGAAGAAAGACAAGAAGATGAAGGACTTCAACGGCCTCTGCTTCATGGCCAACAGCAAGCAAACAGCGATGAACCCAACATATCTAAGGTTAGTCTATCTCTTGATGAATTAGTTGTGCAAAATGATGAATTACATGATGCTATGATTTCACAAGATAGATTGCTCAAACTTGCTGCTAAAGAAAGAAAAGATCAAAAAGCCAAGAATACTACCCAACCGATAAAGAAATTTTTTGTGCTTTAGATGAACCTCCTAAGCCAAAACCTAAGAAAACTGTGAGATTTGCGCCTGAGACCCATACCCACACACCCAAGAAAGTGTATCACTGTTCTTATTGTCATCAGGTGTGTCATTTGATTGGGTTTTGTTTTCGCCGTATCAGGGATGAGCGACGGTCTTTTGATATGAGTTTTCAGGACATGCACTACCCATCTTTAGGTATGCATAAGTCTGCTTTTCGCTCTCATCCTGATTTTGAGGCTCCTTACAGTTATATGAGTGGCTATGCTCATCGTGTTGTATATCGTACCTTGTATGATGATAGAGCACGTAGGCATTTTGGTCCTAATCATTTTAGGAGGCCTCGGTGAGTTGTTAGGAGATCACATGCGCCGTATGATTCTCATCACACACATTCTCCTACTTTATCTACTTCTCGGGTTGTTCAGCGCTGGATACCTAAACATCTTATCTCTGAATCCAGTGCTGAGTACTCGAGATTTTACTTCTCTACCTAGGAGAGTGTTTTTTGCCCCTCGTGGTGTACACCATGCTTCATATGGTGATAGATCACGTGTAAGAGGCTTTGTTGCTCGACAAGTTGGGAGATCTTGTCGTTTTCCAGGATCGCGCTTTATCGCTAGACCACGCACTTTTTATCACGTTTTATCTTCAGTGCATGGTCAGTTTTCTATTTTGCCTGGATTTTGTGTTTTGCGCTTCTGGATTCTAAAGCAATTTTTATCTCACCCTCTCACTGAGCATCCTAGAGATATGAGCATGTTTTGACGGGGAGCTGTGTAGCATTGCATGAGCTTCTGTCATTTGATTAATTGCTTTTACAAGTACATGCTTTATAATGCCTTTGAACTATTATCTTTAATAATGTTGACTGCTTAGCATGTATTCATCTGATAATTGACATAAGCATGACTTTTATTTGTGAAAAAATAAAAATGGTCACTGCTCAGTCTAGAATCTAGCATGGATTGGCTGAGTGCTTTTGCTAGCTTTTATACACTCTTGATAGCTAGGTCCTTTTTACTTGGATGTTGATACGCAACATGAGTTCATCAAAAATGAAAATGAATGAAAAAAATGAAAAATGAATGAAAATGAAAATGGAAATGGAAGTGGATGATATTCATGCTTTTATGTGCTGAGTTTTGAAAAGATCTAGGTGGGTTTGCTTTGTCGTACTACTTTGTTCTAGACGGCTTACCATAGCACTTTGGTATGAACCGGGACATTGAGTGTATACCGAGACCATTGCTTTAAACTTCTAATGGTTTCAACCTAGGGTTAGCATGGTCGGTTAGCATAAGGTTGACATGCAAATAACGTCTAGCACAAAAATGAAAAATTAAAAATTCATTGCATATCATGTTTGCTGAAGCACCTTGGAGTGGGATACGCTTATCTAGTGTGTGCTTGCTTAGCTTTTGCATTTCATGCCTTGACATGTCTAGTATACTAGTCTGAGCGGTGATGCTTTTATTTGCTAAAACTTTAAAATGCTTGCTCATGCTTTTTGATTAGATGATATACATATGAGGATGTCTTTCAGTACTTTAAGATGATATTCAGAGTGAATACTTGTTGGTACTGTAATTGCAGTTGCTCATGTCTCAGAAGCTCACATCTCTGCTTTACTCTCTTTTCCCCTCTTTGCATCTTTTTATCTCCTTGATGCCTACATTGTCAAAGGGGGAGAAATGATATACATGATGCTTTGACTTTTGTATTGCTTGGTTAAGGTGGAGCTTTGATTGCTTGGTTAAAAGGGAGCTTTCATATTGAATTGCTTTTGATGCGATTGATGCGATGCGCTTTTGATGCTTTTGCTTTTTCTTTGCCTTTCATAAGGCATGTCATAGTTGGCGCAAACCAAAGCCCCAAAGAGGCCCAGATCTAGGGCGCACACAGCCCAAGTCCAGGGCGCACACAAGGGTAGAAGGTATTAGATAAGTTTGTTAGGTAGTTAGGAAAGTAGTTAGGGTGGTTAGGCTGTTTGCCCTATATATAGGGATGTAATCAGATCTGAGAGGGCAAGCAAGAAGTAATAAAGATTCCAATTTCCTCCCCTCTAGTTCCCAGTCCCGTGCTGTCTTCTTACTCTCTCCGTCGGTGCCCTCCCTAGCGCCGTTTCCCCTCTTCTTCCGTGACGAGACACAGCCACAACCTTTGGCCAAGGCCAGGCAGTGACAATTTGGTATCAGAGCCTTTTCCTGCGCCTGTGGACATGTCCAGCAGCAATGGAGATGCTCTTGCCGTCATTACCGCCCAACTATCGAACCTACTGCAGAAGATAAAGGCGATCGAGACAAGGCATCAAGCACAAGAGGCCAAGATGGACCAGCTGGAGGCAAAAAAGGATGCTGCCCGCAAAGATCAGGATGCTGCCCGCAAAGATCATGGCGGAAAGGGGATTCTTGGACGCCCCATCACCATAGGGGACAATTCACAAGAATAGGGCCGAGTTCCCCGCTACCACAAGTGGGATTTTCCGACCTATGATGGGAAAGAAGACCCTCTTACATGGCTCAGCCGATGCGAACAATTTTTTCGCGGTCAGTGAACCATGGAAGAAGAGAAGGTGTGGCTCGCAGCATTCCATCTTACAGGGGCAGCACAGCAATGGTACACCCGCGTTGAGCGTGAGTACGGTACCCCTTCGTGGAAACGCTTTTCAGAAATGATAGAACTACAGTTCGGACCTCCCCTTCGGCATAACAAACTCGGGGAATTGGCGGCACTACGCAAGACAGGTTTTGTCTCTGGTTATCAAGAACACTTCTTGGCCCTTCTCAGCCGAGCGGGAGCACTAACGGAAGCACAACAGATTAAGTTATTTACACAAGGTTTGAAAGGCACATTGCAGATCGATGTTGAGCTTCAAGCACCTGCTTCCTTGGAGACTGCGATGAGACTCGCCCGCGCATTTGAACTGCGCGCCAAGATAGATGAGGAGGCAAGAACATGGGCCAAGAACAACCAGAGCCGAGCACAGAATTTTCAGTCGGCTACACAGCAACTTTCGGCCAATTCAGCTGTAGGACCGAAAGTAGCGACCAGAGGGAGGGTGAATGGGCGCCTAAAAATTTCTTGCTAAACTATGATTCAAACCCAACACCAAAACAAATTATCCTAGACAAATAATATTGGCAAAGCAAAATACTAGAATTAAAATTGTCTAGCCTAAAAAGGACTAGTATCTTAATCTAAATGATATTAAAGATAAAATAAATAGAAATACTACAGCAAATAAGATTGGTACTAGCAATATTTAATAGCGTAAGCAAAATGCCTAGATATATTAATAGAATATTCAGACAACGGTCTAAAAATAAAATACTAATCAACTAAATAAAAACATGGATCATCCAGAAATTAATTTAGAAATAAACCTAAAATATTTCATGTAAATCTAGAGTGCAAACAGTACTGCGACTTAATAATAAATTTTTCTTTTTATACGATTAGATTAAAAAGTATTTAAATAAAATTAATCGAGCACTAAAAATATTTTGACAGATTAAATTACCCACGAAATTTCTAAACAAATTTTCAGCTAATTGATTAATAGATGATTATCTCTAAAACTGATCTACTAAAAATAGGAGATAGAAATTTACCTGCATCCACGAAAATCCTGGCGTCGCCATGAGCACTGCGTCTGGCTTGTGCTGCATGCAGTCGTGGGGCCCGCCTCCTTTTTTCTGTAGCTTGCTGCCGCCGGTAACAGTGGCAGTGGCTTTTGCCACCTGATGCACGGCAAGGCAAACAAAAAAAAGCCTGTGGCTTTGCGCTGCTAGCTTGGAAAGCTTTCCGTGGAGGGGCCCACGCACTTGGACGCCGTGCCATGAACTCTTAGCCGAATGCATGCACCGGCTGATTGCCGCGCGCTGCGAATTCTGCAAAGGCGCCGGAAATTCGCAGAAGAATCCTTTTTCTGCAGATTGCACGCGTTAGGACGCCAGCCTACTGTTGATTTGCGCGCACGGGAAAAAGAAGGACGTCGTGGAGAGGAGCAGTCGGTGGAAAAAAATGGGAGATCTAAAATCGGTAACGAAAATGGACTATAGATTGATCTATTAGAAAACAGTCATCTATCCCCAAAGGGACAGGGGCCTATTTATAGGCGAATCCTAATACATGAAAAGACTAATTTACCCTCGGGTAAAATTAAACTGACTCTAAAATAAATTCCGAAAATTACTAAAATATTCTTAGAAAAATCACCTGACTTAAATAAAAATATTCTAAACTTAAAACTAAATATTAATATCCTAAAAATGAATTAAACATAGATTGTCAGTTTTACGCCGAAACTGAAAAAGCGTCCACCGTCTTCACACCGAGTACCTGGATTGGGCCGACCCGACCCCGCAGCTTCCTCAGCCCGGCAATCGCTCGCCGCCCGTGTACCTGAGTCAAACCCAGTCAATACACTAGTGGATCATCTGCCGCTCCTAGCCATGTACCTGGATTGGGCCAGCCCGACTCCACGGCTCCTCTGCCCGGCCGTCGCTCACTGTCCGTGTACCTTAGTCACATGCGCCTCAGACTCGGCAGGTCTTCATCTCTCCCTTCCTTTGACTCCGTTGACAATCACTCATCACATCTGGAATATCAAAACCATATTCTTCAACATGGTTTCTCAATCTCTCCCTTGATGAGTGCATTGTCAACACCCTTTTCAGCTCATCTCTAGAACATGCAAAACATGCGGAAACAGGAAAACAAAAAACAAAAGAAAATAGAAGAGAGAAAATAAAAGTTTAACCCTAATGACCAAAAGCCAAACAGAAGCGAGAAAAATGGTCATTATGGTTAACCAAAAATAAAGCCTCAAAAACAAGTGCAAATCTCAGAATTACCAACAAGAATAAACTCCCCCTGAAATAAATCCCAGAGAAAGTTAAAAAATGTACTCCAAAGTTTCTCCCCCTGTTGACAATTGGACTCATCAAGTGAGACTAAATGCACTCTAAAGAGACATAAACACAAACTCCCCCTGAAATGCAGCTCCCCCTCAAAATATGCTATGAATGCAGATGGGGTGCAGGTGGAGTGTGAAAAGCATGCTTCTTAGATATGATTGACTGCTATTACAACGTCTAACAGGTATAGCAAAATATATACTGTCTAAGATACATGACATGATCAGTGCAACAGATGATATCTAAAGAGGGTCATTAGCACGTATTTTTCAATTTTTGCAAACAAAAGCATCACCACATTTTGTAGTTGACAAGCAAAGTAAAGCATGATATGCAAAAGCTAACTAATATCTACCAAGATAAGCATTGTTCAAAACAAAGTGCTTCAGCAAACTTGTCATCTTTTTAAATTTTTTAGACTTTTTCTTTATATTTTTCATTTCTGCCAGGGGTTATTTGCATGTCAAACCTTATGCTAACCGACCAAGTCAAGCCTAGGCCAGAACTGGACCATCAGAAGCTTAAGACAGTGGTCCTTGCATACATTACACCGTCCTAGTTCATACCAAAGTGCTATGGTAAGCAGTCCAGAACAATGCAATGTGACAAAGCAAACCCACCTGGATCTTTTCTAATAATCATAAAAATGCAGAAATTTTTCAATTTTCTGAATTTTTTTTATCATTTTTATAGCACATTTTGCATATTTAAAGCATATAAATGTCCAAGTTGCGTATTTGCATCTAAGTAAGGATCTAGCTACTAGGCATGTAAAAGATAGCGAAAGCATTCAGCGTACACATGCTAGTAACCAGAAGCAATGGTGATCAATTTTTTTTCAATTTTAAAACACATAAAGTCATGCATACGACAAATATTAGATATATCATGTGAACTAAAACAGAACATGATCATCGAAAAGTAATCAAAAGCATATACTAGCTAGAGAAAGTAAAGCAGATTAATCATATAACAGAAGCAAGCTCAAAATGTGATTTATGCATAATATGAACGCACACAAAAAGACTCAATAAAAAAATAAAGAAGAAAAGACAAACTGACTCAAAATATCCTAAAAAGGATACACAACTCCCAAATCACGATCAATAATCATGAGTGGGACCAAACCGTCCAATGTCAGGTTTAGTAAAAGTGTTGAACCAGTGTCGAACCATCTGCGCGTATGTAGGAAAGCAAAAGGAATCATATTAGTCCGGACTGAAACGCGGATCAAAGCGCGGTCCTCTGTTCTTCCTAAAATCACGGTCGCGAGATCGAAAACCGTATACCGAACGATCTGGAACTCTGCCGGAATGGAAACCACCCTCCGGAGCACGATCATGAAAATTGTCTCCTCTACCACCACCTACACGACTTGGCCTGACCTCTAGCCTCTCTCTACGTCGAGGGACTCTCTGTCTACCGCTCTGTTGGTAGAACTGCTCCTGCCCACCTCGAGCTCTCTCTGCTCGCTCAACCCGCTTCCTCCTGAAGCAAAACTCCTCAAGATGCCCGTCTCTCTGACAAAACTCACAGTGATAGGTAGGCTTCTTGGGATGTTGTTGTGGCTTAGGGTTCTTAGGCTTGGTGGTATTGGGTGAAGCATCTTTGGTGTGAGAGGGTCTAGGTAAAGAATCAAGAGAAGTGTGAAGAGTTTTAGGCTTAGAAACCCAGATCTGCTTCTTAGGTGGAGCTTTAGGTTGTTCTTGGATCACTCCATCCTTGAGCTGACTATCCTTAAAGGACTCAGTGGAGTGAGTCTTGGGATATCTCTATTCGGGAGTCATCTTACTCCACTCCACTGCACGGCTAATGGCGCTCTCCAAATCAGCCTTGGTATATGTGTAACCTACCCCAAAACCATCCTGTCTCTTGAACTGCTGGATCATCATGTCAAGCTGTGGCTCTCTAGCACTAATCCAACTCAGGATCTGACAGAGGTAAAAGTTCTCATTCTGAACATCAGCTATCTCCTCTCTCAAAGAAGCTAACACCTCCACCTGAGACAAGTAGATCTCACACTCTTTATCAGCTTCAACAAACTTCTCAGCTTTTAGCTTGATCAACTCCATTCTAATGGACAAGCAGTTCTCACAAACAGTAGATGGAACTGACAAGGTCTCAAGCTCTAGCTTAGTCTGCTCCAACTCAGCTCTCACTCCAGCTAACTCGCTCAACTGCTTCTCACTCTTGGCTCTCAGCTCAGCTATACTAGCTAAATGAGATGGGCAGTCTACAGAAGGTGCGACGATAGTGGCATGAGCATCTTTCAGCCCCTGCTGAGCGCTCTCAAGCTCAGTGGCCAATGTGTCTCTCTCATCTACTCTCTTTGTGTACCTGGACTTAAGAGACGTCAAGTCACACAACAACACCTCATAGTTAGGGCACTCACCACTATCACCCAAGCGAGGGGAAGAAGACAAACTCTCAATCTTGTCATTCGTCGTGGCTAGCTCACTCTCAAGCTCATCTATCCTCTTCTTAACCTCTCTAAGCAGTTTCTCCCTATACTTCAACTCCTGACTGTTCTGCTCTAGTAAATTAACAACTTGTTCATAGGAAGATGCCTTCTCATCGTCGTCGTCGTCGGAGTCATCGGAGGGGTCCTTCTCTTTCTTCTCCCCAAGAGCCATTGAGCAGAAGCTCTTGTGGGGTCTTCGACTGTGACGTGAGCGATTCTTCGGCTTGTCCCCGAAGCCCATGAAACAGAGGCCCACCGGATTGTCCCTGTCCTTCCCCTTCCTGATCATGATCTCTTCATCACTTGAACTTAAAGATGAGGAGGAAGACGAGGATCTCTTGGAGTATATTTTCTCCATCTCGGCGAAGAAAGTCTTGTCTCGTTTCTTATTCTCACGCTTGTAATCCTTTAGAGCCTTTCGAAAAAATCTTGTCTTGGGCTTGCCCTTTGTGGAGTTGTCATACTTGCCAGAGTTGTAGGAGTTGCCGCTGATGCCCTTCTTGTAATTCTTCTGCTTGGGGCAGTCGGCGATGAAATGACTTGGGTCACCACACTCAAAGCATCCGGATTTTGTGTTGTGTCTCTTAAACATTCGCTTATCATAGACACGTCGCACCCGGTTGTTAAACAAGCATAGATCATCATCTTCTAGAGTATCAAGTTGTTCCTCGGAGATAGACATCAAGGAAAAGGCAGTACAACTCATGGCATTAGGATCAACCGACGGTGTCGCAAGCGCCAGAGTCTTTGAGCCAGAATCAGTGAGATTTGATCTCAACTGAATATCGATCTCTGAGGCCTTGAGCTTACTAAAAAGCTCTGCGATGGTCAAGGTATCATAGGACGCGCTCTCAACAATAGAAGAAACCTTGATCTCTTAGATCTTAGGGTCCAAGGTATGGAGTACCTTAAGCGCCTGTTCATGATCCGAGACCAGCTGATCATGCTCGGCCTTGTTAACGCGTAGC
Organism: Zizania palustris; assembly: GCA_019279435.1. Classification (NCBI taxonomy): domain Eukaryota; kingdom Viridiplantae; phylum Streptophyta; class Magnoliopsida; order Poales; family Poaceae; genus Zizania; species Zizania palustris. The sequence continues at coordinate 14,603,003 of JAAALK010000086.1, read as the reverse complement.
TTGTTAATGATCGATTGAAAGTGACCAAACAAAGCCTCAACTGTCTCACACGGCTTCTGTGAGAAATTTTCATACTCACGCCGGTAGGTCTGGTAGAGCCTAGCCTTGACCTGAGCTGTCCCCTCATGGTGTGCCTGGAGGGTAGCCCAGATCTCTCTAGCAGTGGTGAGATGGCTAACACGCTCAAACTCACTAGGATCTAGACCAGAAAATAAAATGTTCACCGCCTTACTATTATTTTTATGCTGGGTAATTACATCAGCAGCAGTATCCACAGCAATAGTCCTTATGGTGAACTTAGGATGAACACAAATCTCCCATATGTCTGAGCTCTTGCTCATAAGGTATGCTCGCATGCGAGTCTTCCAATAAGTGTAGCCAAAAGCCTCTAGGGATGGGATTTTGCCAGAAGACGTCATGGTCACTACCTAGGTTTAGAATCGGTTAAGATATTATAAAAACCTAACCTCGCTCTGATACCACTTGTAGGACCGAAAGTAGTGACCAGAGGAGGGGGTGAATGGGCTCCTAAAAATTTCTTGCTAATTTATGATTCAAACCCAACACCCAAACAAATTATCCTAGACAAATATTATTGGCAAAGCAAAATACTGGAATTAAAATTGTCTAACCTAAAAAGGATCAGTATCTTAATCTAAATGATATTAAAGATAAAATAAATAGAAATACTGCAGCAAATAAGATTAGTAGTAGCAATATTTAATAACGTAAGCAAAATACCTAGATATATTAATAGAATATTAATACAACTGTCTAAAAATAAAATACTAATCAACTAAATAAAAACATGGATCATCCGGAAATTAATTTAGAAATAAACCTAAAATATTTCATATAAATCTAGAGTGAAAACAGTACTGCGACTTAATAATAAATTTTTCTTTTTATACGATCAGATTAAAAGTATTTAAATAAAATTAATCGAGCACTAAAAATATTTTGACAGATTAAATTACCCACGAAATTTCTAAACAAATTTTCAGCTAATTGATTAATAGATGATTATCTCTAAAACTGATCTACTAAAAATAGGAGATAGAAATTTACTTGCATCCACCAAAATCCTGGCGTCGCCATGAGCACTGCGTCCGGCTTGTGCAGCATGCAGCCGTGGGGCCCGCCTCCTTTTTTCTGTAGCTTGCTGCCGCCGGTAACAGTGGTCGTGGCTTTTGCCACCTGATGCATGGCAAGGCAAACAAAAAAAGCATGTGGCTTTGCGCTGCTAGGTTGGAAAGCTTTCTGTGGAGGGGCCCACGCACTTGGACGTCGTGCCGTGAACTCTTAGCTGGATGCATGCACCGGCTGATTGCCGCGCGCTGCGAATTCTGCAAAGGCACTAGAAATTCACAGAAGAATCCTTTTTCTGCAGATTGCACGCGTCAGGATGCCAGCCTACTGCTGGTTTGCGCGCACGGGAAAAAGAAGGACGCCGTGGAGAGGAGCAGCCGGTGGAAAAAAATGGGAGATCTAAAATCGGTGGGTAACGAAAATGGACTATAGATTGATCTATTAGAAAACAGTCATCTATCCCCAAGGGGATAGGGGCCTATTTATAGGTGAATCCTAATACATGAAAAGACTAATTTACCCTCGGGTAAAATTAAACTGACTCTAAAATAAATTCCGAAAATTACTAAAATATTCTTAGAAAAATCACTTGACTTAAATAAAAATATTCTAAACTTAAAAACTAAATATTAATATCCTAAAAACGAATTAAACATAGATTGTGAGTTTTACGCCGAAACTGACAAAGCGTCCACCGTCTTCGCACCGGGTACCCGGATTGGGCCGACTCGACCCCGCAGCTTCCTCAGCCCGGCAATCGCTCGCCGCTCGTGTACCTGAGTCAAACCCAGTCAACAGACCAGTGGATCATCTGCCGCTCCTAGCCATGTACCCGGATTGGGCCAGCCCGACTCCGCGGCTCCTCTGCCCGGTCGTCGCTCACTGCCCGTGTACCTGAGTCACATGCGCCTCAGACTCGGCAGGTCTTCATCTCTCCCTTACTTTGACTTCCGTTGACAATCACTCATCACATCTGGAATATCAAAACCATATTCTTCAACATGGTTTCTCATCAGCAGCAGCAACAGAGGCGACAACGGGCCATACAGCCCTGGTTTCTAGAGAAGGGTGTTTCCAACGACGGACCCTAACACTAGAGGAAATGCAGGCACGGAGAGAGGCTGGATTATGCTACAACTGTGATGAAAAATTTAGCCCAACTCACAAATGCAAGCGGTTGTTCTGGTTATGTGCTCCGTCCACCAACAATGATGAAGTAGAGGATATAGATGGTTCAGATACCACGATCAGCCCCGGGATTTCTCTATATGCAATTGCCGGAGTACAACCGCATGCTTCCGAAACGATGCAGTTAGCGATACATATCAATGGTGCTGACTTTGTCGCTCTTATGGACACGGGCTCTACGCATAATTTTGTTTCACAGAGGGTTGTTGCTATCACGGGAATCCATCTCCATCCTTGTGTCGACACTCGAGTACGCATGGCCAACGGTGACAACGTCATATGCAGTAGGATCGCCAATAATGTCAAAGTGGTTATTGGGGGTGACATATTTCCCACCGATTGTGTCGTCATGCCACTGGACGCCTGCGATATGGTCTTGGGAGTGCAATGGCTACGCACTCTAGGACCAGTTTTGTGGGACTTCACCAACAAGTGCATCTCCTTCCATCGCAACGATGAGTTGATTGTCTGGAGCTGCATTGATGAAGCAGCCATGAAGAAACCACGCGCACAAGCCTACACCAGAATACAGCTTCAAGGGGAACCGCCTACCGCTCCGTCCTCACTGCCGTCATTAATTCAAGGACAAGTGATTCTTTCGCCAACAAAAGAGTTTCGACATCTTTGTTCAGATTTTCAGCTCGAGGATGAGCTGATTCTCAAGGAGGGGAGAGATGTCATAGTTGGCGCAAACCCAAGCCCCAAAGAGGCCCAGATCCAGGGCGCACACAGCCCAAGTCCAGGGCGCACACAAGGGTAGAAGGTATTATATTAGTTTGTTAGGTCGTTAGGAAAGTAGTTAGGGTGGTTAGGCTGTTTGCCCTATATATAGGGATGTAATTAGACCTGAGAGGGCAAGCAAGAAGTAATAAAGATTCCAATTTCCTCCCCTCTAGCTCCCAGTCCCGTGCTGTCTTCTTCCTCTCCCCGTTGGCGCCCTCCCTAGCGTTGTTTCCCCTCTTCTACTGTGACGAGACACAGCTACAACCTGCGGCCAAGGCCAGGTCGTGACAGGCATAAGGTTTTACCCAAGCGAGATCTTTTACCAAGTGACATGTTTGCTCTTTTGTGAGTTTTTATGGTCACTTGTGCGCGTAATTTGCTATCTCATCATGTCTTTGCTTTGGGGTTGTCAATGCACTCATCAAGGGGGAGATTGAGAAATCAAGGGTGGTTTCGGTCTTGATGATGAGTGATTGACAAGGATGAGCGACTGAGTGAGAATGGTTGAAAATATTGTGGAGTGCATCGAGGGTGTCGGTGTGGAGTGAAGGTGTGGATGTCGAGGGTTTCGGCAGTGCGTCGCGTTCTTGTTTTGGCTTGTGTTGTTTGTGCAGGGTGGAGATGCTAACAAACTATCGACGGCGGGTGATCAGGGTCGAGCGAGGAGCTTGATGCCGAGGATCAAGGAGGCCGGGAGAAGTTTGGGTAGATCTCAAGAGTGCATGAAGAGACGGAACGAGACTCGGATGGACGGCTAACAGGAGGACGGCTGACTGCGACGGCGTGTCGACCGTGTCCGTGAGAGGGAGGCCAGGACAAGCATTCGCGTGACTCGAGGGGATCGAGAGCGGAAGTGGCTTGCTGGCGCTTGGAGTCGCGAAGCGGTGTCACGAGTCGAGGAGCTGAAAAGGCTTTGTCGGTTTTTGCTGAAAACCGTCGAAACATTTAATGTTTTTATTTTTTTCAATAAAATAGTGTCAATTGTTAGTCTAAAATTTTAGTGTCATAGTGTGTACTTCTTAGTGTATTTTTGGAATGTATATTCTGAAAATATATTAAAAAGGTGTCAAGTGTAATTTTTCTTTTTAGAATATGGTTTTTTCAATTTTCAGTTTTCAGTTTTGTAATTAGGATAAGTCTAGGGGACTGTTTGCAATTTTTCCTTCTAGAACATTTGGAGTTGGTGGATATAAATATCCCCTCCTCCATGACCGGATGGCTTGGCCGGAACAATCCAGAAAATATGAGCTACAAGAAATCAATTTGATTTTGTCTTCTGTGATTTGCTTTTGCCGAGAGAGAGCTTTCTTCAGGCTGAAATGATCTGATCGTGAACAGCTCCCAGGATTTTTGTGCCGGACTGCTTCAGTTTTGCAGATTGAACATGGTGGCTGTCATTTGAGGAAACATTAATCCAGAAAAGTCATATACCACTCGTTTGATTCGGCTGGGCACTATTGTATATCTTTGGAATGCATATTTCTCTTACCAACTACAGGATTCTTACGTTGGATCAACATTTGCCGTGCAAGAGGTGAGCTCTTTTGTATTTGTGAGTTCTTTCATCAGAATTTCTGGGAAGTTTTCTCCTGCACAAGTATTGGCATCTGTAATTCCTGTTTTCTCTCTCCTACGAGTTTTTGTGTTCATCTTCCGGCTACAGGTGTGTCGATCCTGCTACAGAGCTGCCAAACACAAAGCTGTGAGCTCCATTGCAGTTTCAGCCACCCAGTTTTCTCCATCATTCATCAAGTTTTACAGTCTGTTTTGTGCTTGGTTTTTGTATTGATTTTCCCTGTTTTCTGCTGAACGAAATTTGAAATACCAGCTACAGGAGCATCTCCAAACTCAGATTCTTGATGTGCTACAGGATGTCAGCCAAGGACAAGTTCCTGAGCGCTGCAGGCAACTCGTGGATTCTGTTCATTAACTAGGACTTTGTTTGATGATCTAGTCAATCTGTTATGTATATTCATGTATCTCTTTACTGAATTTGAGTTCAATTTGAGAGCTATGAATTTGTGTCCTGATATGTATTGAGTATACCTTGTTCAGTCATCTATTCTGGTTGTCTGTTTATTAATAAACAGTGACATCATTTAGTGAAATCTTCAGGAACTCAGAATTTGATTGATAACTGGCTGTTCATATTTTTGCAAAGGAATCAGTAGAGGAGGTGTTCTGGTTTGATTTTTTGCTGAAGCAAACTGCTGCTGATTGTTTTTCAGATATTAATACATGTTTGGAATATTTGTGTTCTGTTTTCAATTGCAGAAGTTTTTGAAACAGCTCTGATTTGCAAATCACTTTTGGGTAGCAATCTGGTTTCAGGTTGTACATTAGGCTCAAATTTGGCTTCTGTTTTCACTGAACCGAAGTGAACTCCTGATCTGCAATTCGTGTGCCGGTTTATGAATAGAGTTAAAATTGATGAGTATTTTCAGAATCTCTGAATTTGATTGATAACTTGGTTAAGTTTTCAGGATTCTTGATGCATTGCATTTTCTTAACTTGTTTTGTTGAGCTGAAATGAAATAGAGAAGAAATGGAAATCTGAAACTATTAGTTGTCAAGTACTGTTTGCTGTTTTTGGTATTTACTATTCACTGTCCAGTAATTTTCATTAGTAATTGTTTCTGATTTGCAATTGAGCAAAAGTGTTCTAATTCATTTTGGTTCACTTGATTGGGCCTCAAATGAGAATGAACTGAGATTGATGATCTGAGAAGTGTGAATTTAAAGCTATTTGTGCTTTTGCCTTTTGAGAAGATCATTTTGCACACTGTATTGAATTGAAATCTGAAATTGTATTTTTAGAGGAGCGTTGGCTGTCGTGGTTAGGCCATCACTTTGAAAGAAAGTATCGAGGCGCCTATTCACCCCCCCTCTAGTCGCCAGTCCGATCCCACATGTGCTAACATTCTTCTTCCACACTCCCACTTCAGGATTCTTAGGTATGAGTGTGTGCACCCGTGGTTCTCCAACAATCACTGCCTTCCCTTTAGTTGATTCAGCCTGTTCTGGCCGAATCAATACTCTCCTCTCGTCGAGATCGACGGTGTTGACGGGAAAGGGATCTTTATCTAGCTTCATCTTTGGGTTGTGGTCTATCTTCAATCTTTCTTCTTCTATGGCCGATTGAACCTGTCGATGGAAAACATTGCAGTCGTTAGTGTAGTGCGAATGTGAATCATGCCACTTACAGTATGGATGTTTCTTTAACTCGTCGGCAAATGGAATGACTTGGCCCTTAGGCAACCTGAGAAGCTGGTTTTTCAAGAGGAAATCAAATATGTTATCGCACTTAGTTATATCAAATGAGTACTTGACCTCGCTAGGCCACTTCTTGGTGGGAGACGGCCGTAACTCGGAGCAAGTAACGGGTTTACTCTTAGCATTCCAAACCCATTCAATCGCGTACATGTCGGCCAAATCCTCTTATTCTTCCAATTCCTCCTCATCGAAGTGTTCTATGACGTGGATTTCATCTCTAGGCTTGTTAAACGTCTTAGCAAACCTTTTGTCTTTAGCTCGGCCTTCTTGGACCAGAGCCAGTTGCAAGACTTGGATAAATTCTAAAACGTGTTGGTTGTCTAGTCTTTCCTTAATCTCAGAACGCAATCCGCTAAAAGCTAGATCCGCCAAAACCCTTTCTAAAATATTAAGACTAAAACATTGATTTCTGGTATCTCGAAAATGCTTGATATACTCAGAGACGCTCTCGCTAGAATTTTGTCTAACCGATGTCAAGTGCAAAAGCCTAAGTTCTGTTTCACCCATGTAAAAGTAATTGTGGAATTTTTGTTCTAATTCGGCCCACGTTTAGATAGAGTTTGGCGGGAGTGCCGAAAACCAAGTGAAAGCGGTGTCAGACAGCGAGAGAGAAAATAGTCTAAGTTTTAAGGCGTCCGACCCACTAGCTTCTCCACACTGTGCTAAAAATTGACTAACATGCTCTAGTGTGGTTTTGTTACCCTCACCGTCGAATTTGGTGAATTCAGGAACTCTACAGTTGCGAGGGTAAGGTAGTGCATCAAAATGATCGGGGTATGGCATCCGGTAAACCCTAGCTTGACCCCTAGGCACAAAGTCAGTGCACTCCCTAAACAGTGTGTGGATTCGCTCCTCAATGTCATCTTGACCCGCTACCTGCGCACGCCTCTCATGTGGGGGCGCGACACACGGTGGGATGCCTGCGTGTCGGCCATGGGTTCCCTCCTCATGCATTAGCTGTAAACCATGCTTGAGCCTATGCATTTGTGCATGCGGTGCGGGCAGCATGCGTAAAACTGGTGCCGGCGCAGTTAGAGGCGGTGCATGGTAGGCGGTGCTTGCTTGGCTATAAGCTTAAAGATTGGTCTCGTCCATGGATACCGAGGCAAGAGACGTAATGGGTTTGCTAGTACTACTGTCAGTTCTGCTGTAAATGTGATTTACCAGAGGTATGCTAACAATAGGAGCTGGTGGAACGGCCTTAGTAAAGCCGAACCTCCTAAGCGTCGCCTCTACTTGAGAGCTAACTGCCGAATCTAAACGGTTGGCTAGCGAAGCACTAATGGCTTGGTCTACTGATGCGGCTATTTTATACTCTATCTCTAAGGAAGATAAACGAGGCAATACTGGTGTTACCTGGATCCGAGCAAGGTCGGGGACGTTGATGTCGCGCTTGATGAAGCTCGTGTGTGTCTTGACGTAGCTCCCAAGCACCAGGTCTTGGAGTTCTTTTACTTTTGCCTCGATCTCTGCTTGGTCCTCTGTGGGGATATCTTCAAAGGTAGGCGTCATGACGTTGCGGTTGTCGATATCCGCGCCTCCCATGGGATCCATCGGCGATGTAGACGTAGTAGTCGTTGTGGATGTACTGGTGGCCAACGTAGATGTACCCATCATGTTGGCGTAGCCTTCCCCACTGGAGTTGCCAAAAAGTGTGTTGACACGAAAACATGCCCCCACACTTGAGTTAGTTCGACGATCCAAAAGTGTGCGGATACTTAGGTACGAGCCTAAGCGTAATACAACACCGACGTCGTGTTCTGACTACCCTTAACCATGGTAAGGGGGGTGGAGTCGCCAGGTAATCAGATCACACATAAATAATCCAATTAGTCGAATGAAATGTATTAAACAAAACAAATCAGCAAGTCGAGCAGAGCCTGTCTGACTCGAAGTGTACAGTGCAAAGGGTATCGCCGAAGGGTACCTTCGGCGTCTGGCGCGAAGTGTCCCGCCAAAGGGTACCTTCGGCGTTCAGACTGATCTAGCCGAAGACAGGCTCCGAACAGATCTTGACGCGACAATCACCTCCGAACAGCAGGATTCGGTGTGAAGTCTTTGATGAAACACACGGGCGTGACTTCGTCTGATGTGGGGTGCGAGCGTGGCAAAGCCAGTCGTGACGAATCCTGTTGCGTAGCGTGTTGGCATGCGGGACTTGGTCAAACCGACCACAGCATGACGGTCCAGCACGGGTATTCGAAGCAGTAATCTCGCCGAAGAGTGTTCTGGCAACCTCTGAAACCAATCTCTTTGCTCCGGACACCTCCGGCGAAGTGGCTCCGAACGATGAAACCTGTTATGCAGATTAGCGGATACTTCACAAGCGAAGTAACAAGGCGATAGCAATCTATTATGTAGATTAACGGATACTTCACAAGCGAAGTAACAAGGATTACCACTGTTCTGAAGTGCCGGCGGAGGGCTTCCAGGCAAACCCACAAAGATTGCAGAAAGTAAAGGTAAAATAAAGGTACGGTTCAAAGCTAGGGCTTTGTGTTGATTTGTGTTGGGGGTTTTCTGAACCGTCCTCACCCCTATATTTATAGGAGCTAGACTTCTAATCTCTAAGTCTAATCTGGTATAAATTGGCTTAATCACGCGTGGAAAAAGACTTAGTCAAAATCGGACTCAATCTCTATCTCTGCCCGAAGTGGGCCTTCGGCCAGGCCCGCCGAAGCCTGCTCCTCGGGCCGAAGCTTCAGCGGAGTGGGCCTCCGAAGGCCTTTGGGCCGAAGGCTCCAGGCTTGCTGGAAGCTTTCGAAGCCCATAGCCTGGTGGGCCTTCGGCCCTGTAGGGCTTCAGCCCAACCCAAGACATGTGTATTTTCGGCTCAAATTAACAAAATTGATATTTTTATAATCTTAACCATTAATGCCATTTTTTTGCTATCAACAGACTCAATTGAAAGAAGGGATCCCTTCTAGTTTCTCTGAAAGTTCTGATGGAATCATTATGCATGGACAACAACTCTATGTCCCAAATGATCCTAAAGTTAGAGAGCTAATCCTCAAGGAAGCACATGAAACTCCACTATTTATCCATCCTAGTTGCACTAAAATGTACCAAGATCTCCGCACACGATATTGGTGGCCTAGCATGAGCCGCAACATTGTTGCTTATGTTGATATATGTGATGTGTGCCAACTTATTAAGGCGGAACACCAGTGACCAGCAGGGTTACTCCAACCTTTGAAAATCCCCGAGTGGAAGTTTGATGAGGTTAGGATGGACTTCATTACCGGCCTACCAAGAACATCGAATGGGCATGGATTTATATGGGTTATAGTCGACCGTAAGGTGGCTCATTTCATTCTGGTGCATGTGACATATGCTGGAGCAAAGCTTGTTGAACTCTATATGACCCATATTGTTCGCTTGCATGGAGTACCAAAGGTGATCATCTCAGATCGTGGTCCTCAATTCACTTCCTGATTTTGGGAGAGCTTGCATGATCTACTTGGAACCCAGTTGTTCTTTAGCACAACATTTCATCCTCAAACTAGAGGCCAAACAAAATGTACTAATCAAATCTTGGAGGATATGTTTAGAGCTTGTGTGCTAACCTATGGCACTAATTGGGAGAAATGTTTAGCGTTCGCTGAGTTTTCCTACAACAATAGTTATCAATCAAGCCTTCAAATGTCACCGTTTGAAGCTCTTTATAGGAGAAAATGTAGGACACCATTGTATTGGTCTGAAGTTGGCGAAAGGCAATTCTTTGGACCAGCTCTCATCAAAGTGGCCGAAAGAAATGTTGAGTTAATCAAAAAACAGTTGAAAGAGGCAAAATCATGACAGAAGAGTTATGTCGGCCATCACCATCGTGAACTAAGCTTTGAAGTGGGTGACTTTGTTTATCTCAAGGTTTCACCGCTGCGAGTCATTCGTCGTTTCCAAGTGCACGACAAGTTAGCTCCCCGATACATTGGGCCATATCGAGTAATCGCTCGAAGGGGACATGTAGCATACCAATTAGAGCTATCAGCACAACTCTCAGATGTACATGATGTCTTCCATGTATCTCAGCTCAAGAAATGTCTTTGAGTTCCTACGGAGCTCACTCCATTGGAGCATATCGACCTACAACCCGATCTATCATATCGTGAGTATCCAATCTGCATTATTGAAGAATGCGAGCATCACACTCGTAACCGCACAATCAAGATGGTCAAGGTTCAGTGGAGCAACCACACTATTTATGAAGCAACATGGGAGAGAGAGGACCGTCTTAGAATCGAGTTCCCAAATTTCTTCTCTTAGTCTAGAGAATCTCGGGGATGAGATTCAACTTAAGGGGGGTAGGGTTGTAACATACCCGAAATTGTAAAACTAAACAAATGTATTAAAAATAATCCAATGGGATTTCCTTTGCATTTTGAAATTATTTTGATTATTTTTGAAGTTTTGCGTGCATGATATTAATGCATTCATATGCATTAAGAACACTAGAAACTTTTGTGTGAACAATATATTACTCTAATAAATCTGAAACAAATATATAAAATATATTACCTCACTAATATTATCCTATAAAAATTTCATAAATTTTGGACTTATTTCAATAGCTCAAATCAACACAGCAATACAGCTCAAAAAATCTGAAAATGAGCTTACTGTATAACCTACTTTATAAATTTACCTAGAACAAACCGTAGCTGGTATGGCACTGAAACCTTGTCAATAGGTACAGAAAAATATCCTCTACCATCAGTAAAATATTCGAAATTTTAAGTTGTGTGTAGCACTATTTTCTGGCTCAACCAAAACACATAAGTGACTAAAAACTGCACACTAGTAGCCCTCCTCGTTTGTTCCTCCTCTCACTGTTTGTGGGCCATCCTAGACATGGGACCTACTCGTCATATACTCGAGCTAGCACCCCACCCTAGTCCCAGGGTCAGCCAGTCCAAAGAAATAGCAAGGCATTTCCACAAATACCTTCCATGCATGGGCAACACGTGTGCTAGCGGTGCCACGCGTTCAACATCCTCAAAACTTGTCTCTAGCTTCTTTGACCAGGTCGTCCGACTTCCTTCTTCCTCCTAGCATCCAGGTGAGCAATGGAGAGGGGCTGAGCTTCTTGATTCATCCACTTTTCCATCGACGACCATGAGGAAGACGGTGAAGCCGACTCACCGACGATCATCGGTTAGCCAATGTAGCTTGTGTTCACTCCTCTCCAATGCATGCCATTCATTTTTTCTTTTGGGCTCATATCCATCCGACCATTGCAGCAATGGGAACACCGACGAGCTCTAGCACACTCTAGAGCGTGGTCTAGACGCGTCATCAGCGTCGTGCTCGTGTTCCGACCACCTCGGTCCACTCCAAGCCGAGCCCCCGCGCCACAAACTTTACCTTGATGGAAGGAGAAAAACCCCTCAAGTAGCTTAGACAAAGGTGCAGCGAGTAAGGAGATCGAGGTCTTCTTTCTCATCTCCGGTGCCAAGCCTTCATCATCGATTTCTCCCTCTCCATTGAGATTTAATCTAATTCTTCACACTCACACCATGTGAGAGACCTCCTCTACCTTATGCATGCACTAATTTGGTGATTCTTTAGCTAGTTCGAGCTGTCCACGGTGAACCAGAAACCTTCAAGACACGTCATCGCCGCCGGTGCAACTCAGGCCACCTCAAGGTACATCGTGGCCACTATTAAATTCACATTTGTTTTCTAGTTACATTCCCATAATTAGCCCACCAAAATATGTCATTTTAAGTTGCCATTATCTATGCGAAAAACCTCTAATTTGTCTTCTCTGATCGGGTAGGGTGGAGGTAGAAGAAAGACATGCATGTAAATTTCAGGGACCTCTAGGACTGTTTTGGAACTAAAAAGCTGAAATTTAGAAAAATCATACAAAATTCATCCAAACTCCAAATCAGTTAAAACCAATTTTTTTTATTCATAAAAATGTCCTCTACAATCTAGTGAACTCAAAAAGTAGAGAATGTTCACCCATAATAGCAGTTTAAATAAATAAACCACTATAATCATACTACATGTATATTTATACATTTTAAACATTTAATCGCTTTATCATGCTTAATATAAAAATAGAAATAATTTCACCTAAATTTATTTATAACCCAACATCACTTGCTGTATGAAAATCATGTAATTTTTATCATACTTTATGTTTTTAATATTTGAAGTTATTTGAATCGCACATTTAAATTTGTTAGACAAAGAACCGATAGTCAACGAAGAACTTCTTACGGATCAAGGGGAAGTTGAGGAAATAGCTGAGCAAGGCAAGCACCTATTCATCCCTCCTTTGAACATGTTGTATCCTACATATTTTGCAAATGTATTATTATTTATATAGTTGCACGTGATGATTTATAAATATGGGTATGGATAGAGTTATCCCAATTGTTGCATTTCCCACCTTGTTGAGTTGATCCCCTTACTCTTGTATCCCTAGGATTGGGTATATTTGATCTACTGTTATAACTAATGCTTAGTCATGCTTCGAAACTACAATGGTTACAACAACATAATAATCTCCACTTCAATTTAGCTACTTAAAGTATTATGCAAAGGGGTTTCCTTTGTTGTATATGAGGATGAACTGAAAATGAATTATGCTAAGACTAGGGCAACAAGTGGTGTGCATATGCTGGTAGTTGCGCACCGATAGGGGGAGTGTTCACCCAGGTCAATTAAGGACCGAACTATGTGTCATCAACTAAGAATCATGATGCAACCGCATGTGTTATTTATGAGGTGACCTTATTTATGAAGTTGTTCATTGTTCTTCCTTGCATTGGGAGGTTGCAGTAGTAGGAGTAGGTCCTACGGGACTACTTGTAGGAGATACCCATGTATGGGCATCTAAGCGTATCCAATACAACGGTTTAAGTGCCTCGTTGAGTGGATGGGTTTGTTCATCTCACGATGTTAGGACCAGTGAGGGCCCCCTGGACTAGCGGCACTTGTGGTTGCTCCTAGTGTGGATAAACACTTGTCGGGCTCATGCAAGGTTAGGCTTTGGGCAATAAAATAACTTCATCATAAGCTAGCAGAAACGGGTACCGAATGGTATCGCGTGACATGGTAGACATGATTACTAGCTTGTGTCACGTGGGTAAAGTGCACAACCTCTGCAGAGTGTTAAAACTAATCGATTAGCCGTGCTCACGGTCATGAGCGGCTCGGTGAAATGATACTAGTATAGTGTTTGAGAATTGTAAGGGAAATGGTAAAACCGAGTATGGTAGCAAATAGTGTTCATCTTTCTTGGTCGGGATGGCCGAGAAGGAATTGTTTACTTGCTGCCATGGAGGGCACAAGTATGGTGTCATAATATCACATAGGGTTTTTTATATATGGCATTACAATTACCATGCTTTGGAACTTTGCCACTACAATTCGTCTATTCGGATATATGCCATTCCAGAATTGCATCTCTCACAAAATCTAATGGCATATTTCAGATTTCTCTAAAATTGTAATAGCATATTTTAGAATTTTCTAAATTTGTAATGGTATAGTTCGGAGTTCTCTGAATTTGTAATGGCATGAATCTAAATACGTGAATTGTAATGGCATTTCTCCAAAGTCACAAAATTATAATGGCATGGATCCAAATTTCCCTATCACATATGTGCTATTACTATCGGTTACATGTTGATTTATACATTCTGCTGCAACTTACTATTATTTACTATTCTGAATTGAACTTTGCTTTATGCTAAAAATAAACCACAAATACAACCCTCTTTGATCTTAGCTTGCATTTAGAAATATGTATTCCCAAGGTGTGGGTAGGTGTTTGCCAATACGTTTATGTATTGACCCACCTCGTGTGGATACACTTTTAGATTTTGATGCAGGGAGTGATATGCCTAATGACGAGTACTTCGCGTCCATTGCCGGGGATTTCGAAGATGGCTCTTTCTAGGGTGGTTTCTAGCCGGTTGCCTGTATGGTTTTGGTAGATGGGCGTACCGAGGAACTTTTGTGACTTTGCTACTCTTTCCACTGCGTTTGAACTCTTTTATTTGGCTGGTCGGCCCTATCTCTGATGTATGACCTATGTACCGTTTAGTTATGAACCTTGTTATCTATTTATGTATGTGTATGTTGTATGGATGTGATGACAAGTTTGTGGATGCATGTACTAGCCATTGATCATGGAACTAGTATGTTGTACGCACCATGTATTCAGGAATTCCATCCCCGGGTGCCAACACGCGTCGTGGTGCAGATGGCCCGGTGTCTTCTCAAGAGAAAGAATTTGCCACCAGAGTTTTGGGGCGATGTAGTGTGAAGGGTAGTCTACATTCTCAATCATGCACCCACAAGATGCCTTGAAGGAAGGACACCGTATGAAGTGTGGTACAGGAGAAAGCTCAAAGTTCATCACTTGTGAACTTTCGGGTGCATAGCTCATGTCAAGTGCCTTGGACTGGGAGTGAACAAGCTGGCAGACAGATCTACACCCATGGTGTTCTTGGGGTATGAACCATGGACGAAAGGCTATCAAGTGTATGACCCAGTGGAGAAGAAGCTACATGTCAGGTGAGATGTTATATTTGAAGAACATCGCTCGTGGGACTGGAAGGGCAAAAATGACGAAGTTGCACCGTTCGAGACCTTCAACGTCGAGTTCTATAATATGGCCGGTGCTGCCCCTGATGATGACATGCCGACACCATCCTAGCCAATGACACCACCAACACCTGCAGTCCCGGCGATCAAGCATGCGACTCCACCAACTGAAGGAGCATATGATTCCGAGGGGGTGCCTCTACGATTCCACACACTACAGAATTTGGAGGAAACCACCGAGGAGATGCACGGATACGAATACAACGACATGTGCTTTCTTACAACTGAAGAACTAAGGATTGTGGAGGAGGCATTTGCTTAACGTTGTTGGCGTCAAGCAATGGAGGAGATGAATTCTATCTAGGCCAACAAGATGTGGGAGCTCGCCACGCTCCTGCCAAGTCATCAAGCCATTGGTGTCAAGTGGGTTTTCAAGGTGAAGAAATACCTAGCAGGCAAGGTTGTCAAGTACAAGGCATGCCTTGTCGCAAAGGGGTATGCGCAGCGACAAGAAGTGAACTATGATGAGATGTTTGCACTGGTGTCCAGGTAGAAATAGTGTGGTTCCTTCTCGCACTAGCGGCACATAGTGAATGGCAAGTTCACCATATGGACGTTAAGTCCGCTTTCTTGAATGGTGATCCTCTAGAAGAGGTATGTGTCCATCAACCTCCTGGTTTCATCCTCAACAGCAACAGCAGTAAGGTTTTGAAACTTTGGAAGGCATTGTACGGGTTAAAGCAAGCACGGCCAGCCTAGAATGCGCGCCTCGATAAGCTAGAACTTGGTTTCGAGCGCAATCCACTTGAACATGATGTATACAGGCGTGGAACAGGCACTAGTTTTCTATTAGTCAGTGTGTAGGTTGATGATATCCTTATCACCGGGCCAAGCATGAAAGACATTGCTGATTTCAAAGAGCAAATGAAGCATAGTTTCGGCATGAGTGATCTCAGGCTGTTAAGCTACTACTTGGGCATTGAGGTCAAGCACTGAGCAAGTGAGATTTCAATATATCAAAACTCATAAGCTGCAAAGATATTGGATTTAGCTGGAATGAGAGGTTGCAATACATGTTTCATCCCAATGGAGAATGGACTCAAACTGAGGAAGAAAGATGGCAATCCTATTGTGGATGTTACTAGGTACAGAAGCATCATTGGTAGTTTACGGTACATCATCAATACCCGACCAGATCTTGCATATATACCCGGTTGGAATTGTGAGCAGATACATAGAGGCTCCCATAGCACAGTACTAGGAGGTAGTGTAACGCCTTGATTTTCATCAGGCGTTAAAAATAAAATAAAGTAATTAATAAATAAATTTCAAAAAATATATATATTAAATGTAGATCATAAATAAGTGAGCTAAAATACGGACCTAAAAATTTTATTTAAAAATAAATCATAGCTCAAGTATTTTCCTAAATTTTCTGTTGCCCTAACTTGCGTCCCAAAAATCTTTCTAGAATTTTTGGCGCAAAAGAAATTAAATAAGATGTAATCAATAACATTTCATCGCAAGACTCTAACACTAACTAATAAAATATATTTCAATGTGAATGTTGTGATAAAGCATTTCAATTAAAAATAATATTCCCTTTTCTTTTGTGAAAATTAAAAATACATTTTTCATTCGAATAGTTTAAACCCCATGGAAAAATACCTTTTATATTTTAAATACCAAAATGAATTTAAAGCCTTAATTTTGTGTTCAAGTTCTGAATATTTAATTACGACGTGAATACAAATATTCTTGATCACCAATTATACTTTAAAATATAAATGAGCGATTTATTTGAAATCCAAAATTTCTAAATTTATTTTAGACTCCAAACTTTCAAAAACTTTTCATTTTTTTACCATGAATCCTAACTTTAATCTTCAAAAATAAATAAATCAGAGAAGATAAGAATATTAAATGTAGAAATTAAGTTTGATTATCTAATGGCTAAAATAATTAAAAATCTCAATAAATAATTGAAATTTCGGTTTGTAAAATTTATGATAAAATATTTATGTCAAGAATATTCTCTAGGATTTTATTTGAATTTTTAGGAGCTTTTAATTACAAATATTATTTCAGCAATTAGTAAGGCAGAGAAATATCCATCCTCCGGTGATCTCACTCCACCTCTTTACCTCTTGCGCACACGTCCTGTCTGGACCCCACCGCTTGACTACTTTTAAAATTATTCCTAAAAATGAATAAATAAAAATAGTGATAAATAATTCAAGTTTTGAGTTGAAAAATTAATGCTAAGTTCCTTGAGACCAACTAAAATTTTAGAATTTTTATAAATTTTTAGGACCTTTGTAACTAGCATAGAAAATTGAAATGAGCTTCAATGATTATTTTAAATTGGAGAATTAAAATTTTTAAGAAATAATTCAAATTTTAGTTTGGAAAATTTTATTAAATTTTCCAAGTCAAGAATTTTTCTTAGAAATTTTATTTGAATTTTTAGGATTTTTATAACACAACGTTTCAGAAATTAATGAAATTAAAATAACCTAATTAATCCCTTAATTATTTCCTTAATTATTTCTTTAATTATTTCTTTAAACTATTCCATCCGGCCACTCCTTTCTCCACGTGTTGCATGCTGCCCGGGCCCCACTGCATGCCACAACTGCAGCCGCGTGCAACCGCGCCTGGCACGCCTGACGCCCCCTCTTGCGCGTGGGTCCCGCCCTGCATTTGTGCACCTGCAGCCATAGCGTGCGGGCCCACCTGTCAGCCGGCTAAAGCGTGTGGGTCCCACCAGGAATAATTACCTGTCTCTACTCGTTGCTGCGTGACCGCGCCGTGGATCCCGTCTGCATGCATCCGCAATAAAATTCCCACTCGTTTTTGCTATTACCGCTTGCAACTGTAGCCCTGTAACCCCGCCATTGCTTCTTGATGCGTTGCGTGACCCGCCTGCATTTATTTCGCCCGTGGCTACCGCACCGTGTGGCCCGTTGTGCATGCCTGCCTCCCCTATAAAAGGGCTATGCACCTATTGTTTTGCCCTACACCGAAACGCAGCGCCTCACCCCTCCTCCTGTGAGCAGCCACCCCCATCCGCTCCCTGCAGCACCACCGCGTCAGGCCGCGCGCTAGGCCGAGTGCCGGCAGCATGCCACAAGCCGCTACCCGCGTCGTGCGCCCGATGCTGACGCTGCCACACCTGTCCCCTCTTCTTCGTTCGGTTGGGTGAGGATCCCTCTCCTCCTCTACATTTTCTAAAATTATATTATTACGATATATATATGTCATTTTCGTATTGATGCTTAAACCTTGATAATTTATTTAATCTAGTTTATTTATTATTTTCATTGGAGCATTTAACGTTCAATTGATAATATCTATCTCGATTTGTTTGGTAAAAATATCATTTTAATTACATATTTAAATTCTGTTGAAAATATCTTTTAAATTATTTTTATACTTTGACTTCCCGAAAATGAATTAAAAGTGATAGATAAAAAAATACCATGATAAATAATATAAGATTTAATTTGAGGAATTTATGTCAAATTCCTTAGGGCAAAATAATATTTTAAGAATTTTTATAAACCAGCGTGGAAAGTGCAAATAAAATTAGAAAATAAATTTCCTTAATAAAATCCTTCATTAATTACTTGATTATTTTCTTGATTACCAAGCATTCTCCGTCCAACCGCATTGACCATTAGCGTGCATTGCGCTAGCGCATGGGCCTCATGCATGTTGTCGTCCGTGCTCTCCACTCTCCTACGCTGCGCGCGCACCTACGCCATGGGTCCCATCGCCACATGTGGGCCCCGCCCAAGCAGCCACTGCACCTGCGCGTATAACGCAGCCCGTGGACCCCATTTTGCATGCAGCAGCAACTGCAGCCACGCGTTTCCCTGCACCTGTTCAATGCAATTATGCCAACGTGTGGGACCTGTCGGGCCCGCCTGTCAGTTTACCTTAACACTCACAGAACATCAGCCTGCGCTCGGGTTCATGGCAGACCTGATTCACCGTGGAGCAGAGACTGTTTTTCCATTTAAATAAAATCCAGAAAAATAGTTTAAACTTTAAAATTCATATCTTGCTCATTTTAACTCCAAAATTGACCATTCCAATTTCAGAAAATTTATATTTTTATTCTCTTCATGTTTATCGAATAAAAACAGTAGGCTTATTCAGAACTTTTATTATTTATTAATGTGAGATTTAAAATACATTAAGATACACTTATATTTCTTTTTAGAAAAATTTATAACTCCTTCACAAATTAATTTAGAAATTCAAATGTTAATTTCAGAAGAGTAATAACTTTAATTTAGCCCAATCAAAACCTACATGCTTGTTGTGTGGTTTTGAATTGTTTAATTGAATGTTATGTTTATGTTATTCGTATCGAGGAGACTACAACGCCGCCGAGGAGCCGGAATACTTTCCCGAAGTTCCTCCCTCCCCTTTCGCTGAACAAGGCAAATCACCAAACCAATCTTTTGAGCATATTAAACCCATGTTTTATTAAACTATCGCTAAAACACATAGGATATACATGCATTAGTCAAATGAAACCCTTACAATATATTTATTTAGGATCTCCCGACTTTGATGTGCAACCCAAGTCATGCTATCTAGCCTAAACTCCTTGTCACCATATGATTAGTATAATTAGCTAGTGTCCAACGTATTGACACAATTGCTATAGGATTAAAAATGAGTCGTAGCGATTGGAATCTACTATATGATCATCGTTATTCTTATCTCTGGAATGTTGTTGGTGATAGAGTTATGGTTGTGAG
The DNA here is from genome assembly GCA_019279435.1 of Zizania palustris. Classification (NCBI taxonomy): domain Eukaryota; kingdom Viridiplantae; phylum Streptophyta; class Magnoliopsida; order Poales; family Poaceae; genus Zizania; species Zizania palustris. Next base: position 14,583,393 of record JAAALK010000086.1, on the reverse strand, counting down.
TGTATGAAAGGTGGGTTTCGGGTGCAAGCTAGGGCATTGGTCGGTAGAACCCGGGGCACTATAAGGACTGGTCTACGGGATCCATTACAATACACTTCTGTACTAACCACAAGTCTAATGGGTAAGTTCTAACTAAGGTATGGAGTGTTCCAAACCGAGGCCACCACTTGGAGATGGGTCAAGCAGCATCTGCGGGTGGCTTGTACCAACGTGGCGCAAAAGGGGGTGCGACGTTGGCCGGGATGCGGCCCGACACGCCGGCGAAACCTAGAGTGGGTGGTTATCGCTTGGAGCATTTCATGCTGAGGTTTTGGCACGAGTTCCCGTGGTATGGGTCATCTCGTTACACCTTGGTGTTTGGGATGAGTGTGTGCCTTGTGGGTACAGTAGTACACCTCTAATCAGAGTCATAAATCTTTTCAAAAAGCCGAGCCCACAGTAAAGGGCGGGTTGCGTAACATCCCACTGTTAGTTTACTTTTGGAATGGATGTGCATGATGGTTTGACATGTAAGGACTGTTGTGCGAGGAGGGAAAATGTACTCCTCAAGTTAGATGGTATTATTGATATTCATGTTTATTATTCTGCATGATAAAATTTGACTACACTAAATGCAATAACTGAAAATGTACTTTTCCGTACTTTTAGCCATGATCCTTCCTTTGTTATTATCTTGCATAATTACTTGCATTTGTGGTGGCTTGTTGAGTACTCTTTGTACTTATACTCGTTGGACACACAATTCAGAGGATGCCTACTACGAGAATGGTCTAGAGTAGCGACCTAGTTAAGAAGAAAGATCCTGAAGAGAGCGTTTGTCATGCAGTTTACTTTTATTGTTTGTTTTAATTTTACTCTTATGTAATAATGTGGTCTGCGTACCACGGATGATTGCTTGTATGAACGTGTTGCATGATGAACCTCTTGTATTATTGTTTTTCTTTGAAAATTCAATAATGTTCCGATTTCGGTAAATCGGGGCGTCACAGGCAGTCAAGCAGATACTTCAGTACGTGGCAGGCACAATCATCTATGGGTGTTGCTATAGCAAGAAAGAGATCGTTGAGCACACTTTAGTGGGGTTTAGTGACAACGATCTTACCGAAAACCTTGATGATCGCAGAAGCATGCACTAGTGGATTTATTTTCTTTCTTGGCTCTTGCTTGATTACTTGGACTTCACAGAAGCAGAAAATTGTAGCACTTTTGACCTATGAGGCAGAATATGTTACAACGGCAGCAGCATCTTGCCAAGGCATGTGGCTAAGTAGACTTCTGGGTGAACTGATGGGAACAAACGCAAAGAAATCCAACCTCCTGGTAGACAACAAATCTATAATAGAGCTGAGTAAAAACTCAGTGCATCACAAGCACAACAAGCATATTGATTTGCGGTTCCACTACATCTGTGAATGCATTGATCAAGGAAGAATCAGTGTGGATCATGTTAGCACAGATGATCAGTTGGATGACATTCTTACTAAAGCACTTGGAAGAGTGAAATTCCTTGAGATGCGTCAGCGACTAAATGTAGTAAAGGTGCAACAAGATTAAGGAGGACAAATGTTAGAGTAATCTAGTTGCATTAGATGCATTCATGTTTATGTAATTCTGTTTGGCTAGAGACGTGTTTGCTCACAGCATGGCCTATGTGCATGTAGATAAGTGTCACAGTGTGCATGGTGAGCATGTTGCCAGGCGCATCGCTATTGTGGAGGTGTGACGTATTTTTGGGCGTTGAGGCACGGCCTACATGTTTGCTTTAGATATATGCATTAATGAAAATTTAGAAAACGCTGCAACATCTTGCAGTAAAAATCTCTAGCTTTCACATTATGTGTGCCAACTAATTCCGATTAGCTTTCTAAGGCTGGTCGCTACAACAGAACCCAAGTTGACTCATGAGCACCAAGCCAAACAGTCACCCCTACCTCTTTCTCTCCTGTTTTTCCTCTTTCTTCCTCTCTCTCTCCTCCTCCTCTACCCACCACCTGAACCTGCAGGTCGCCCCCTAGCACGCCGTGACCCCTGCACAGCCCAGCGTGGTCGTGTGCCCAAGCCCAATCATGTACCCCACGCATTGCACCCACCCTACGTGCCCTAGCCCAGTCGCACCGCCCATACACCTGCCCTACGTGGCCATGGTCACTAGCCCACCCGGGCCCTGTGTGCCTGCCTACGTGGCCACGCACCCTAGTCCCTAGCCTACCTAGATGTAACACCCCAAATTTTCATAGAAATAAAAATACCATTTAATATATTTTTCTGGAAATAATTTATTTTGATGTACCTTTAATACCCTTATAGGCTTAAATGAACTAGAACCTTGATGGAATAACTAAACCAGAGGCTAGAAAATTTTGTATATGATCCCAAGGCCAAGAAATATTTTTGAGAATTTTTACAGATTTTTATCGAAGTAGCCCTAATATTTTTAAACTAATTTCAGCAATTATTTTTATTCAGAAAAGAATTCAAACAGTAATAGGCCCCTTTCTCCCATTCTCCCTCAATCGGCCGGCCCAACCCACTCCCACCCCACGCCCCGGATTGACAAACGGGCCCCATCTGTCAGAGGCCCTCTCCCCCTCCGCGCGCGTGCCCGACCACCCGACCCCACCCGTCAGCCGCCACACCCGTACGCTCGCGCCCGCTGACCGCCTTGGCCCACCTATCGGACCCATCGTCCACCTCGCGCCACCCCCCTAACTCCGCCGGCCACTGATTCCGTCTCGGATCTGCTCGCACCAGCCCCCCTCCCCTTCATTGGCCGCCGTTTAATGCACCCGAGGCCCGCCAGCCATTTAAACGCATTAAGGCACGCGTTTAAGCCCCAGGATCATAGTACCGTGCATGGCGAGACCTCGTCGGCGAATGAATACACCCCTCCTCGGCTTTCCATGCATGCGACCCCCTCTGACCCCGCAGGAGCTCCTATTTAACCCCCTGGCCTCCACCACGTTCAACCCCCACGCCATCTCGCTCCGGAATCGAACAGAACGCCCGCGATGCTCACTTTAACGCCACACCGCCGCCCTCGCTCCAGTCGCCGCCCTCTTTCCATTTTTAGCCCTAGCTAGGTTGGGTAGCCCTCGCAGTCACCAGAATCGCTCACCGACGCCTCGCTGGAGTCGGGGGAGAAGGGTACTTTACCCCTCCCGACGCGTGCCATGCCGGATTCAGTTCTGGCCGCACGATATCGATCCAGTGGCGTAGATTAAAGCCCTTGCGAGGTTTAATCCTGCGCGTCCATCTTGTCATAGGGGTATCGAGCGTTGTGGGTCGTTAATCGCCACTTAACGTCCCCGCCTCACCCCCGAGCGTTTGATCTGGATCCAACGGTCCAGGATGGGCCGGACCACGCGCACAGTGCACGGGTTCACGGTGGATCTGGTTCACCGTGGACTTGAGACCGTTTTCAATTTAAATAAAAATCCAGAAATTGATTTAAACTTTGGAAATTCATATCTTGCTCATTTTAACTCCAAATTTAACCATTTCAATTCCATAAAATTCATAATTTTATTCTATACATGTTAATGCAATATAAACAGTAGGTTTACTTTGAGTATTTCATGTTTATTTAATAAAATATTCAAATGCACTTTAGGATAAACTACAAATTTGTCCATTTCAACTTTAGGAAAATTTATCTTTTATTCTTTTCATACTAGTATAAATGAAACACTAGGTTCATTCTAAACTTTCTATTTTAAGTAGTTAGAAATTTAAAATACATTAGTTTACATTATTATTCCTTTTTTAAAAAAAGGCCATGATTTCATAAAAGTTCATTTTAAAATGTTCTTAAGATAAATTTCAGAAAGTTAATGACTTTATTTTCCTTGGTTCAAACCAATCAAAACCTATATGCCTATTGTGTGGATTTTGGATTGTTTATTGAATGTTGTTTTTATTATTCATATCGAAAAGACTGTGACGCCGCCGAGGAGCCGGAGTACTTCCTCGAAGTCCCTCCCCCACCTTTCGCTGAACAAGGCAAGTCACCAAACCAATCTTTTGAGCATATTGAACCCATGTTTTATTATACTATCGCTAAAACACATAGGGTATACATGCATTAGCCAAATGAAAGCCTTACAATATATTTATTTAGATCCCCCGACCTTGATGTGCAACCCAAGCCATGCTATCTAGCCTAAACTCCTTGTCACCATGTTATAAGTACTATTAGATAGTGTCCAATATATTGGCACAATCGCTATAAGTTAAGAATGAGTCGTAGCAACTTGGTTCTACTATATGATGTTCGTTATTCTTGTCTTTGGAATTCTGTCGGTGATTGAGTTGTGGTTGTGAGTGAATGCATGGTGGGTTCCGGGTGGAAGCTAGGGCATTGGTCGGTAGCACCCGGGGCACTATAAGGACCGGTTTGCGGGATCCATTGCAATACACTTCCGTACTAACCACAAGTCTAGTGGGTAAGTCCTAACTAAGGTATGGAGTGTTCCAAACCGAGGCCACCATTTGGAGATGGGTCAAGCAGCACCTACGGGTGGCTTGTACCGACGTGGCGCAAAAGAGGGTGCGATGTTAGCCGAGATGCGGCCCGGCGCGCCGGCGAAACCTAGAGCGGGTGGTTATCGCTTGGAGCATTTCATGCTGAGGTTTTAGCACGAGTTCCCATGGTATGGGTCATCTAGTTACACTTTGGTGTATGGGATGAGTGCGTGCCTTGTGGGTACAGTGGTACACCTCTGATCAGAGTCATAAATATTTTCGAATAGCCGAGCCCACGGTCAAGGGTGGGTTGCGTGACATTCCACAGTTAGTTTACTTATAATGAATGTGCATGATGATTTGACATGTAAGGACCGTTGAGCGAGGAGGGAAAATGTACTCCTCGAGTTAGATGGTGCTATGATGTTTATGTTTATTATTCCGCATGATTAAATTTGACTACACTAAATGCAATAACTGAAAAATGTATTTTTCCGCACTATTAGCCATTGTCCTTCCTTTGTTATTACCTTGCATTACTATTTGCATTTGTGGTGACTTGTTGAGTACTTTTTTGTACTCATACCCGTTGGACACACAATTCAGAGAATGCTTACTATGAAGATGGTCTGGAGTAGCGACCCAGTGAAGAAGAAAGATCCTGAAGAGGGCGTTCGTCATGCAGTTTATTTTTATTGTTTATTTTAATTTTACTCTTGTGTAATAATGTGGTCTGCGTATCACAAATGATTGCTCGTATGTACGTGTCGCATGATGAACCTCTTGTATTATTGTTTTTCTTTGGAAATTCAATAATATTCCGATTTATTAAATCGGAGCGTCACACTAGACCCCCTACACGTTGCGTCGCCCGCTCGCCCGCCTTGCTTACCCCTGTGCGCCATGCCGCCATGCACGTGCTCAGCCATCGCGTGCCTGCGTGCACACAGCCACTGCCCACCCACCTGTGTATGACCGCTGTCAGGTCTTCTCCCTCACATATGCTTACCCTCATGTGCTCTTGCGTGCTTGCCCGGCCCACCTACGCAAGGTTGTTGCCTTCCCGACTGCGTTCCGTCATTACCGAGAGATTCACTATTTTGACACTTCAAAGAAGTGAAGTTTGCATTTTTAACATTCGGATCTATTTTCAGTGACTTAAGCAGTCCTTCGTGTCAGCTTCAAAAATACCATCCTAAACAAAATGTCAAAATAACAATTTTTTCGTCATTGTCCGGACTGCACCCGCCTAAAGCCCTGGCCGCCACTTAAATGCCCGTGCACGGTCATCTACTCACATGAGAGGAGAGAGAAAAAGAGGAAGAGAGGTGGATAGCCACGTAATCTGTCGTACAAGTCAATCAAACCACGTTAAACTGTCATCTAAAATCATATTGGAGGATAACTTATTTGATATTGAACAGATGAAAATATTAAAAATCTGATTTTATAGTTTAGGGTTATATGTGTTTATAGATCTATACTTGAAGGGGTTAAGTAAACTTTTCTTTTTTAAGACTAAACCAATAACTATAATAATCGGTGTGGTGCTTGTTTGGAAACATAGTATCTCCCACGGTTGGCTCACATTTCTCCAACTTAGATAGTCCTAATCCTTAATATCTATGAATGAATGGTGTTTTATTCTCTTTTCATTTAGACATTATCTCTCTAATAAATAGTCTTTTAAAAAATAAATTATATATAATCACATATCTTATCTTTTCTCTCACAACACATTGTTTCTCTCTTATTTTAATAAATTATTTTTAACATTATTAGTTAATGCTAAGAAATCATTCCACCTACAAGGGTTGAAGGGTTTGGACGGCACTTAAAAGCCGGAGCCCTGTGCCTACACCATCAATCTGGACAGGAAACCTTCCAAGGGGAATAATTTAATTATTTGTCACTCTCTTCATATGTCAATTAATGTACTACATGTCAGTAACTCAAATAACCCTATATGTCAGTGACTCAAAGTGGCAATTTTGTTGTCACTCACGTGTTAAGAGTGATAAATAATTAAATCTCAAAGGATCCCTTGCACACACGTGATGAGCTTGGTAGGCCTCTCGGCCCAATGGTCTAGAGCAGCATCAGCACAGCACGTTGGTTCTTTTCTTTCCTCTTTAATTTTATTGAAATTTTGGGTAAAACGCAAATATTCCAATAGATCTAACATTTCAGGGTCATTTTAACGGCGAATCCAACTTACCGATTTACTGCTAATCAAGCACACGCTAACCAATTTGATCCGACACCAAACGAACACTGCATCCGCACGCACGTAAATTTAGGTCGACGTGACGCCGAACTTCTGGTCCTTGACGAACCTGCCCCAGTACCAGTGGCGGGCGAAGACGTGGCCCATGGACTCGAGCGGCACGCCTCTGGTCTCCGGCACGAAGGCGACGGCGAACGCGGTCATGACGACGAGCCACGACGCGTAGAAGAGGAAGGTGCCGTACTTGAAGCAGCAGAGCATGGCGAGGAAGCACTGCGCCTGCACGAAGTTGAGCCCCAGGTTGAGCGCCACCGCCACGCCCTGCCCCGCCGACCGGACCTCCACGGGGTAGATCTCGCCGGGGATGGCCCAGTACAGCGCGCCCCACGACCAGCTGAAGCTCGCCGAGAAGGCGCACGTCAGCACCAGAACCGTCACCGCGTACCCCTTGGCCATCTTGGCCCCATTCCCGAGCTGCGCCCCCACGATGCTCGCCATTGCCACCTGCAAAACGCATGCAGAGATTGATGTCACGTTCATGGTACGCTGCCAAAAATGTAGGTATGGTTGGTGTGCTCTGGTGAGGAGTGAATGTTTCTGTGCCTGGCAAGTGAACATCAGCGCGCCACCGATCATGAAGAGAAGCCTCCGGCCGTAGCGGTCCATGGCGAAGCCCGAGCCGAGGATGCCGCAGATGTTCATCAGACCGAGCATGATGGCACCCATCAGCGCGGCGTCGCTACCGAACCCGACGGTACGGAACAGTATCGGCGAGAAGAAGGCCGTCACGGCCACGCCGGTGAGGTTCAGGAACACCGGGAACGCGATGGACAGAATCAGGTATGGCCGGTACTCCCGCCGAAGGATCCGCCAGAATGCGCCCTCGTCGTTCTTCCGGTCGTGCTCCACGGCGGCGAGTATGTCGCTGAACTCGGCGTCGACGTCGACGCCCTTGCCGCGCACGCGCTGGAGCGCGGCGCGGGCGAGGTCGTGCTTCCCGCGCAGGACCAGGCTGCTCGGCGTGTCGGGGATGAACATCGCACCGGCCACCATGACGGCGGCCGGGAGCGCCGCGAGGCCGAGGGACAGGCGCCAGCCCCACCCGGGGATGCGCGATGTGCCGTAGTTGATCAGGTTGGCGATGAGGTAGCCAACGCTGATGAACAGCGGGAAGCCGGAGATGAACCCGCCGCGCCAACGCGGCGGCGACATCTCGGCGAGGTACACCGGCGTGGCCTGGCCGGAGAACCCCAAGCCCAGGCCGAGCAGCATCCTCCCAATGATGAGCATGGCAATGTTGGCCGCGGCGGCATTGACGAGCGCGCCGACCAAGAACATGCTCCCTCCGATCAGCATAATGCCCTGGCGGCCGAATCGCCGGGTGACGCGGCTCGCCACCAGCGTCCCGACCATACCGAACGCATAGAGCGACGAGGTAAATGCCGTGAGCGCTTGGTCATTGTACATGCAGTACACGTCCTTGCTGGCGTGCGCCGTCGTCTTCAGCAAGCCCGGGAAGAACTTCTTCAGGAAAGACTCCATCTCCGACACGCCTCCTGATGTTGATGCGACATGAACAAGATTTAGTTTCAAGCGAATGTAACTGATAACGATTGGATCAATTGCAATTGCAAATCAGCTCAAGCAACCGTTCATGTTTCATCTTTGCTAATTAAGTAGATGACTGGTTTGTAAACCCGGACAACAGTTTTCAGACTGGTCCATTCTGGTTTAACAAAAATCAGTTTGATTATCACTTAAACGAGACAATAAAACCGTTACCGTTTTACAATCCTGGCTAGAACATGAGAAGTGACTACTCGTGCGTGTAAAATCCTTATTTTACATAAACTTTGTCACCATGCACCAATTGATCAATCATCTTCCATGTGGAAGCTAGTGGTCACTAAATCTTGATCGATCATCACATCAACGACCTATCTGATTAAAAAAATCCCGATCTTATCAAGCCCCATACATCACTGGTCACTCACACGTGATACAAACCTGATTCCCCGATCCAAAGCAAGATTACCATCGAGTGGGCTACAAATACTACTCACCTAGCGTATAACCACGACAAGCGAGATAGTATCGAATCAATAAGCCTAACCTGCTCCCAGCTAGCCATTCCAGTGGAGAGAAAACAGAAAAGCCGCCATCATAATCTCCGAGAAAAGCAATGGACTAAGATCGCAGGGAGATATGCCCGTGAGGCCGTGAATTACAGCTTGTGTTTAGCAGAAAAGCGGCAACAAAACTCGCAGCAACATAAGTACACAACATCTGATCTGACCCGAACCGCAGGTTAAACAGACAAAAAACATAGCCTATCAGTAGACATCAAGGACACAAAAAAGCTTACGTCGGTTTCACCTTTGATGAAGAGGTTAACTTGTACCCTTTCAAGAATACTAGTCAATTTTAGTCAAGAAAAAATAAAATTCGATTATTAATTTTAAAATAAGAATAAAATAAATAATACTAAGATTGTGTATAATATTTTGTATTATAAATTTAATTAAACAATTTTTATACTACGATAATCCACTCCCCCCCCCCCCCCCCCCCCCTCACACGAGCCTGGCCGTTAAGGCTTCGCTTTCCAACAAAGATAAGATTTTTCAAGTTACTGTGGGAAAGGTTAACTGGTATGAAATATGAGCTTAAAAGTGTTCTGTTTGGTTTGACAACATGTTAGAATGGGATAGAACCATTCCCCTTTTATAGGATTGAGTGATCTTATTTCTCTATTTGATAAATATGATAAAATAATTTTATTTTTTATTTGATTGAAGAGATGTGATAAATCAAAGTGTAGGTATTCGTTCGGAACTCTGCTCCGCCTTCGGCCAAGCTCGTCCAGTAGTTGGCCTAGCTTGTTTGTTGCCACTCAAGCTCACCTAATCACGGCCCAAACCCGACTCGCCGTCGCTCGAGCATGCCCCCTCGAGCTCGGCCACCGTCACTTGACCCACACCGCTGCTTGAGCCCTACCCTGCTACCGTTGCCCGAGCTCGCTGTGTACTCCCGTGAGCCCGTGAGGTGAGGTGAGGTGAGGTGAGATTGTCCATATCTGAGAGAATATTTTTCTTTAAAGTCTATCTCATCTCTCTTAAACATGTTAAGTGTGATTGCCTTGTCCTGCATCAAGCGCCGCTTGGGTCTGATGATATTATGTAAGTAATTCCATTGTTCTAAAATGTAATAATTATTTGGGTCTGATGATATTTTCTAAGTAATTCCATCTTTGTAAAATATAATAATTATTGGACCTAGACACATGCATCGATAAGATGTAAAAAATACTATAATACCCTATCGGAAGAGTTAGTATCAGTTCAAGATTGGCTATGTAAAGTAACAGAATCTTAGGATGGTATATGTACTTTAACTATGTTATTATATTTGCAACAAATTTAAAATTTTAAAAAATATTATATTTTGTGATATTATGAATATTCGTAGGATATTTACGGTGACTTATTATATTTGCAACAAATTTAAAATTTTAAAAAATATTATATTTTGTGATATTATGAATATTCGTAGGATATTTACGGTGACGGCTTAATCTGTTCTGCTCTCCATGTGCCGCTACTGCAAAAATCCTGCTGGTGTAGTGGTGGTGGTGAAAAGTAACCGCGCTAGCAAAAGCTCTCTCTCGACAGAGGGAACGGACGACAGGGGGAACGGAGGAAGCCGGGGAGCGCACCTGAGATGCCAATGTCGTAGCCGAAGATGAGGCCGCCCGAAGCGGCCATGAGGCAGGTGACCACGACGGGGAAGGTGAGCCCGCCGCCATATTCCGCCATACCGCCGCCGCCGTTGAGGAGGGAGCCACCGGGCATTCTGCGTCCGCCTCTGAAATGGCCAAAATGTTGTTGTTGATGACGAAGATGACTTCGTCCGAAGCCCAACGGATTTATAGCGGTGGTGGCTGCAGCCTCTCTACTCAAGAAAAATATTCTCTCCGGGCGGGCTGCAGATCCTGCCGCGTGTCCCTATGAAACCAATTGAATGATAGCCCTGCCTCGGCTCATCTGCTTTGCGTCGATGGCTCGTAGGGCTCGCGGTGAGAACGGCTCACAGTGTCGGCGTCGGCTCGGCTCGCAGTGTCGGAGTCGGATGGATGGATTCGAATCTACAGAGTACAGACCATCGACGGGCACGGCCGCCGCGCGCCGGTGCCGGAGAGGGCGCGACTGCCGCGCGCAGTCGCCGGACAGGGCGTGGCCGCCGTGCGTAGACGCCGGGGAGGACGGGACCGCCGCGCGCCGGCAACAGAGAGGGCGTGACCGCCACGCGCCGTGGAGGACAGGGCCGCCGTGAGCCTAGGAGAGCAGGATCTCCTAGATAGTGGGAGGACGGGGCAGCCGCTCGCTGGCGCTGTGGAGGGCGAGGCCACCGCTCGTCGGCGATGGGAAGGGCGAGACCACCGCGCGCGGGTCGCCAAGGAGGGTGAGGCCGCCGCGCGCCGTCGCTAGGGAGGGTTGGACCACCGCTCACTGACGCTGAGTAGGGCAAGGCCGCCGCGTGCCGTCTCCGGGGAGGCCGAGGCTGCCGCGCGCCATCGCCGGAGAGGGTTGGGCCACCGCGTGGGTCGTCGGGGATGACGGAGCCGACTGATTTTGGGCGTAAGCCGAGAGAAGCCAAGCCGAGCATAGCAGGGACTCACAGGCAGACACAATCGTTCGATTTTATTTCTATATACACGTGGCGGCCATCCATCTTCGGGCTGCAGGGACAGCGAATTTTTTTCCACTCCTCAGCAGTTTTAATATAAGTTAATTAACTTTTATGGATATAATATGTTTCACTTAGATTTAACAAAGTTAATTTAACAATACATTACTTCTATTCTAAAATGTAAATAATATACCCATAATATTGTAACTATGACCAAATTTTATATTTGATAGCATAATGAATTTATACAGTGACATTGTTGTTACGATATGAAATATCAAATCCGGTCTTAAATTAAAATATTATGGAATGGAAAAAGTATATTGAGATTTGAGAAAAATCAAAAGGTGTTTCAACCTAAAAAATATTTTAGTAAAAAAATAAAGGGAAACCCATTTAAATATAAGTAAAAAAAATTTACATTATGTCATTGTGTATGAATAACAATATACTACGAGGGCACTCACTGTAAGTATTTTGATTAGGCTAAGGGAGGCTCTGTGGATTAATTTGATGGTTATCTCAAAGAACAAGACAACCATCGTTTTTAAGTACTCCTCATTCGGCCTCTTCTCATATCTCTGTCGTAGTCATCTTCAATCCATTCTTACTTCATCGAGGGATTTGGTTGCTTACGAAGGTTGGGCTCGGTTTGTCGTCGGGTCCGATGTTTTGCGTTTCCATAGCTTGTTGGTTGCGGCAAGGTCTTGACTAGGGGTGGGCATAAATTAACCGAAAACCGAAAACTGAACCGAACCGAACCGAAAAAGCATTGTTTCGGTTATTTTAAAATTATTCGGTTTTCATTTTAAAAAATTTTGGTTTTCGGTTTTCGGTTCGGTTTTCATCGGTGGAAAACCGAAACAACCGAAAAAACCGAATCCTGGAAGCAGTCATTGCTCGCAGTTGCATGCATTCAATTGGCCATTGGGCTGGGCCTTGGGAGTGGGGAATCAGGACATTGGGCTCCCAACGCAGACACGCGACAGGCCATTGGGAATCAGGCCATTGGGCCTTGCGACGCTATTGTGGCTTGTTTTCGCGTTGGCGCCATGGCGCGATTGCCCGCTCCGCTCCAGTTTCAGGCCAGCGGTCCAGTATTCGGTAATAACCAAAAACCGAAAAAAACAAACCGAAATAATTCGGTTTTTTCGGTTCGGTTTGATTTATTTTAATGTAGTATTCGGTTCCTGATCTCCAAAAACCGAAATTCTTAAAAACCGAAAAAAACCGAACCGAAAAAACCGAATAAATCGATTGCCCACCCCTAGTCTTGACCGAGTCCATCCTTTGTTTTGTTGACGCCGCCTTTACAATATGAGCTTAGGCATATCTTCGTTGATCGGGTTGATACCGTCATTCGATACCTCGAGAAAGTTGCCATCCCAAGCTCTTCCTGACAGACAGACGACTCCTTCCATCTTCCATACTAATAAATCGGTCGTAGATATATTTACCGATTTGTCGGCGGGAACTATTTCCACCTGATCGCTGACTCACTGCATGAGGTTCTGATGCATTGTCGAAGGGACGCAACAATTTGCATGTATCCAATCACATCCCAACAACACACTGTAAGACCCTTTTCCTTCTATGATGAAGAAGATAGTCGGCATCGTCTTGCTCCCAACTGTCTGCTTCACATTTAGCACCTCAATCGTGTCCAACGAGTTCCCGCCGAAGTCCCTTAATACCATGTTAGTTCTGATGAGATCTTCTGGTGTTTTTATGAGCTTACGGAAGGTGGCGTACGGCATCAAGTTGACAGCCACCTCTCCGTCTATCATCATCTTGGACATCGATTTCCTGTTAACCAATCCTTTGATGTAGAGAGGTCTTAGGTGTCGATGCTTAAGGTTTTATGGTTTTTCAAAAATTGCTAGTTGTGGAGCCAACACTAATTGAGCCATTGTATCGGCGTGATCCACATTGTCTTCGCAGGATGCCCGATACTCCACAGGGAGAGAAAATCATGTTTATTCCTATGTCCTTATCCTCGTGATTGGCCTTGTCTTTCACTTGCCATTCACTTTTGATCCTATGAGTCCGGTCAACTTCATCATCGCATCATTGTGCCTTTAATTCTCCCTGTTGCAGACACTGCACCCTTCTCTTCTGGTTCCTCGTGAAGATCCTAGAGGGGCACCATTGCGGTCTTCTTGGTGCGGTATCGCCATCGGCTGGTTGGCCAATTTCCTCGGTACTGACGGGACCGATACTCTCAAGCGCCGATACTCTTAGAGGTGACAATATTCGGCGAATGACTTCTTGATCATGCGGCCTTGGTTTGATGTTATGTGGTTGGTGATCGTCTAGTGTTCTGCCTTCGGCGCCATACTCTGGGCAGTCATCCATTGATGGCAGGTGTAGCCCCTAGTTCCAGCAAAGCCTAAAGAATTCACAATCCCAATGGGGGTTGAAACGTGAGTAGCCATGGTTGTCTTCGTTGTCTTCCCTCTCCTTCGACCTCCTTTGGTACTTCTCGATGACATCTGATAATATGATGTTACTGCTGGCTCGCCTACTCCTCTTCGTATGCCGATTGTCAGTGTGATGCGCATGCACCATGTTGACTGAGAACATATGTCCATCGATGTTCATCGGCTTCTTCCCATCATCAAATTTTATTCGGCCTTGCTCCACGGCCGATTGAATCTATTGCCTGAATACCTTGCATTCATTGGTGTGGTGCGATGGGGAATTCTGCCATTTACAGCTTTTCCTCTTTTTCAGCTCGTTAGCAAATGGTATCACGTGGTTGAGCAACATGTGAATTTGCTTTTCTTTGAGAAAGAGGTCAAATATCTTGTCGGCCTTGTTGATGTCGAAGTCCTACTTCTCTTCTTCATTGGCTAACTTTACCCAAGGACATGCAATCTATTTATTGTTCTTAGACCATTCAGCCATATCGACTTCTGCATTAGAGTCATTATCTCCGTCGGAGTCCGAATAGTAGGCTTGAGTATATACCACCTTTTTCTGATACATGTCTTTCCTTGCTTCCTGGAATCGGCTCTCGTGTGCCGATAGCATTTGAACCAGTTGTGAAAGGATCTCGAACATGTGTGATGAAAATATCTCCTTAATTAGGTTCAGGAGTCCTTGGAACATCAATTCTGCCAACTAGCTATCACTGAGGGTCAAGCTATAACATATGCTCTATGACGCCCTGATTTAACAAATCGGAACATTATTGAATTTACAAAGAAAACAATAATACAAGAGGTTCATCATGCGACACATACATACGAGCAACCATCCATGGTACGCAGACCACAATTATTACAAAAGAGTAAAATTAAAATAAATAAATAAAAGCACGACGAACGCCCTCTTCAGGATCTTCTTCTTGACTGGGTTGCTACTCCAGACCATCCTCGTAGTAGGCATCCTCTGAAGTGTGTGTCCAACGGGTATGAGTACAAAGAGTACTCAACAAGCCACCGCAAATGCAAATAGTAATGCAATGTAATAACAAAGGAAGGGTAATGGCTAAAAGTGCAGAAAAGTACATTTTCAGTTATTGCATTTAGTGTAGTCAAAGTTATTCATGTGGAATAATAAACATGAACATCATAATACCATCTAACTCGAGGAGTACGTTTTCCCTCCTCGCATAACAGTCCTTACATGCCAAATCATCATGCACATTCATTTAAAAGTAAACTAATTGTGGGATGTCACGCAACCCGCCCTTGACTGTGGGCTCGGCTTTTAGAAAATATTTGTGACTCTGGTCAGAGGTGTACTATTGTACCCACAAGGCACGCACTCATCCCAAACACCAAAGTGTAACGAGATGACCCATACCACGGGAACTCGTGCCAAAACCTCAGCATGAAATGCTCCAAGTGATAACCACCCGCTCTAGGTTTCGCCGGCGCGCCGTGCCGCATCTCGGCTAACGTCGCACACCCTTTTGCACCACGTCGGTACAAGCCATCCGCAGGTGCTGCTTGACCCATCTCCAAACGGTGGCCTCGATTTGGAACACTCCATACCTTAGTTAGGACTTACCCATTAGACTTGTGGTTAGTACGGAAGTGTATTGCAACGGATCCCGCAGACCGGTCCTTATAGTGCCCTAGGTGCTACTGACCAATGCCCTAGCTTGCACCCGGAACCCACCATGCATACACTCACAACCAAAACTCTATCACCAACAGAATTCCAAAGATAAGGATAACAGGGATCATATAGTAGAACCAAGTTGCTACGACTCATTCTTAATCCTATAGCAATCGTGTCGATACATTGGACACTAGCTAATAGTACTAATCACATGGTGACAAGGAGTTTAGGCTAGATAGAATGGCTTGGGTTGCACATCAAGGTCAGGGGATCCTAATAAATATATTGTAAGGGTTTCATTTGACTAGTGCATGTATATCCTATGTGTTTTAGCGATAGTTTAGTAAAACACGGGTTCAATATGCTCAAAAGATTGGTTTGGTGACTTGCCTTGTTCAGCGAAAGGCGACGGGGGAACCTCCGGGTAATATTCCGGCTCCTCGGTGGCGTCGTAGTCTTTTCAACATGAATAATAAACACAACATTCAATAAACAATACAAAATCCACACAAAGGCATATAGGTTTTTTATTTGGTTTGAACTAAAAAAATAAAGTTATTAACTTTCTGAAGTTTATCTTAAGAACATTTAAAAATGAATTTTTAATGAAATAATGGCCATTCTAAAAGGGATAATAATGTAAACTATTGTATTTTAAATTTTCTAACTAATTTAAAATAAGAGGTTCAGTGTAAACCTAGTGGTTTTATTAGACTAACATGAAAATAATAAAAGATAAATTTTTCTAAAATTGAAATGAACCAAATTGGTAATTTACCCTAAAGTACATTTGAATATATTATTAAACAAAAACAAAATACTCGATATAAACCTACTGTTTTTACTGCATTAACATGTAGAGAATAAAATTATGAATTTTCTGGAATTGAAATGGTAATTTTGGAGTTAAAATGCGCCAGATATGAATTTTATAAGTTTAAAACTATTTATGGAAATTAATTTAAATCTAAATACAGGCGTCGGTCCACGGTGAACCGGGTTCACCATGAACCCACGCACTGTGCGCGTGCGCCGGATCAAGATCCACCATTGGATCGCGATCGGGCGGCCACGGGCGAGGCGGAGGAGTTAAGATAACGTGGACGGCCAGGATTAAAACATCGAACCGGTACGCGATGGAGGGTCCAGATCCATCGAGGGTTTTAAAAAACTAATGGACGCACGAGATCGCACCGTACAGCTTCGCTCAGATCTGACGGCGTGGATTAAACCAAAGGATCGATTTAATCATGGCCGTCGGATCACGATCGCGCGGTCGGGGACGAATCCGACACGGCACGGGTTTTTTACCCGCGCCAGTTGTCTTCTACGGCGAAGGCGAGCGGGCTAGGGGCCACGGCGAGCGGTGGCGGCCAGATCTAAGGGCTAAAATGGATGGAGGGGACTACGGGGATCACGAGGGTACCTTAGGCGAGGCGAGAGGTCGTCGGAGCATGGCCGGTGACGAGCGGGGGCGGCGATGGAGTTCGGGTCCTCGCCGGCGATGGTGCTTCGGCAGGGTTCGTCGACGTCGGAGTGGTGGCCGAGGTTAGGGAGGTCACGACGGTTACGGTGGTGCGATCACTGAGGAGGAAGGTGGGCTCCGGTGATGGCGAGCGACGGCTAGAGTGAGGGCGGCGGAGTGGTGTTAAAGTGAGCGTCACGGGCGTTCGGTTCGGTTCCGGTGCAATTGCTAGCAAGGGGTGGATGCGGGGTACCAGGGGGCTTAAATAGGGTCACCGGCGGGGGCAGAGGGGGCGCAATTGAGGGAGGCTGAGAATAAAAGCACTTCAACACCGGCGAGCCTCTTTCCATGCATGCGAACGGCGGTTCTGGGGCGATGACGCGGTGGAGTAATGGGGGAAACGGTCGGCGGGACGCGGGGAATTCAATGTCGGCGACAGATTAAAGGGAGGGGGTCGACGAGGGTGGATCTAAGGCGGGGTTAGGACTTCGGCCGGCGAGGGTGGATTTGGGGGCGGATCCTGCGGGGAAGACGGATCCGACAGGTGGGGGCCACCGGGTAGTGGGCGCGGGCGCGGCAACGGGCGGGACTGACGGGTGGGGTCGGGCTCGGCCGAGAGGGGGTTGGCGCCGACAGGTGGGGTCGGGTTGTCGGGCGCGCGCGCGGTGGGAGAGGGGGTCGCTGACGGGTGGGTTCCGCCTGTCAGAACGGGCGCGGGGAGGGGAGTGGGCTGGGCCAACTGGTGGAGGGAGAATGGAGGAAAAAGGCATGTTATTGTTTCAATTCTTTTTCCGAATAAATTTAATTGTTGAAATTGGTATAAAATATTTGAGCTACCTCCAAGGGTGATAAAAATTTGTAAAAATTCTCAAAAATATATCTTGGCCTTGGGATCATATACAAAGTTTTCTAGCCTCTGGTTTGGTCATTTTACCTAGGTTCTAGTTCAAATGAGCTAAGAAGGGCATTAAATGTATTTCCAAATTAATTAATTCCAGAAAAATATAATAAATGGTATTTTTATTTCTTTGAAAATTTGGGGTGTTACATGCTCCACACATCCCAGAACCTCTAGACATAGTCTTGTACCAACTCATCCATCCTATATTTTAAGGCTATCAAGTCGGTAGGCTTCATCTCCTGAATGCCGGTGAAGAAATATTTGTGAAACTTTTCTCTAAATCCGCCCATCCTCTGATGGAATCCGCCGGCAGTGAGGCAAAACATGCGAAGGTCGATCCTAATAGAGAGAGTGGGAAGAATTGGATCCTCGGCGCTTCATTGGTCAATGCCTCCCCACACTGGGCGAGGAAACTGCTGACATGCTCGATCGTGGAGACCGAGTCTTGTCCTGAGAACTTGGTGAAGTCGGGTACCTTGTATCGGCTTGGTAGTGGTACTCGATCAAATCATTCTAGGTATGGTCGTCGATACATGTACGTCTTCTTTGGGCTTCAACCCAAATTGGTCTCGAATCACCTCTGTTATCCGATTCACCCAGTCATCTTCTTGCTATCACAGCGTAGGATGTCGATCGGGTATTGGGACCTGCTGATATTGGTCTGGTCGGGCACCATTGTGCATATATTACCCTTCGTCACCATATGACAGTGTTCCATAGTATGTCGTCCGATGATACCTTGGAGGAATACCATCGGGTTCTCTCCTTGGCGGCAAAAGGTCCGACAATATGTTCCTTGCGATGTCGTATG
This sequence comes from Zizania palustris, assembly GCA_019279435.1. NCBI lineage: Eukaryota > Viridiplantae > Streptophyta > Magnoliopsida > Poales > Poaceae > Zizania > Zizania palustris. The sequence continues at coordinate 14,564,768 of JAAALK010000086.1, read as the reverse complement.
TCACCTAGGGAATCTCTTGTCTTGGTAGTCTTGGGTCGGATAACGTAAGTGGCACCGGTGCACCTCTTTCGAGGCCATACGTCGTGCTCTGCAGTGAACTCTGTGCGGGCGCTAGTGGTTGGGTTGTCTTATTTCCTTCATGTCTGAACGGGGCACCCGGTTGCTCCAGCGTCATCGGCCCTTGCTGCTGTGGTGCTGACCGAGTATGCTGCGGATTCTGTAGCAACTTTGTCTGACCGTCAAGGAGGTACATTGGTCCTTAAGGTGGCTCATGAGCTACAGTACCATCCACAGTCATTTTTATCAACCCGTGGAAGGTGTTGACTAATGTCCTAGATTGATTCACTAGAGCATGATGAACTGCCTGATCAATGATTTCTTGGAGACTGGCCTAAGGGCTTTCTATTAGTTGATTAGTTCCTACGACCAGAGCTGATCTCGGTAGCGGGTCCCTCTGGATAGAACTCGACCGAGTCATTCCGTAGACTTGCAGACACAGCTTCTGGAAGTCATCAATATGCCTCTACACCTCCGCCCTTTATTCTTCATTCAGTATGTCCAAAGTGACTAGATGATGTTTTCGTCGTTGATTTCGCCCACCATGGCCGAGTTACTGAAAAGATCCCACCGGGCATGCAAAAAAGTGTGTTGGTGTATTTTTGGTCACCTTTTGACACACGCGTGGCCTAGGATATTTGCTTAACTCCAGTGCAGGTCCTACAATCTTAGAAAAAAGGGTTCAAGGCGTGCCAATCAGTTTGAACCTACAACTCATAAGGAAATAAAGAAATATCGTAAGTAGAAAAGCCGACTGGCTTCTAAGTCGATGACTGCAGTGTGGATAAGATAATCGTGAGTGGATAGCGCTGATCGGTCGCAAGGCCGATGACCAAAGCAGCGTGATCGAGACGAATGCGCCTTTGGCCGATGAGATAGGTAGCTCATGCATATGGGCCAATGAGTGTTACCCGATAGCTCATAATATATGACGTTGAATTGAAGATAACCTATCGGCTTGTACTTCGATAGAAATAAATAAAACATGCCAAATAGCGCATCTGTATTATCAAAATCATCACAATAACTAGATTGGACCTAACCAAGATAGTATATAATCATGATGAACTCAATAATACTTCAAAGTATCAGACACGCTTTATTTATATGAATGATATACAACATGAAGAAGATACAACAGAAAGAGATATCAGTCCTAACCAATGAAGTCTCAGACTATTACATCTAAATCACATCAATCTAAGAGATCAAATTGATGCAGCCTTAGACCTAGCCAATACATTGAGATAAACCGGCGACCGTACTATTTCAGTCGATGCCTCAAGAGATCAAATTGATGTAGCCGTGAGGACACTGACCTAGTCGATATGATCGTCGGGGGTGGCGGGACTCATCTCTTCGCTGGAGATCGAAACGATGCAGCCTAGCTCCGAGTGTCGAATCCCACTAGGTATTTTTAGATTTTTTTGAAGTTGAGCGATTTGGTAAAAATATATTGTACTTTAACATTTTTTTGTATTTTTGTCATTTTCATGATTAACATTTCATTCTGCTATTTTGCATGTTTTTGGGATGACTTTGTGTGTGGGTAACCTTAGTCCATGTCACCGCCAATGTTTCATTGTGCCCATTCTAAGTGCCATGTGCCTAATCACTTGTCATGCTTACCTTCTAGGTATCATTTGTGAGTGACCGGTATAATTGTATTGTTGTTGTATGACTCGATAGACCAAATTGATCTAGACCACCGCTACCGAGCCAACTCTTGAGGCATTCATTGTGCAGTCTGAACTTTATCCCCTCTACCAGGGGCGATGTGTTGTTTGGAGCCCAAGGGGTTCCTGCCCAGTTGTATGGAGAAGCTATTGGTGGCTCTAGCGGCTTCGCCCACTGCGAGCCGAACTCATTTCCTGGAGGGGGGTTCGGCCATGTCGAATGTATTTCGGACCATATTAGCGAAGGGTCCTGCCAGGCCAAAGGTATGTTTGGCCAGTGTGGGCCAAAGCCTCCCACCGAAGGGTTCGCCCAGAGCGGAGATGAGTTCGGCCATTGGGGCCCGAGCTCATTGTGCGAAGGGTTCGGCCATTGAGGGTCAAACTCATTGTGTGGAGGGTTCAGCCATTGGGGGCCGAACTCGTTGTGCGGAGGGTTCGGCCATTGGGGTCCAAACCCACTATGTGAAGGGTTTGGCCACTGGGGTCCGAACTCACCCTTCGGGAGGTTCGACTGCTAGGGTCCGAACCCGTGGTGCGGAGGGTCCGGCCGTTGGGGTCCGAACCCACTGTGCGAATTGTTCAGCCACTGACGTCTGAAGCCACCCTCTGACTGCCTTGGTCCCTTCGGCTGTCTTAGCCTTTTTGGATGGGGGCCTGTTTCCTTAGCTTTCTATTGGTGTTTGTTCAATAGCATCTGGTATGTAACCTTGGTTTTTTTGTGAGCCCTAGCCGAAGGAGACGTGTTGACATTCCTTTTCCACACTCCTACTTAAGGGTTCTTTGGTACGAGTGTGCGTGTGCGCAATTCTCCAATAATGACCGCTTTCCCCTTAGTTGACTCGGCCTGTTCTGGTCGAATAAGTACTTTCTTCTCGTTGAGGTCGACGATGTTCACGGGGAAGGGGTCTTTGTCTAGCTTCATCTTTGGACTGGGGTCTATTTTCAATCGTTCTTCTTCTATGGCCAATTGAACCTGTCGACGAAAAACATTGTAGTCGTTAGTCTAATGAGAATGTGAATCGTGCCACTTACAGTAGGGGCGTTTCTTTAGCTCGTCGGTGGTTGGAATGACTTGACCTTTAGGAAACCTGAGAAGCTGGTTCTTCAAAAGGAAATCAAATATTTTATCGCACTTAGTTATATCAAACAAGTATTTGACTTCGCTAGGCCGACTCTTAGTGGGAGACGGCCGTAACTCAGAACAAGTAATGGGTTTGCTCTTAGCATTCCAAACCCATTCGGCTGCATACATGTCAGCTAAATCTTCCTTTTCCGCTGACTCTTCCTCGTTAGAGTGTTCCATGATGTGGACTTCAGCCCTAGGCTTGTTGAATGTTTTAATAAACTTTTTATCTTTGGCTCGGCCTTCTTAGACCAGAGCCTGCTGCAGGACTTGACTGACTTCTGAAAAGTTCTGGTTGTCTAGCCTCTCTTTAATCTCAGAACACAACCCATTGAAAGCTAGATCCGCCAAATCCCTCTCTGAAATATTGAGACTAAAACATCGGTTTCAGGTATCTCTAAAGCGCTTGATGTACTCGAAGACACTCTCGCTAGATTTTTGTCTGACCGATGTCAAGTGTGAAAGCTTGAGTTCTGTTTCGCCCATATAAAATATTCATGGAACTTATGTTCCAATTCGACCAACATTTGGACAGAGTTCGGTGGGAGCGCCAAAAACAAGTAAAAGCGGTGCCGGATAGTGAGAGAGAAAATAGTCTAAGTTTTAAAGCGTCCGACCCACTCCACACTGTGCTAGGAACTGGCTGACATGCTCTAGTGTGGTTTTGTTACCCTCACCGTTGAACTTGGTGAACTCAGGGACTCTATAGCCGTGAGGGTATGGTATAGTGTCAAAATGGTTAGGGTACGACTTCCGGTAAACCCTAGCCTGACTCCAAGGTATGAAGCCAGTGCACTCCCTAAACAGCGCGTGGATCCGCTCCTCAATGTCGTCCTGGCCTCCTACTAGCGTGCGTCTCTCAAGCGGGGGCGTGACACGCGGCGGTATGTCGGCGTGTCGGTCGCGGGGATCTTCCTCAAGCGCTAGTTTGGGATGTGTGACGTGTTCGAGCCTATGTGTCTGCGTGGGAGTATGCAGCGCGGGCAATGCGTTGAAAACTAGCTCAGGCGTAGGTGGTGTGCAATAAACAGGGTTAGCTTGGACATGTGCGTAGTGGCTCGTCTCGGCCGTATATGTTGAGGCCGGAGACGTGATGGTCTTGCCAGTACTACCGTCGATTCTGCTATAGATACAATTCATCGGGTGTACACTAGCGATTGGAGTTGGAGGAACGGCCTCGGTAAAGCTGAACCTTCTAAGAGTCACCTCTACTTGAGAGCTAACTGTCGAATTTAAACGGTTGGCTAGCGAAGCGCTAACAGCTTCATCTACTGATGCGGCTATTTTTTGCTCAATCTCTAAAGAAGATAAAGGAGGCGATACTGTTGTTACCTGGGTCTGATCAAGGTCGAGGATGTTGATGTCGCGCTTGATGAAGCCCGCGCGTGTCTTGACGTATCTCCCAAGCATGAGGTCTTGTAGCGCTTTCATTTTTGCCTCGATCTTAGCCTGGTCCTCTTCGGGGATATCTTCAAGGGTAGGTGTCATGATGTTGCGGTTGTCGATATCTGCGGCCCCCATTGGATCCATCGGTGTCGTAGATGTAGTAGTCGTTGTAGACGTACCCGTGGCCGATGTAGATGTACTCATCATATTGGCGTAGCCCTCCCCAGTGGAGTTGCCAAAAAGTGTGTTGACACGGAAATCGTGCTCCCGCACTTGGGTCATTTCGACGATCCAAAAGTGTACGGATACTTAGGAACAAGCCTAAGCATAACACAATACCGACATCGTGTTCTGACTACCCTTAACTGTGGCAAGGGGGTGGAGTCGCCAGGTAATCAGATCACACAGACATAATCCAATTAGCCAAAAATATATATATATAATAACCCAATCGACCGAACGGAGCCTGATTGGTACAAAGTTTACCGTGCGAAGGGGTCACCGAAGGGAGGGCCTTCGGCATCTGATGCGAAGGGTGTGCCGAAGGTAGTCTTCGGTGTTCGAATTGATCTGACCGAAGACAGGCTTCAAATATATCTTTGATGCAAAATCACCTCCAAATGATAGGGTTCAGTGTGAAGTCTCTGACACGACAAAAAGTCCAATGCAACACGCTAGTGCGACTTCATCCGGTGCGGAGTGTAGGCGTGACGAAGCTTGGTGCGGAGTACTGATGCGACGAAGCCTGATGCGGAGCGCTCTGACGTGTCTCCGACGTGAAGCAGTCCTAATGTGGAGTGACTCTGGTGCGCGGGAACTCGACCAGACCAACAACAGCGTTACGGGCCTAGCACGGGTAGTCGAAGCAGGGTCCCACCGAAGGCTGTTCTAGCAGCCTCCGAAACTAGTTTCCTAGCTCCGAACACCTTCGGCGAAGAGGCTCCAAACGTAAAAACCTGCAACAGAACAGAAATCAAGTGCAAATTCGGCCTAGATACCGAATTTACTAAGTGTTGCAGTAGAGAAACGAATGTAGCAATCTATTACGTAGATTAACGGATACTTCACAGGCGAAGTAACAAAGCGATAGTAATCTGTTACGTAGATTAATAGATACTTCACAGGTGAAGTAACAAGGCTTACCACCATTTCGATGTGGCCGGCGGAGGGCTTCCAAGCAAACCCACGAAGGTAGTACAAGAAATTAAAGGTACGGTTCAAACTAGGGTTTGAAGTTGATTTGTGTCAGGGGTCTGATGAACCATCCTCACCCTTATATTTATAGGGGCTAGTCTTATTATCTCTAAAGATAATCTGGTAGGATTTAGCCTAATCAAGTTTAGGGATAAAAACAACAAGAATCAGACTCAAACTCTATCTCCGAAGCCAGTTTGAAGTGGGCCTTTGGCAGGCCTGCCGAAGCCTGCTCCTCGAGACGAAGCTTCGGCGATGTAGGCCTCCGAAGGGCCTTCGGGCCGAAGCTAGCAGGCCGCTAAAAGGCCTCCTAAGCCCAATGTTTTATGGGCCTTCGACCCTATAAGGCTTCGGCCTGAACCAGGGCTTGTGTCTTTTTGGCCCAAACTACCTAAATTGATATTTTGATAATCTTGACCATTAATGCCATTTTTTGCTATCAACACATGCTCCCCTACCTTTTAGTGAACTAAGTGAACTAAAAGCATAACGGGCTATGGACGATATCTTCCATATCGGCCTTTCGACACTTTTAAGCGCTTTTGTCACACACTTGGGAAGTATTTTTTCAAATACTTGCCATTAAAAGCTCTTCGAAATCGCTCTCCTTGTAGAGATTCTAACAAGTATGCATCACCTGGAGCGATTTCGGCTACTTTAAAAGGGACTTCTCAACTAGGTGACCATTTACCAAATTTGGGGCTCTTAGTGCCTAAGGGCAAAATCGTCTTCCAAACCAAATCACCAACTTTAAACGATTTTGGCTTAACTTTTTTATTGTATACTCTAGCTATTCTTCTTTTATCTTTCTCTATAGCTTCTAAAGCCCTTAACCTCTTTCGGTCACTTCTTCCAAATTGTCTTTTAAAAGAGTTTCATATTCATCGACCGATAAGCCATCTTGCTTAAGAAATCTTAAAGAGCCAAGATCCACCTCTACTGGTAGAATGACTTCTTGCCCATATACTAACTCATATGGACTAATTTGGTAGCACCATGCTTCGCAACTCTACAAGCCCACAATGCTTCTGAAAGCACTTCATGCCACCTTTTAGGGAACTCTTCGATATTCTTTTTAATAAGCTTAATCACAGTTTTATTACTAGACTCGGCCTGACCATTGGCCTGAGCATAATATGGTGAATAATTTATCAACTTAATACCATAAAATTCAGCAAAGTCTCTCACTTCTTTAGCAACAAATGAAGTACCTTGATTTGTAGTGAGAGTTTGGGGAATACCGAATCTATGTATAATGTGCTTCAAGATAAAATCAGTTACCTCTTTCATGAATCATAAACCCTAAGAACTTTCCTGCCGATACGCCAAAAGCACATTTGAGCGGGTTCATTTTTAAGCCATATTGTTGCATTCTATCAAAAGCGACTCTTAAATCAGCTAAGTGGTTTCCCATAGCGTTTGATTTGACTACAACATCATCTATATAGACCACTAACATAACTCCTAGCAAGTCATAAAAGATTAAGTTCATAGCATGTTGATATGTAACGCCAGCATTCTTTAAACCAAAAGTCATAACGACCCACTCAAACAAGCTGACAAAACCAGGGCATCGAAAGGCTGTCTTGTAGACGTCCTCTTCGGCCATAAAGATTTGATTATAACCAGCATTGCCATCAAGAAAACTTAGTACCTTGTGTCTTGAAGCATCGTTGATCAACATGTCGGCTATCAGCATAGGATACTCATCCTTCGGAGTGGCCTTGTTCAGATCCCTGAAATCAATACAAACGCGTATTTTGCCGCTCCCCTTCTTTTCTACAGACACAATGTTAGCGACTCACTCAGCATACCTGCATGGCCTAATAAATTCAGCCTTGAGTAATCGTTCTATCTCCTCTTTAACTCAGTCATACACGACCGAGTTAAAGCGACGAGGGGGCTGTTTATAAGGCCTAAACCCAGGTTTAATAGGTAGCCGATGCTCCACGAGCTCGCGGCTTAATCCGAGCATCTTGCTATACTCCCGTGCGAAACAATCAACGTATGATCGAAGCAATTTTATTACTTCGGCCTTCTCATCAGCCTGCAAATGTTGGTTTACAAAAGTAAGCCTCAAAATGTTGCCATCACCTATATTGACTTCTTCTAATGGATCGGTCAACGCAAAAACTTGTCCTAACTTTTCTACTTCGCTAAAATCTTCAATGGCCTCGGCAATACCATCTTTAGAAGACTGATATTGCTCTACGCGAGACTTTAGCCAATCAAGATTACTTTTATTAGACATGACTACTAATTTAGAAATAGTTGTGCTACATCAGCCGACTTCACAGACATGGGTACAAAACGTCCCCTGGATACGCTAACGAAGTCGTAATCCGAGAGGTCTCTACCTGATAGACACCCTACTTTGTCGTGGATGGCATTGATGGTCACATCGGCCAATGCTACCTGGGCCGAAGTGTCCACTGGTATGACTTATACGTCATTGTCGTCCTATTGCATCAGGCATTGGTGCAAAGTAGAAGGAATACATTAATTTGCGTGAATCCAGTCACGCCCAAGCAGCACACTGTAGTTACCTTGTACGTCAATAACGAAGAATGCTATCGACAATGTCTTGTTACCCACTGTCAACTCTAGGTAGAGTACGCCTTTTGCTTCGGAGCTCTCGTCGTTGAAGCCGTGTAGCATTAGGTTGGTTTTCTTTAAATATTCCTCGTCCCTGCCAAGTTTCTTCAAAAGAGAATAAGGCATTAAGTTGACGATGGTGCCACTATCGACAAGCATTCTGGAGATCGGCTTTTTGTCAATGTGCCCCCTGACGTAGGGAGGCTTTAGGTGATGAGATGTATCCTCAGGTTTCTCAAAAACAACATCTCGTGGGCCGAGGTTCAACTGAGCGACCTCGGCCTCATCTCGTGGTAGAGTGAACTTGGTAGGAAGCATGATGATGTGCGGACCCCTCGGAGATGGGCGTGTAGTCGTCGTCGAGCATGTCATCATCGTCGCTCGGAATGGGAGTCAGGTTCTTTGTTTCCATTGGTTTAGGCTTTCATACCCGTTTCACAATTGGCAGAGGGTGAATCTCTTCAAAAATGGTGCCTCGCTCATCTTGGGCCTTCTTTTCGCGCATCTTCTGCGATCGCAGATGTTGTAGGTGTCTTTTCTGTGATTTGGACATATCCGGCAGTGCCCAAGATGGCTGCGGATTGGTACCAGGCAGCACCACCTTTCTTATGTAACTTCTGGCCGAAGGGGTACCACTCAGGTCGGGCTCGCGTGTTTTATACTTGGTGGGCACTTCGCTACGGACCCTATCGGTCAGACTTGCCTAGTTTGGCTGGTCGGACTGGGCTTCGGTACTGGCCTCGGGTGGACTAGGGGACTTACCTCCGACGAGCTTCGTCTAGGGAGCCTTCGGGATTGGGACTTCCTGAGACCCTACCTTGACTATGATGGCTTCGGACTCCCTCTTCTTCGCCTCTTTGCGTCCATCTCCCTTTGCTCCATCCTGGGCGAGTCGATTTGGAGGTACTATGGACAACCTTTGGAAGACGTCTCCCTTCGCCGCGCCTATTTGTCCCTACCAATTATAATACTCTGAAGGAAAACAGGAGGCAATGTTATACTGCGAAGGGTACTCCAGGGGCGAGGTGTGGTTTGGAGCCCACGAGGTTCTTGCCTAGTTGTATGGCGGAGGTATTGGTGGCTCTAGCGACTTCGCCCACTACGAGCCGAACCCATTTCCTAGAGGGGGGTTTGGCCATGTCAAAGGTATTTCGGACCATATTAGCAAAGGGTCCTGCCAGGCCGAAGGTATGTTTGGCCATTGTGGGCCGAAGCCTCCCACCGAAGGGTTCTCCCAAAGCGAAGCTGAGTTCGGCCATTGGGGCCCGAGCTCGTTGTGCGACGGTTCAGCCATTGAGGGCCGAACTCGTTGTGCGGAGGGTTCGGCCATTAGGGGGCCAAACTCGTTGTGCGGCGGGTTCAGCCATTGGGGTCTAAACCCACTGTGAGAAGGGTTCGGCCACTGAGGTCCGAACTCACCCTTCGAGAGGTTTGGCTGCTGGGGTCCGAACCCGCGGTGCGGAGGGTCCGGTCGTTGGGGTCCGAACCCACTGTGCGAAGGGTTCGGCCACTGACGTCCGAAGCCACCCTCCGACTGCCTTGGTCCCTTCGGCTATCTTATCCTTTTTGGATGGGGGTCTGTTTCCTTGGCTTTCTTTTTGTGTTTGTCCAACAACATCTGGTATGTCACCTTGGGTTTTTTGTGAGCCCTAGCCGAAGGAGACATGTTGACATTCCTTTTCCACACTCCCACTTCAGGGTTCTTTGGTACGAGTGTGCATGTGCGCGATTCTCCAATAATGACCGCTTTCCCCTTAGTTGACTCGGCCTGTTCTGGTCGAATCAGTACTTTCTTCTTGTTGAGGACGAGGGTGTTCACGGGGAAGGGGTCTTTGTCTACTTTCATCTTTGGACTGGGGTCTATTTTCAAACGTCCTTCTTCTATGGCCGATTGAACCTGTCGACAAAAAACATTGCAGTCGTTAGTATAATGAGAATGTGAATCGTGCCACTTACAGTAGGGGCGTTTCTTTAGCTCGTCAGCGGTTGGAATGATTTGACCTTTAGGCAACCTGAGAAGCTGGTTCTTCAAAAGGAAATCAAATATTTTATCGCACTTAGTTATATCAAACGAGTATTTGACTTCGCTAGGCCGACTCTTAGTGGGAGATGGCTGTAACTCGGAACAAGTGATTGGTTTGCTCTTAGCATTCCAAACCCATTCGGCTGCATACATGTCAGCTGAATCTTCCTCTGACTCTGACTCTTCCTCGTCGGAGTGTTCCATGATGTGGACTTCAGCCCTAGGCTTGTTGAATGTTTTAATAAACTTTTTATCTTTGGCTCGGCCTTCTTGGACCAGAGCCTGCTCCTCGGGCCGAAGCTTCGGCGATGCAGGTCTCTGAAGGGCCTTCGGGCCGAAGCTAGCAGGCCGCTAAAAGGCCTCCGAAGCCCAATGTTTGATGGGCCTTTGGTCCTATAAGGCTTCGGTCTAAACCAGGGCTTGTGACTTTTTGGTCCAAACTACTAAAATTGATATTTTGACAATCTTAACCATTAATGCCATTTTTTGCTATCAACAGTAGTCATCTCCTCTCAGACCAATTTTTTAGGATAGAAAGGACTATATGCTTATAAAGGTGTGTTGGATGCGCATGAACGTCCGGACGTGAAGCGAGGGTGGGTAAAGCTAAAATCTGGGATGCTAACAGACCAATACAAAGGAATGTGCTATGTCAACGGCTACCCGGGGTGGTGTAGGCTAGGGTGGTCTAGATACAAGATCGTTTAAAACATATGAAAAAGTAATAAAAATATGTGTTAATCGTAAAAATGGCAAAAATACAAATTAAAGAAACCATGAACCATTTTTACGAAATTGCTTACTTGGAGGTACATATGTAATTCACCTGTATACCTCAGTTCATTGGTCGACAGATGTGTAATACCGTAGTCCAGGTTTTCATCTGAAGAAATATGTGCAGGTTAATTTGCTAGCTTGTCTGCTGCTCGATCGGTGCGTACACGCACGGTTCAGTTGAGACTCGCTTGTCGATTAATTCTCCAACAATACCATTGATCGATATAAATATGGATGTAAACCGATGGATGGATCAATCGAATAGCTAGCTGGCTTCAACAAATTCAGCTTGGAAACTTCGGATGATACGCAAGCACAGATGACGACCAATGCATCACCCGTTCCGATCACTTCGCGCCTTTTCCCCCGTCGGGCCGACGAAGAACACCGGCCGAAACTTTTACAAATTTTACACCGAAAATATATAGGATCATATCATTTGTTTATTTTAATCTAATAGCTAGAATTAAAATTGACGACTTTTCAATTATCTGCTAGTTACCAAGTGCTTTTATTTTTAATTTATTTTTGATTGTAACTAAAATTAATAATTTATGTTAATCGTAAGTATTACCCTTTAAGAAATAATTGACGTACTAAATAATTGAGCGTCCTGTAACAGAGTTCTTTTATGTGATTACACAAGTCAACAATAAGTTATTCGAATGAGAACACCAGCAATAGCAAATGTCGAGAGCATGATAACCACAATAGGCATGTGTGAAGCCTATTAACTCTATTACTTAAATAGAAGAAATCTAGTTTTGATTCTTACTAGATTTTTTATGTTTAAGTAATAGAGAATCTCTGTTGGAATTAATAATTTATGACTACACACTTTCTTTGGAAATAATAAATTGAGAATAATTACGGGTCAATTTCTAACGGGTTTCCCTTGCGCGGCTATCCTAGCTACAAGCAAACGCACCTTTTCTGCACGTCAAACGGAACGAAGAAATTTCAGTACATGCAGGCGTACAGTGACATGTACTACCTAATTAGATTTGACGAAGCTTTCTTGATTCATTCCCAATTTCAAAGTGTTCTAGTTTGAGCCGGAGCGTATCACTGTATCAGTTTTTTTGTTGCTTCAAAAGCAGAACTGAAAATGGAGACAGCACTTGATTTGATTTTTTTCTATGAATTATCCCAAGCTAAACGAGTTGAAAGCTTACTTTATTTTTTGGAGGAGAAGAATGAGGGTTGAAAGTTTATGGCTTCTCATAGTTGGAATTGGAAACGTCTCTCATCTTTTTCTTCTTCTTTTTTGAGTTGAGAGCACCCATATCACATCCGCGTGTCTTGCTAGAGAGGACGGACGGGTAATGCTCGCCATGGTGGTGCACGCTCCAATAGAACATGGCTGTCGTGCTCTGGCCTCTGGCTAACCCCAAGTCCCCAACCTAAGCAACCTTGCAGTTGCAGTACTAGCTATACCAGGCAGTAGTATCAATCACATCGACGCGTCGTGCTCTCTCTTTGGGTTAGGCGAGTGAGACCGCGACACGAGTGGCTCTACGTACGCGGGGTCACGCTGCGCAGTGTCACAGTGTGTGTTCCGGTCCAGCATTTTCGCCCCCACCCGCGGGTTCTGAATTTGATCAGCTGCCTGCCTCTGCGGCTCTGCCTGCGCACATGCCTCACTGTTTGCTGCATCACACTGCACATCGAGCAGTGAGCATGCACCATATTTTTAACGGATGCAAACTACGTGTGTGGAGTGTGGCAGCCTCATCACTGTGGTCTGCGTACCTGCCAATATGAAAAAGAACTGGCATTGTAGCATGTGTTTACCAAGTGGGCTCGGCACAAAAACTTCACCAGGAAGAGAGGTAGGGGCATCCTGTATGAAAGGACAAACTTGTCAGCTCATGAGTGCGCGAGGAATTGTGCACACGGGCATAATTGGAGGCACTGCAAGTACTTGCTGCTTGTTGGATAATTAGATTATGTCCTTTTCTGCTGAATCGGCGAGATTAAAACAGCATGCACTTCGACACCGAGCATGCCAGAAATTGTGGCGTTAGGTTTCAGGACGAATTTTACAGGGAGCGCTCGCAGAAAAATAGTGGAATTGCATGGCCAAATGGGTTTCTTTTTCTCTGTCGGGCAGCTCGCACCGTGTGAGAAAACGAAAGCTCAGGAGGTACCGAAAGGACTCCTGAATGGTACTCATCAGGCGCTGGGAAACTTATTAATTAGTGTTCTTAGCTCTCAGCCGTCTCCGTCGCACTGTCAGGATTCTGATCAAGCAGTTGAAAATTTGAAGCTAAGGAAAGCTATGCTGTCTCAACAATGCTCTTTTTAAAACTGCTCCTAGTTTTTGCGCACTTGTGTTTTTAGCAGTCGAACTTTTGCTGCACTTGATAAAAGTCTTATGATAAGCATTCAAGAACTAGATTTTGGACTCCAACTTTACGGACTAGTGATTTTTGGGAGCCAGATTCTCTGCACAAGGGAAGTAAAGGCCTTTGGATGATCTCCAGCTGTCGGATCTACAAAGAACAGTACATATTCTGTCACAGTATTGCCTCGCAGATCTCAGCTCGCTATTCGCTGCGTATCGCCGTTTTTCTCCCACAAGATCTATTCCTGTTTGCCGGTGCATGTAGCCTCCGATACGGTTCCAAGATTTTGGGTGGACTCGTACTAGTTCCGATCCCCATGTCACCTGCTCACTGGTCAGTGCATGCAGCTGTGTGGAGTGGAGTCGCGTCGTCGTGTGCACGTACCCGGGCACACGGCCATGCACGCACACATGCCGCTGCCTCCCCCGAACGCAAGAGCCCTCGTGCATGGCGACATAACATTGCACCGGCGCGCCGACGATCGCGCGCGCGCGCGTGGTGGCCGGCCGGGACGCGCTAATCATTCCGCCGTTGACAAAACAGCCGCGCGCGGCCGCCGATCGAAAAGATAGCCCACGGAATCGCCGCCCGGCCCCCACCCCCTTGTCTCGCCGGATCAACCGAACAGCGGAGTGCGTCCGCGACGTCGACGTCGTGCGTCTCGCGGCGCGCGCGCTTCAACGTCAGGCCGTCACTCGATCGGCCCGTCGGTTCGCGCCGTTGGGCGACTGATGAGAAACGCACGCACCGGGTGGCTCTGATCGTGTGGTTTGTTTCAATTCGCTCCTTTTGATCTCGGATGTTACACTTACAAATCACAAGTATGATGTATCTCGTTGAACTATTTTTTCAGTGGGTTGTAGGTTAGCATCAGGGCATCGTATCCGTAGTTTCGTATTCGTGTCTTGTTTTTCGAGGGCAGCATCTGTGCCGTGCACTGTGGTCGCGAGATGGAGCGCGGGCTGATTGGGAAGTGGCGTAAAGGGAGTAGCGTATCCGTAGTGTTTCGGTTTCCAGCAGAGCAAATCGGTTTATCGGTGTAGAGGACCAGACCGCCAGAAGGGGACCCGGGAATTTCTTCCTTCTGCAGCTCTCTTAAAAGTTTGCAATTTTTTTTGGCGTTGATAGACTTGAAAGTTCTCGAGAACTCTTTAGCATCCCGCTCACCTCTATCGTCTACTATGCTATGCGATGTCTGTGTTGTTCGCCACCTGCACCACGCTGGCCGCGCACCCTGTTAGCCGTGTCTTTAGTCGTTTTGCGTCCTCTATTGTTGGTTCTACGTGATTTTTCATTTGGTGTGGTTCTTACCGTGAGAATTTTTTTCGAAGGTGCGGGGCTGCACCTTCCTGTGAGAGCATCTGCAAAGGAATCGAAAATTCTGAAATCCCATTCCGTGGAGACATCATGGTGCAACTCTCCTGCGATTTTACCTCGCAACGTAAGCAATGTCTGGCCATTTGGTGGTTTGAATTTATCCGTCATATCATCATATGTACAGCCGTACGTGCAGTGTATACTACCAAAGAAAATTGGAAAAGGGATGGCTGTTCGTGCGAGTTTGATACATATGCATGCACCGGTGATCCACAGAGAATGGATTATATTGGTGGGTAGATGGGGGCGCACACGATGCTAAAGCACTCAACTCGTCTTCCTGATCACCCACGGTTTGTGGAAAGAAATTCGAGTGCCCCCGCGATCAAGACCCCGTCTTTATCAACGGCCGGGGAGCAGAATGCAGCTGCATGCGCGAGCAGACGCCCCGCACGGTGATTCTGCCTGTCCGTGCATGCATCGCATCCGCATGTTCGATCGATCGAGGCCGGCAGGGATCGTTCGACGATGGCGACGGGGGGCGATATGATGGTGACACGAGGCGTGCGTTTCACGACCAGATACACACGGCGTAGTACGCGAGCGCGGCGTGCTTGAGCTGGCGAAGCATCAGCAGGAAACAGTGTATCTGGGCGAAGCCGACCACGAAGCCGAGAGACGCGCCCGCCGCGTGAACCGCCGACCGGACACCCTCGCCCGGAACGGCCCAGAGGCAAGAACTGCGGAATTTTTTTAAAAAATAATATTTTTTTAAAAAAATCAAATTTGTATGTCAAATTCAAAAAATTGCAAAAATAGCATCCGGTCGGCCGACCAAGTGCCGACTAATGGCAGCTAGTCGGCCATCCATCGGCCAATTGGCGCCGGAACGCGCCGCGCCCCAACCACGCCACCCCAGCGCCCGTGCTCTGGTCCTCTCCCGCACCCCAGCCGACGCCCGCGCCGCAAGCGAGGCGGGGGCGCGACGCGGGTGAGGCGGGGGCGCGGCGCGGGCGTCGGCTGGGGCACGGGAGAGGACCAGGACGCGGCGCGCCGCGGCGCGTTCCGGGCACCAGTCGTCCGACCAAGTATCGACTGGCCCCAAGTCGGCACTTGGTCGGCCGATTGGATACTAGTTTTGTAATTTTTTGAATCCAAAATACAAATTTGATTTTTTTCAAAAAAATAATAATTTAAAAAAAATCCAAAACTACGCGCCCCACGACAATCCGCACCCGCTCGACACAGCGCATGCCAGAAAGAACATTGCCGCCGTGAACCATCTTGCATCCGCCCCGCCTCGCCGCAAACCATCATGCATCCGCCCCGCCCCGCCGCTGCCCTGCATCACCGCGTGCGTCTCGATGGCCGCTAGGATCACCACCTGGTACAACAACGTACCGTGCGTACTTTTACGATTTGTTTGGGAACAAAGTTTTTGGAAACTACGGTATTTCAAAAATTATATTATGTCTATGACAATACCACAGTTTATAATACTATAGTTTTGGAAAAAGTGCTCCATACCAAAGTTTTCAATAGTGTAGATTGAATAGTGTAGATTGAGTACAATATTTATAATACTACAGTTTACTTTACAAAGATTTCAGATAGAGTTGCCAAACATTTTTTAGTATACAATACTATAGTATTGCTTAATACTACAGTATTACTTCCAAAACTACAAAAAACTATATTCCGAAACAAGACCTTAGTTTTAGTCGAACACGTGACGACAGACAGGAGGGTAAGAAGACCTGTACGCAGTTTACCTGGCAGAACACGAGCACACCGCCGACCACACACATTACCTCGTCGCCGTACACCCTCGCCGCGACGACCGACCCGAGGATGCCGCCGGCGTTCACCAGCACCAGTACGGCGGTGCCGACCAGCGCCGCTGCCCATCGCCTGCAGCCCGTCGCCTGTGACAGAATCGGCAGGAACAGCGTGGCTACGTTGGCTGACTTGGCTCCAGTCAGGTGAAAGAGCAGCTGCAGCGTCGCCACCACCACGGCGTACGTCAGGCACCGCTCGTTCCTCGCCACGACCCGCCAGAACGAGAGGCCACGGCTGCACCGAGCCGGCTGCTTTCTCAGGGAGACGTCATTCCTCTGTTTCGCGTGGGCCTCCGAGCTGGGTGCACTACTGCACCAGACGCACTGGAGCACCAGGAAGGCGTAAATCTTGTCGCTGTCGACGAAATCCGGCGTCAAAAGACGCAAACGCTAGTTGCGGAGGTCGCCGTCGTGGACGATGGATTTCGCCT
Organism: Zizania palustris; assembly: GCA_019279435.1. Taxonomy (NCBI): domain Eukaryota; kingdom Viridiplantae; phylum Streptophyta; class Magnoliopsida; order Poales; family Poaceae; genus Zizania; species Zizania palustris. The sequence continues at coordinate 14,548,003 of JAAALK010000086.1, read as the reverse complement.
GGCGCTCACCATCGTTCAGGCCAGCGACGACGACGAACTTTTCACCGCAACCTGGCTGGTGAATCGCCGTGAACTTGTAGAGATCGGGAACCAAAGAGCCGATATTATCCAAGAATAATGGCGATGAGCCACTCCAGGAAAGGATGTCCATGGCACGGCAAATCAATTTACTATGTCAAATTTCTGCATTTTGATTAGACATGCATGCAGACTTGCAGAGCATCTGGGATTGAGCACCGGATAATCCAAAAATCGATTCCAAAGTTTCCCTCTCATTATTAACACCGAGATTTGCAGTGGGGTCATCAGGAAAAGAATTATTCACAGTGTTGAGCAACTAACCTGGACAGTTTCGAACATGTGCCTCATCCAGCATGTGACGAGTACGACATAGTCGATGCCAAATAATTGCAATCGCCCCACCAATAATGGAAACGGTTCGTCCAATCAGCACGAGCGGTGCACGCTCCAGTGTGTGGGTGACGTGGCAGCCCCTGCCAGCGATATGTGCTGACATGGAAGCCACGTGTGCGAACATCCTGCACAAACGATGAACGATGTATCGATCTCTTCAGAGTTCAGACCCGTCTGGAGGCAACTCAGCAATGCATCAAGTCATGTTACAATGATGAGGTTTGCGCCAAGGAACCATATCCAAAGCACAAGTGCTGGATGAGTCTACAGCTTTTATCGAGAAAGTAATCCTGCTTTTAACAAGCTCTTGTTTCCGATAGATTCACCAAGTACTTGTTTGTGCGCGCGCGCGTGTTTGCAAAAGATAAGGTGCTTGTGGTTGGCTACTTGCTCAAGAACATGTCCTAGGAGCAGGTGCTGGTCATAGGAGAGACATATCACACATAGGATCGCTGGATCGGACAGTGACTCAGTGAGTGGAGGAAAGAAGTGAAGAGAGAACTGATCCGATCACCGTCAAATCACCCCGCCGGTTCACGGCCGTCCGGATTACTGTAACCGGTCCACAGTAGTTTTACGAATCCACACGACGCTGGAATGGAGGAGTGACGACCTGAGCTCGACGGCATGGGGCGGACAGCTAGCCCACCGGAGTGCTGGAAGCGGTGCGGCCATACCGGTCGAGGAGCCGGCCGGCGGCGGGCAGGTCTAACCATTGCTGCCCCAAGGGAGGTGGGGAGGTCTGCCGCTAACCGCGGCGGCGCTACGCTGCTGAGGAAAGGGGATGCTCGCCTGAATGCGTGCTCCCGGTCAATCGTCCAGCTATGTAGCCCATGGATATGGATGTGGATACACGATACGGTATTTTCTAGAAAACATAGATACGGTAATGCATGCGCTCACACATATACACGCAAGTGTCGTCCGTCCGCAACTCTATACGCATGCCTTTCCACATCCCATAAAAAACCAATCAAAACTTATACTATGTGAAAACCAATCGAACCGAATCCCCCACCCGCCCCAGACCGCCCCGCGCAACCTCCCAGCCTCACGCGCAGCGGGCAGAGCGCGATGCACCAACTGAAAAGATGAGAAAGAAGAAAAAGAAGAAAAAAAGAAAATAAAAAATAAAAAATATACTTTTGCATTTTAGTTTTTTAATTTCTTTATTTTTACGCGGATATATGAATTTTGTGTAAAAACACTTAGATATCTAAAAAATCATACAGAAACATGAATTTTACGCAAATTTCCTGTTGCAAAATAAATTTCTATTGCAAAGCACAGACATCCGACTAGTATTAGTAATACTTCAATAATTCTTAATTCAATACTATCCATCAATCTACAAATTTAATAGTAGGATAGCAACCCTTTGGGCATATTGAAGTCCAGTGTGGCCGGAACAAGAAAGAGTGGTTGAGATGCTCTGAATGACTAGGAGGAGGAGGAAGACGAGACGAGAGTAGATGAAAGAAAAATGGAAGAGAATGGATGGGTAGAAAGGCTGACAAATATCATTACCAAAGAGTAAATTTCACCTTAGAACTTTTTTTTTACCAAAGTTTTATCCTGATCACTTTTAGGTAATATTTTTTTAATTTGGACCCCTTTGTAACCTTTGGTCTACCCCTTTTCATCTATTTATCGAATTCAAATTCAGGGTGTCTCGTTCATTGCAAGCACTTCCAACCATGGTATTATTAACATCTCTATCGTTGCTTTAATATTAATATTCTCGGTTATCTGAGGTACCAATACTAATGAGATAAAAGGGCCCAAAGTAAAAAAAAAATTATGATCCAAAGTGAAAACATGGTAGAGTTATGCAGGGACTGAGGGACAAAGTCTGAACCGAGCTGAATCTTCACAGCCTGTTCGCTCGCTAAATTGCAGGCGAAAACGCCGCAACAATCAACTTCCAAGAAATGAAGTAATGGTTGCTACTCACCGCAGCGCTGCTCCCTCCGTCGGCCGACCCGGCGGCACAAACAGGCCGCCGCCGGCGAGCTTGCTCTCTGCTCTCTTCTCTGCCACGGCCGGCCGCCGGGACGCACTTAAGTCTCAGATCGACTTGCTTGTCTGTCGACTACTCGACCTGCAGTTTGCTGCGCCTATATAACCTGTACGAACAGCCCGACACGCTCGGCGTCACAACGCGGGAAAAGACAAACAAAAATTACGCAAGCCTGCACACTCCGAGCTTGCGGCCTCTAGCTAGCAAGGCGACTGTTCAGTCGAGAGGCACGCCGAGATGCAGACTCCGAAACCCAAATTTCGCCGTCGCCGATCGCTCGCAAGAGACGACAGAAGCGCACTATGACCGTGCCGGTTACTGTCCACGGGTGCATTGTCCGTCAGAGAGTGATCGATGATACCATGCATTTGAAGAGTTCTCATATCGGAGCAGTTTTGACTTTTTTCGAAAGATTCTATGGATCACTGTTCTCAATCAATACAGTACGTTCACGGATATTAGTTGGACATGCCATTGAGCTGGTACCAAGTCAAACATGTTTACATGTGTATCACATGCTATGATGGCAGGATGGAGCAGTGCTACAAGATTGAACTTATCCTTTACGATGACACTGGCATCACAAAGAAAAGACCCTGAAATCCAGGCCAAGGTGACTATCACGCACGGAGGAAGACTTGGAAGACACATGTGGACGTATCTATTTATCTACAGGTGATTTTACAACACTTCGAAAAGTTACACCATATTTCTTTAATTTTGGTACTTATCTCATAAGTAACAAAATTAATACTAAAAAATGTTTCATTTAGTACTAGAAAATTTCTAGTTATCTATACATATACTAATTTACCACTCTGAGAGAGCTTTTACATTGACCTGAAGAATTTGGTCGTTGATTTTCTAAAGTTATCTTGTATATTATATATCTAAGAAAATATAAATTAATATTTATTCATTGTAAATTTTATAATTATTAAATCATAAACGCTACAATTGATACTCCAAAATGAGTATAAATAATTTTTTATTAATTAAAAATCTAAAAATGATTAAATCATGAATATATAACTCTAACCTGACTTCAACTTGATATTTATGAATTACTAAATTTGGAATTTCTAAATAAAGAATATAGTTACGATTTTAAACTGCTCGATATTTATTAGTGATAAAATTTGTAATTATTAACAAGAGGTGGTGCAACATATATATAAGTTGACGACTAATTGCTACAATTTGGCGGTTGTATCCCACGATTTTAGCAGAGGTTGAGGCCTGAGTCCAGGCCCAAACGGGAAAACACCTAATTTAGTTTTTTTAAGTCAGTTTTGATTTTAGAAAAATTGGGTGTTCGGGTTTTGGTTCGGTCCTTTTATGGAACAGATTTAGACAGCCACAAAGGCCTAGGCCCATTGCCAACGCCAAGCACCGAAGCCTCAGCCCATCGCCAACGCCAAGCACAAACGCCTCAGCGCAACAAAATAACTGCCACGTGCCTGGCCCGCCAGTAAAGATTGCAATGGTAGCCGAAAACTATGAGTTTTTTCTCTATTAGAAAAGATATATTAGAATAGATATACGAGTAAATTACTTAACTGCACGTCTACTAATGGGAAAAAATAGTACCTAATAGGTACGCCGGTATGTGTATGATTTCCTAATATCTATATCCGTTACCCGATGAGTACCCATCACTTTTGGAGTTTAAATCATTGTTGCTATCGGTTAAATTATTGATGTATTATATTTGAGAATTTATTTGTATATGTAATTTTGATTATTGTCTAAATGAGTGATCGATCTAATTATGAAAAGGGCTGAAACCTAATATTTTTTTTACTGTAACCGTTGGATCGTTTGATTGGATACACCAAATCGCTTAATTGCACGCTTACACCAAATGAGTGATTGCACATGATATTTCTCCCAAACTAAACTCATGTTCTACTTACCCACAAACTAAACTCATGTTCTACTTACCCACAAGCCGAGCCTGGCTATCGTTTCCAGCTGTGGCTCTCGCAGTCTCACTACGGCAGTGGGAGAAAACAGAAAAAGCCCTTATGAAAGCTAGACGGATTTATGCCTGGTTATCTGACAACGTTTAGCTAGCAAACACACCACACGTACGACACTGTCTTTTTAGGTGAAACTAAATAAGTTTTATTCATTTGAGTATCTAGGTTTTTTTTTGTTAACTCACTAAAACTATCACAATATTTTAGGTGAAACTGAATAATTCCGCTCTAAATGTATAATAAAGGGTTCTTGGATAGTTTGGTACGCGATCACTGTGGCTTACCTGACCTGACATATAAGACACACCACCGTTGAGCTACTAGCTTACAATACCACCACCCCTGTGGGCTGTGAGCGGCTACTGCGCGACAACCAGGGCACTCACGTAGCCACGCGCGATGGCTGGAGGGGGGTTCACGGGTGCCGGCGCTGGCGCCCCGTCTGCTGACTACGGCGGCGGCATAACATTCTCCGTCGTGGTCACCTGCCTCATGGCCGCCTCCGGGGGCCTCATCTTCGGCTACGACATCGGCATCTCCGGTACGTGCACGGTGCACGCGGGCGCGGCGCCCGATCGACCTGCCGCGTGCAAACTGCAAACTAATTTGTCTGACAATGTTGGGTGATCGTCATCAGGGGGCGTGACGGCGATGGAGTCGTTCCTGGAGGCCTTCTTCCCGGGGGTGCTCCGGCGGATGGCGGCGGCGCGGCGGGACGAGTACTGCGTCTACGACAGCCACGTGCTCACGGCGTTCACGTCGTCGCTGTACCTGGCCGGGCTGGCCGCGTCGCTGGCGGCTGGACGCGTCACCAGGGCAATCGGGAGGCAGGCCGTCATGCTCGCGGGCGGCGCGCTCTTCTTCGCCGGCGCCGGCGTGAACGCCGCGGCCGTAAACGTCGCCATGCTCATCGTCGGCCGAATGCTGCTCGGCTTCGGCATCGGCTTCACCAACCAGGTCTGTGTCTAATCAACTAACTCCCCTCCTCGAAATCACTCGCTGCTTTCTCATACAACACGCAGGCAATTAATCACTTGGTTTAGCACACGAAATGGACGACTCTATTGTTCGTCCCATCCGTTAGCTGAATAGCATCCAATGCAACTACTGATCAACGTAGATAAATTGCATTAGAACAACTGATCGATCGATCAATCGATCGATCCCCAATTCACGCAGCACATCGCATGAAGCGGTCCACTGCCTGGCGTGACCACACGAGCCTTGCCTACCATGCTCACACGTGCACCGAACAAAACTCTTGTTAATTGCTAATTTTCTTTCGTATTAAGTAAGTCTATATATACATACATAATATTAAATAAATATACTGTTATATATAATAATATTTTATGATGGATTAAATTAAACTAATTTAATGTTGTACTTGTTATATATATATATACAAATATATGTTTTTCTATAAAAATACTAAAGCTAGATATGTTTGATTTGCAAAAACTTGTAACATTAAATGTAAGGAATACTTGTCACTGTTGACCATGACATGTATAACGATACAGGTAATTTTACCACCTAAAATGTACTTCATCTGTTACATATAATAAGTTTTTTTAACTTGTCTAGTTTTGATTACTTTCTAAAAAATATACTAACTACTTCAACGTCAAATTAGTTTAATTAAATCCAATTTTTTATAAAAATCAAATGATTTATAAGATGAAACCAATAATTATAATAACAAATAAGTATAATACAAATAAGTATAATACAAATAAGTATAATTAGATGAACACAGAGAGAGTATCATCCGATGCGTCCTGCCTTGAGTGTTGCAGTACATAGTTATATATGAAAGCAGAGTTCAGGGTCAAATTAAGATCAGTGACATTTTTGGATTTAGGAACGTACGTACAAGTGGAAACACTACCGCTACAATCTACTGATACTGTTCTAGTACAAATGAAATAATTGCCGTGAAAAAGGAATACAGATGAACAATTTATCTTGCTAGTTTGAGACTTGCGTAGCAAAAATACACTCTTTTAAGTGTATGAGGAAAAATAACCAATAAAGTAATCACCAACGTTTATTAGCTTGAAAAAGTGTAATTTAAAATTCGAAGTTCAAATTCAGAAAAAGGAAGTTTCAATTGGGAATCTTTTACTCGACAAGGGAAATGTTGTGAGCATTCTTGTTTTTTTTTGCGAGGAAATGTCCTTGTAATTAGTCTCTGGAGTCTGGACCAGAAGAGCAGTTAAATGGAATTTCTTTTTTCAAGGGCAATAATATTGCCACAACATTTTTTACAGACGCGTGTTATCTGTGCAATGAAGTTATCGATAGTTTGATCCCAGCTGAACCTGCCTTTCCCAGATGTAAACCCCCCTAAGGGCCTGTTTGGGAACTTCTAATCCCAGCCCATTCCCTGAGGATGGGCCGGGATTTTGAACTAAAATCCCGGCCCATCCCCAGGAAATGGGCCGGAATTGTGGGCTCCCAAACTAGCCCTAAGGAAATCATTCTTGACGTCACGTAACTACGAGTTCTGTTCTGACTCCTAGAAAAGATAAACATGCGGTCTGTTTGTTTTAGTTTCTAGGAGTTAGAGATTTTCGGTAGTTAAGTAGTCTAAGTAGCTAACATATGAGAATCTAGAAAAAATAGTATTTTTCAGTTTCTAGATTCTAATTTATTTTTAGATTCTACAGCTATTAATTCTCAAAATCTAAATTCAAATTCTAAACTATTTGTTTCAACTTCAAATTCTAAAAATAATCGTAATTGTTGGAAACTAAAACAAAAAGTCCGTATAGTGCTTTACTTTGCAGAGTAGAACAGATTTCACATGCTTTAGGTCCGTGTCAGCTTGTTTGGGCAAATTACTTGAAAGGACATGCATGAATGGACACTGGACAGACTCATGTTCACCAAAGGGAGTAGCTGGCCATGAATGCAGATGCAGATAGGAACTTGGAAGAATGGAAGGGTAGGTGGAAGAACGGAAGGGTAGGTAGTTGTGCCTTGCTTCGTCTGTTCGCTGTCCCTCGAGTTAGCTGGGGCGAGTGGCTGGTTTGGAGTCAACTCACCTCTCTCACGTCTCACACTGCAGCCATCAGCCCATCCCTCGATCTACTCTTCCCTTTAATTGGTTGCATGCAACTCTGGTGGTAGCTCACATGATCCCGTCACGAGTGAAGGGCGTGTTTATGCATGGGGATACTTACAATCAGCTAGCTAATTGGTTAAGGGTCACAGAGATTCTATCAACTACAACAACTTTGAAATATTTTTAAATGGTTTAAATTCTAAACCTAGATAGCAAGACTTAGTAGCCATGAAATTTAAAAATAAATTAGAATACATAAACTAAAAACCGGATGTTTCTTAGAATCTAAAGATCGGCAAACAGCTTCTTTGATACAAATAGTCTAAGTAGCTGAGATCTATTTAACAACTTAACTTTTACTTTTATGTGGTTAGTTAGTACGATACTATAATAGCGTGTTAAATTCTGAAATGTGTAAAATTCCTTAGAAATAATTGATATCCTAATTGTGTATTGAATATTAGTTTATATAAATATTGTTTAATTTTAACATTTTGTAAGATTATTTTATAATAAAAATAGGAATATTATAATTTCAATAATAATAAATTAAAAATCATCGGTGATGGATTATTTCTGCTGCTAATTTTTAATGACACATTGCTAAATAATCTGGCAAAATAAAAACTAATGGTAACCAGGGCCGGCCCTGACATTTTTGTGGCCCGGTGTGGAACAAAAAATGGAGACCCTCATTCACCATAAAGATACAAAATAATATTGAAAAATTTAGTGTCATTAACGAATCTCACGCTAATAAGTTTAAATACAAAGAAGAAATATCTCTAGATTATTTAAAATAATTTCTTCTAACAAACCTATTGTCCGTGACTTGTGATTAATTTACAACTAGGCTTTATTAATACTTGTGAGGCCTATTAGTATACTAAATTTTGGACTCCCCCTACTTTCGGAGGCCCGGTGCGGTCGCACCGCTGGCACTGGCCCAAGGCCGGCCCTGATGGTAACCAGCTTCTGAGCTACTGATATATATCGAGGAGTAGATGAGTTTTGATTTTTCCTAGTATATATTGAGGAGTAGATGAGTTTTCATATTTTCAAAATCTAGAGAATGAATTTTGGTGCTCTTCGGGGCCTTGTAAGTGCTGAGAATCGGCGCTCGAAAACGTGGCCGTAGGCGCCTGCCTAAGCGGCAAAAGGTGTTGGGTGCCACCCCACCGCTGCGCGGAGGCCGACTGGGCGAGTGGGGGCACCTAGGTGGGTCAACCAGGGTTTGGGTGGTTGCTTGACCGCGATACCTAGGTGGCCTGGAACCGGTGGTGGGAGGGAAAAGGGCAGACAGACCCAATGACTACAGGAGGGGGGTAGGTAGCTAGATCCAGCGGGAGGAAAGGGGCATATGGCTAGATCTAGTGGCGGGAGGAGAGCAAGTGGTGAGGGCTAGCCCGACGATGTGGAATCGAGCTGTGGGATGCGTGCTCAACCCATATATGATGACCGGAGGACCAATGCTCGCGTGCAGAGACACGAGGGGAAGACGGTTGGACTAGAACCCCTCGCGAGCTAGGAGCAAGACAAACCCATGTCACGATTGCTAGGAGGAGAAGAAAAGTCTTTAGACTTTGGGTGGGAGGAGAGTAAAAGGCCGCCTGAGTACCAGGAACGCCTAGGAACTAGAAACATGTGCGTGGAAAAAATAAAAATTAAGTGATAAAGTCTAGGAACCAATAAAACTGTTATAATGAACTCCTAGCGGCAGCTAGTAATAAAATTAATGGCAGAACTTCTGAAAACTAATAAAATTAATGGATGGAATTAAGAAAATAAAGAGAAAGAGTCGGAACCGCGACTAGCGTCTAATGTCTACGTAAAAACTGTTGATAATATCTAGCGGTCATGCATAGTCCCCAAACAGGAAAGTGTCATTTGCCTTGCATAGTTAGCGAATTAATCAATCACATCGACCCTAGTTAACTAAGTGACATTAATTGTTGCATTACGGCATGACGACCGAACGCTATTAATTGTTGCATTATTACGGATGATGACGGTTGTATGCAACGTGCGTGTACAAACGCGCTGGGGTGAATGTGTGATGTACGTGCATGGCAATGGGCAGGCGGCGCCGGTGTACCTCGCGGAGACGGCGCCGGCGAAGTGGCGGGGAGCGTTCACGACGGGGTTCCAGCTCTTCCTCGGCATCGGCAACCTCGCGGCCAACCTGACAAACTACGGCGCCGCGCGGATCCCGCGGTGGGGGTGGCGGCTATCGCTCGGCCTGGCGGCGGCCCCGGCGTCCGTCATCGTCGTCGGGGCGCTGCTCATCCCGGATACGCCCAGCAGCCTCCTAGTGCGCGGGCGGGCGGAGCAGGCGCGCGCCGCGCTCCGGCGCGTGCGCGGGCCCAAGGCGGACGTGGACGCCGAGCTGGAGGACGTGGCACGCGCGGTCGAGGCGGCGCGCGCCAACGAGGAGGGCGCGTTCCGGAGGATCCTCAGGAGGGAGCACCGCCCTCACCTGGTGATGGCCGTCGCCGTGCCTCTGTTGCAGCAGCTCACCGGCGTCATCGTCATCGCCTTCTTCTCGCCAGTGCTGTTCCAGACAGCCGGGTTCGGCAGCAACGCCGCTCTGATGGGCGCCGTCATCCTCGGCGCCGTCAACCTGGGCTCCACCCTCGTCTCTATCGTCACGGTGGATCGGTACGGCCGCAGGCCATTGTTCTTGACTGGTGGCATCGTAATGATCATCTGCCAGGTACAACAAAATCAAGATTTGACACCGTGACAAGATTGCATTACAACATCCTGACAGATTTGTACCTGCTGACTGCTTGATCAGGTCGCGGTCGCGTGGATCATGGGGTCGCAGATCGGACGGGACGGGGAGTCGACGATGGCGAGAGGTTACTCCGTGGCGGTGCTGGCTCTGACGTGCGTCTTCTCGGCGGCGTTCGGGTGGTCGTGGGGGCCGCTGACGTGGGTGATCCCCGGCGAGATATTCCCGGTGGAGATCAGGTCGGCCGGGCAGGGCATCAGCGTGGCCGTCAACCTCGGCGCCACATTCGTTCTGACGCAGACGTTCCTCGCCATGCTGTGCAGCTTCAAGTACGCCACGTTCGTCTACTACGCGGCCTGGGTCGCCGTCATGACCGCGTTCGTGTCGGCGTTCCTGCCTGAGACAAAGGGGGTGCCCCTCGAGGCGATGGGCGCCGTCTGGGCGCGACACTGGTACTGGGGGCGCTTCGTGAAGCCGCCGGCGGCCAAGGACGCCGAGGCCCTCATCGCCAACTGACGGCGTCTTTATGCCTTTTCGGGTTCGAAAGTGTACATGTCACTGTGCGTGGTGGTGCATTCTGTGAAGCTTTGTTTCTGGATTCTTGTGGTGTTCAACGTTCATGCATGGTTGAAAAACACTTGTTTTCTCCTCTTGACAAAGATCTATTTCTCTTGCATACAAACGAACCCAAAAGTCCATTGATGTTCTAGGGCCTAGATTCCGCGATAAGTTCCGAGAAATGGAGGAAATGATGCATTCAAAGTTCGCAGAATTGCAAGAAAGAAAAAATCCTTGAAAGAGTGTCGTAGTCTAGTAGATTTTACTCGTGATTTCAAATATTTTGAATGAATCACAAAGATTCTGGGTTCGATCCCAAGTGGAGTTGTGCAAAACTGCAAACTCTTCTTCTTCTTCTTCTTTTTTTTTTTGAAAACGAAGATGGATCTTCATTATTTTCATCCCGCCGAATATTTTGTTTTCGTCACGAAGAAGGAAATGATGTCATAAGTAGCACCGTACCAGACAAAGATGGTACAAGTTTACGGTATATAAGTCGAATCAGATTCTGCTCACTCTACATGATATTAGGACTAAAACATCCAACATAATCAAGGTCTCAACTCTCAACTCCCAGTCTCCCAGCCACAATCGGTCAAATCGGTGGCAAATATATTGATGCTTATATTTAGCTTAAATATGAGTAAATTTTCGTCGGTATTTCTAAAAATTGATGGAAATTACCTAATTTTTGTTGGCCTGTACGAACCGACGAAAGTTAACTTAACTTCCGTCGGCTTTCACTGTGGCCAGTGAAAATTAAGTTAACTTCCGTCGGTTTTCACTGTGGCTGACGAAAGTTACTCTGTGATTTTTTCTCACGCACGTATAGAAAAATCTAGGTTTCCATGTGTTTCCCTGTTTCCCACATGCCGCTGCCCGACCGCGCCCACGCCGCTACCTAGCCGCATGCCCGCCCGGCAGCGTGCCCGCACGCCCACGCGCCCACCGCCAGGCTGCCCACGCTGCCGCACCGTCCGCCCTATCGCCGCACCGCCCAGCCCACCGCTTGCCCCGTCGCCTCCCGCTTCCCGTCGGCTACTGCCGTTCACCTCCCACCAGCCGCCGCTTCCCGCTGACCGTCGCCGCCCGACCGCCTCCTCTGCCCACACCACCACCACGACGAAGCCCCCGTCGGCATCGACATTTCTGTCCGATTATTGTCTCCGCCTGACCGTCGTCTCCTCAGCTCACTTGACCGTCGCCACCTCTGAGGTATTCACTATTATTTAAAATATTTTAAATTTATTAATGTTGTTTTTTTGTTATTAGCAATGTTAAGTATTGATAATTAATGTGTTATTATGCGATGATTTCATTAGGTTGACTATTATGGTATTACATTTGTTTTTATATTAATGTTGTGCTTTTACATGTGTTCTGTATGCGATGTTATTTTTTAATATGCAATGTTGTGCTATTATGCTATTACATTTATTCTTGTATTAATTTGTAGTTTGTTGATGATTTCATTCGGGTGATTAGTATTATATATACTTCCTTATATATATTCTTTTCATATGCAATGTTATATGTTAGAAAAACGTCAGTAGTGTAATAAAACTTATGTGTCACCCGTTTTGGACCAACATGTTTCACACATTCCATGCTTGTGAGATGTGCATGTCTAAAATTCCTTTTTTGGATAGCCTCGGAGTGGGCGACAGAGCTTGGTATTTATGATGAGCCATAAGTCTGAATGAGATTTAAGTGACATAACCTTTTTGTTCTCCATTGCACCATTGTCAGACGTGCAATTTGAGAACAACGGGGCAATACTGCTGAAATTTCGTCCGGACTCTATAGGCTTGTCATAAATCCATGCTCCATCGGTCGCTCTTGGGTGGGTTTGGAACATATATTTTCCTATAGATATAGGGCCATGATATATAGAAACGTCTAGTACTTATGATGCATTCTTGATTGAATGAATGTTTTGCCTCTAGAATGACTAAGGACCATTGGTGGATGTATAGTGGTTGGAATAAAAGTGGAGCTCACTCAAAGGAGTGGATGATCAAGATTGAGAAATTTATTGACTGTGCATTCTCTTTGACACTAGAAAGTGGCTTGGGGTGCCCATGCATGAAGTTTAGAAATTCTCTTTGGCAATACAAGAGAACGTTGTTAATGCACATTTGCAAGTACGGTTTCTTGCCAGGCTATGAAGTATGGTGCACCATGGCGAGACAATTCATCAAAAAACTGTATTAGTAGTGGAAGAGGATGACAACACGGGTGATGATAGGATGAATGAGATGCTTGATGCTATACGACCGGAGTTTGAAACAAACCCTAAGGATCCTCCTACACTAGAGGTTCAAAAGTTTTTCGACGTCCTTAGAGCTTTAGAAGAGCCGTTCATGAGCACACCACAGTAAGCGTCCTCGCTTTCGTGACTCGTCTTATGGCCATTAAGTGAAAGTTTGCATTCACCGCCGGACCAACGGGCAATTCCGCTCCACCGCCGGTCCGACACCGAGATCCAGTACCACCCCCTACCGTTGACATCATGGCAAGTGTTGTCCCATCTAATGACCTCACCCACGTCCAATCGTGCTCCCGTTCGGTCGCCGTCGAGCCGCACGTCGCCGCCCATGCCGCCGCGAAAACAAAAGGGGCCCCGAGCCTCCAAGGTTACGCCCACCCAAGCCTCTGTCAACCCCCTCCACTCTCGAGCACTCGCCAGAGCCATCTGAGCTTGCCCTCACCGGGAATCCGCTGGAGCCGAACGCCATCACCACGGTTCGTCCTCAAATTCTCCTTATACTTTGCTCCATTCCATGGAACGTCAACCCAGGCGTGACCAGTGACCTCCAATTGACCCATTTTTGCAGCCACCTTCGCCGGATCTCGCCTTCGCCAGAAACCCCCAAATCCACCGCCGCGCACCGAGCTCCGATTAAGGTATAACTATTCTCCAATTAATTCATGTTAGAGCATCCTGATAGCTAGTACATCGTGTTCCATAGCCTAGTTTGAACCCTAGTTGGCCGTAGCTCGCCGGCAGCGAGCTCGCCCAATTTTGCGTTCGGGTCACCGTCGCTAGGGCACCACGGACCACCGTAGCTCAATCGGAGTGCACCAGCAGCTCCAAAATACCCCAAGGATGATGAAAATGAACCTAGATGACCCATCAGAGCTCCGCCGTCACCATTAAAAATCCCAACCCGAGCCCTCTTTTCCTTGGCCTACAGCCTAATCCGTAGCTCTAATGCCAAATCCAACCGTTGGATGTATTCATCTAGTTGTATTCTACCTTCATGTAAAATTTCGTGGCAATCGGAGCTAAAATGGCGGAGTTATGCCCCGGAGAAGTCTCGTCCATTGGAGGTCATCTTCAACTTCCAGCCGCCGTGCCCTCCTCTGTCTCTCTGCCACTGACCTGTGGGCCCCACGGTCAGCAGCCCATAGCCACCGCCATGTGGGCCCCACTGCCAAGCCCACCGCTGGGCCACGCGCCTGCCTGGCCGCGCGCGCGCAGTTCTTTTGGGCCGTTTTGATCGGCCCAGCAGGAACAATACTTTTTCTATTTTTCTGAAATATTTTCCCTCACTGACCGGCCCATATGAACAATGCATTTTCTATTTTTTGAAATGATTTTCTGGCCGGCCCACTATGAATAGTAATTTTTCTGTTTTTCCAATTTCAGAATATGATTGCAACTTTAAAAATTTGTAGAAAAATCATTTCAACTCAGAAAAATTGAATTAAAATTTCTATAAGTTTGTAAAAATCTAAACTTTACATAAATAATATTTTCCAAATTTTTAAAAGATAAATAAAATCTCTAATTAATTATTAACTCTAAATTCATATTAGGGGTTGAAACCGAAGTTCCAGTGGGAAACGACTTTGACGACCCCGACTATTTCCCCGAGCAAGGAAAGTTCCTTTCCTTTGAACATATTGATCCCAATTGATTTAAAATTAAACTTGCTATATGCAAAATAGGACACACACACATACACGTTTCATTACGACATCGCCTGTGCGATTAAATCAAGTAAAACCTAAAAGTTGTTGCATCTAGCCTTCCTTGATGTTGCGATTGTATGCCTTGATAACCTTGATGATGAATATAACTTACCCTAGTAATATGGTAGGTTGTGTGAAATCAATATTCACTTTTAAAACGTTATTTCATACTTGCAAACACTCATGCTCGATATGTGTGAAATGATGGAATGATTGCGTGGGGAATGAAAATCGGGATTTGAGAAAGTGTTTTTGAAAGTGGTACAAGGTACCAAAAATGTTGGAAAACAAAAATGGGAAAACATGGGATTTGTGAATGGAAGTTTCGTTATGCGAAAGCGTGGCCCGTGTGGCGCGATTTCACATAACATTAAGGACCGCCTTGGGGAGCGACATCTTGCACCACTATCGTGCAATCTCACGGGTATTATGGCTCTTCCCCTGGTTTTAAATTAGTAGGCTTGGGATGGACTGCTCCTGCGGAGGACGTGGAATCACGACGGGGTGCTCGGGGGACAGTGAGTGTGCCAGAAGTGGCGTTATGAGAAAAAGAGATGGTGGAGAGCACCTCGGATTCCTAAAGGAAAAAGGGGGTCGTGGACCCATGATCCATGGTCGTAGACCCGTTCTGACAGCAGTGCGGTATCCTTAGTCTGCTCCGGATGGACCTTGTCACGGTTATCATTCTGTCGATGGGCAGTAGGGATAACAGGTGTCGTGAGGGTAAAGAGTACACCTTCAGCTGAAGTAAACCTGTTCGAACAGCCGTGCCCACGGTCATGAGCGCGTGCATTGATAAGTTTCCCTTGTGTAGTGTTTGGGTTGATTTTGGAAAGCAAAAATGTTGGAGGGATGGGAGCATTACCAGAGTACGCCTTAGTGGTGTACGGCTAGCCTCAGTGGTTGGCAACGAACCTGTGTGTGTTCGGGAAGTCGAAAGGCTTCATAGAGTTAAGATGTGGGATTAGACTGAGTCATGGTGATAAATGGTTTGGTAAATGGTTGGTCAATTGTTGAGCCGAGAGGAGATACCGGGAAGGGTAGTCTCGCTCTGTTGGCAAGACAATGGGATGGTATGATGAGGGAAAAGGGCGTTTCTGGAGAAGTTAAATATTGGGTCCACTTGGAAAAGATTTGAACAGATTAAAATTTTCCTCTTGCATAAATCTCAATTGAGGTTGAGAACCTCAAGCCCAAAGGTACACTTAGAAATTTTTCCTGCATACTTAAAACCGTAAGCCCTCCTTGATCCCGAATGCATCTATATTACATTCCAGAACTGGTTGAATACTTTTTGTACTCACCCCCACCATTACCAGAATATGGAGGCCTTGAAAGGGAGGAATACATCCCGGAGGAAGAAGGCGTCGAGGAAGTTGAGTACCGTGAAGATTAGGTTTCCAGGCCTAGTTCCCAACCAGATGATTGTTGTTGAATGACTGGTTTTGGTTTCCACTGTTGAACTCTGTTATGGTGAATATTTGGCCGTGAGGTATGCCTCATATGGCTCTTTTGTAATAATTCCGCTACTATGTGTCGCCACGACTACCGACAACAGGAATGAATTTCACTTTGAAATGACTTCGGTTGTAAAGTGACCGCTCCCCTCATGATAGCCCGGTCTGTACGAGGAGGGATGTCACAGTTAATTATCTTATAGACCCGCATGGTTTGCAGTGCGTTCTAGCTGGCAATGTACATATGGACCTGCGTTAGCTCTCTTACGAAAACATTACTGCCAAAAGTTACGGTCGATATGATGTGAACGAGTTCCGCTTCCGTTCAACCAATTTTAAGGCGTCTTGACCTCTAGCGGCAACAACTAATACTAAAGTTGTTACAAGGGTCATTGATACACAAGGACATGAAACTAAGTATTATCGAATCATTAAAAATATAAACGAGGACAACTTTGTAGGGAATAAGAAGCTTAAAGTAGTCTTCTTCGATTGTGATTGGTTTGACCCCAAACATGGTACACGAGAAAGCCAATTTGGGATGGTTGCAGTCAAACGCGTGGAACAACTAATACTCACTTGTGCTTGTTTTCAATAGGATGTAGAAAATGATTAAGAATATCACAAAGAAGCTTTTCGGTGGAAAGAGTATAGCGAGTAAGGAGGACACTTGGCCCTATTCCAGGGTAGTAGTGTTTCCACTTCAAGCAGGCCTAAAAAGTTCTTGAGATACATAAACCTAGATTTACAGGGTCTTTCAGGGATATAACCACGGGTACCCGACCAAGTGGTTTTGTTCCAACTACTGGGCCACCGACTGCCATGATGACCGGCCCGTGAGGAACCACCTAATCGCCTGACCTGACACTCGGGAAATGATTTGCCTGAGTGTTGGGACTCCAACGTTTAGCCCTGGATTGTCAAGCCGATGGTTACCCTCATCAAAGACTGCCTTAACCATTGCAGTTACTGAGGAGCCATGCTGAAGAGAGTGGGCCTCATGGCTCCAGATGTGATGAGTCATTGTCAACGGTAGTCAAAGAGGACTGAAGAAAGAGAGAAGACCTGTTGCGTCTGGGCCGATTGTGACTCAGGTACACGGGCAGTGAGCGACTGTCGGGCAGAGGGGCCACGAAGTCGGGCTGGCCCAATCCGGGTACATGGGCTAGGAGCAGCAGAGGATCCACTGGGCTATTGACCAGGATTGACTCAGGTACATGGGCGGCGAGCGATTGCCGGGCTGAGAGAGCTGCGGAAACGGGCCGGCCCAATCCGGGTACCTGGTGCAAAGTCGGTGGACGCTTTGTTAGTTTTGACGCAAAACTGATGACCGCTGATCTTGGATCGGACCGTCCTAGAGTGAAGCCGTAGTTGCTATGAAAGCTCCGCTTCCGGACAAGTTATCTGTAAATAGGAGTTTACTATTTTGTCCTTAGGCCCACAATCAGTCAGTTGAGTCTGTAAAAATATCCTAAGGCAGTTTGGTCTTTTCCTTTATTTCAGCGCCTGTAAAAAACCCTAAGGGTCTGGTGGAATATTCTAGGCTGATTGGGCTGCCTATAAATAGGGCCCCAATCCCTAGGGTTAGGTGACCCTTTTTGCTGAAATCACTTTAGTAATCAATTGGGTCACTTTTTGTCTCCTGTTCCCTGCTTGCGCCGCCAGGCTCTTGTTCTTGCGATTTCATCCTGTGAGCACTGCCATCGTGAGTGCTGTTTGTTCTTCACGTTCTCTGTGAGATTTTATTCCTGACATTCTGTGCGCAGTGTTTTTGTGGTTGTGTCTACATCGTTTTGCGTGTGAATGTTTTTTATTCCTGAGCAAATTGCTTCCCCGGTTGCTTCTGTTCTTCGGCTAAGAAGTACTAGTTCTTGCGTGTTCCTGTAGCTACAGTACGCTAGTTCTCTAGCCTTGCTTTTCCTGACATAGCTTTTTGATTGAAAAGATAGGGTCTAGAATGTCCCTGGTTGTTTCTGGCGAAGCCCCATATTTTGTTTGAAGTCCTTCTGTCTTGTGAAGTAGGCTTTGAATAGGCTTCTTTCATTGCATGCCTCGATCCGGTATCTAGGCTTTGCGAAGCTTGTGCTAAGCAACTTTCGGAGGTTGCTCATACGAAGTTTACAACTTCGTTCACTGACTTCCGAAGGCTGTTTATACTTCGAATCATTGTTAGTCTCTGTAGCATCTTTTATTTCGAAGGGTTCATTTTGTGTGGCTTCGAATTTGGTTCTGGTTGTCTCAAAGCTAGCTTCGCTGTCTACCTTCTCTTAACAGCTTCGAACCAAACTCCGATTCAGTGTTGGTCTGTGATTTGAAGGTTGCTACTCCGATAGTCATGCTTCGATCAGGCAGGCTTCGGTTGTTTCATACCTTGCCTTCTTTTCGAAGCGTGTTTCTCTATGAGTTTTGTTCGAAGTTCTCTGTTCGGAGTATAGGCACCGAAGTCTTGGTTTCGAAGGTTTCTTGGGTTCGAATACTTTGCTGCTCGTTCTTACACTATGCGAAGGTACTTCGACTGCAGGCTTCGATCAAGTTTTTCGAAGCTAGCTTCACAGTAAACACCCTAGTGCAACATCTTCGAAGCACACCTTCGGCACGCGCACTACATACCTCATCACTGTATACTCTAGACCAAGCTTCGACACTACATAGTCTTCAGCTCAACCACTTCGAGGCTTCGACAACTACGGGCTTCGACACGATAGGCTTCGACACTTCAAAGCAGGCTTCGACACTGCAGGTTTCGACGTTACAGGCTTCGCCAAGTACCTTACTGGAGACAAATTTTGAACAGTAACTTCTCATCTCATTTTACGTGCACTTAGATCAAATTGCTAAGATGATTTGTTTTTGTGAAGCTTGATCTGCCATGTTTTGAATGCTTTGTTAATCTGCCTATTAGCTCTGTGTTGGTGTTTCTTTGTCTAGGACACCAGTTGTTTCTAGGCTAGATACTTTTAGGCTTTGGCGATCTGTTTACGTTTTGCTGCTTAGTCTTTTGAGGTGTGTTGGGTGTTGGGAGAAGGCCATAGATTCGAAAGAATTTTTAGGCACCCATTCACCCCCTCTGGTTGCTACTTTCGGTCCTACAAGTGGTATCAGAGCCTGGTTAGGGTTTTTCCATACCTTAACCGGTTCTAAAGCCAGTAGTGATCATGACGCCTCCTGGAAAGGTCCCATCCTTGGAAGCTTATGGCTATAATTATTGGAAGACTCGCATGCGAGCTTATCTCATGAGCCAAAGCTCGGACATCTAGGACATTTGTGTTCACGCTACCTTCACCATATTACCAGTTGCTGAGTGTAATACTCCTGGTATTGTCGCTCAGCATCTGAACAACAACAAAGCAGTGAACATTTTGTTTTCTGGATTAGGTCCCGCTTAATTTGAGCGTGTGAGCCATCTCTCCACTGCGAGAGAGATCTGGGATACCCTCCAGGCACACCATGAGGGGACATCCCAGGTTAAGGCTTGACTCTATCAGACCTACCGGCGTGAATATGAGAACTTCACACAAAAGCCGGGTGAATCTGTTGAAGCGTTGTTTGGTCGTTTTCAATCGATCATAAACAAGCTTCGGGACAACAAGGCTGAGGTGTTCAGTTAGTCTTAGATCATGAGCAGGTGCTCAAGGTTCTTCATACCTTGGACCCTAAGATCTGGGAGATCAAGGAATCCTCTATCGTTGAGAGCACTTCTTATGATACCTTGACCATTTCTGAATTGTTTAGCAAGCTGAAGGCCACTGAGGTTGATATCCAGTTGAGATCAAATCTCACTAGCTCTGGTTCAAAAACCATGGCTCTTGCTACACCTTCTGTTGATCCCTCCTCTGTGAGCTGTGCTGGTTTCTCTGATGTCTATCACTGAGGATCAGCTCGAGTCATTAGGATATGATGACTTGTGTCTTTTTAACAACCAGGTGCGTCGTGTTTATGACAAAAGAATGTTCAAAAGACATGGCACAAAATCCAGGTGCTTTGAGTGTGGTGACCCAGGACACTTCATCGCTGACTGCCCCAAGCGAAATGGTCACAAGAAGGGCACCTGTGTTGGCTTCCATGACTCCGACAAGCACGACAACTCCTCCTTCAACAAGGGCAAGCCAAAGACCAGATTCTTCAGAAAAGCCCTAAAGGACTATCGGCGTGAGAACAAGAAGCGCGACAAGGCCTTCTTCGCCGAGATGGAGAAGAGCTACTCTAAGCGGTCCACGTCTTCTTCCTCCTCATCGAGCTCAAGCGATGAGGAGATCTTCATCGGGAAGGGGAAGGACAAGGACGATCCGACGGGCCTTTGCTTCATGGCCTTTAGGGAAAGACCGAAGAGCCGCTCACATCAGCGCTGAAGATCCCGCAAGAGCTTCTGCTCAATGGCTCTTGGGGATAAGGAAGAGAAGGGCTCCTCCAATGACTCTGACGAAGATGACAACAAAAAGGTATCATCTTATGAATGTGAAATCGTTGATTTACTTGAAAGCAATCGTCAGGAGTTAAAATATCGGGAAAAACTGCTTAGAGGGGCTAAGAAGAGGATAGATGAATTAGAGAGTGAGCTTGCTGTGGCCAACGACAGAATTGAGAGTCTATCTTCTTCCCCTTGCTTGGGTGATAGCAGTGTAGCGCCCCGATTTAACAAATCGAGACATTATTGAATTTCCATAGAAAAACAATAATACAAGAGGTTCATCATGCGACAACGTACATACGACAATATCCATGGTACGCAGACCATATTTATTACATCAAGGTTTTAGTAAAAACAGTAATAAAATAGTTAAACAGCGGCATGACGAACATCTTCTTCCGGATCTTTCTTCTCGACTGGGTCGCTACTCCAGACCGTCTTCGAAGTAGGCATCCTCTGTGGGGTCCAACGGGTATGAGTACAAAAAGTACTCAACAAGCCACCGCAAATGCAAATAATAATGCAGGGTAATAATCAAGGAAGGATAATGGCTAACATTGCGGAATAATGCAGTTGCAGTTATGACATTTAGTGTAATCATATTTTAATCATGCGGAAAGTAGACATGAACATCTTCAACATCGACTAACTCGAGGGGTACAGTCAGCCCCACCTCGCTCAACAGTCCTTACATGTCAATCCATTATGCACATACATATTCAAAGTAAACTAACTGGGGGATGTCACGCAACCCGCCCTTGACCGTGGGCTCGGCTTTTCGAAAAGATTTAAGACTCTGATCAGAGATGTACTACTGTACCCACAAGGCACACACTCATCCCAAACGAGATGACCCATTCCACGGGAACTCGTGCCAAAACCTCAATATGAGATGTTCCAAGCGATAACCACCCGCTCTAGGTTTCACCGGCGCGCCGGGCCGCATCCCGGCTAACGTCGCACCCCCTTTTGCGCCACATTGGTACAAGTCACCCGCAGGTGCAACTTGACCCATCTCCAAATGGTGGCCTCGGTTTGGAACAACCCATACCTTAGTTAGGACTTACCCACTAGACTTGTGGTTAGTACGTAAGTGTATTGCAACGGATCCCTCAGACCGGTCCTTATAGTGCCCCGGGTGCTACCGACCAATGCCCTAGCTTGCACCCGGAACCCACCATGCATACACTCACAACCATGACTCATCACCAACAGAATTTCCAAGGATAAGAAGTAACGGGGATCATATAATAGAACCATTTTGCTACGACTCATTTTTATCCTATAGCGGCCGTGTCAATACTTTGGACACTAGCTAATATCATTGACCATATGGTGACAAGGAGGTTAGGCGAGATAGCATGGCTTGGGTTGCACATCAAGGTCGGGGGATCCTAAATAAATATAATGTAAGGGTTCATTTGACTAATGCATATATAACCTATGTGTTTTAGCGATAGTCAATTCAAACATGGGTTCAATATGTTCAAAGGAATGGTTTGGTGACTTGCCTTGTTCAGCGAATGGGGAGGGAGGAACTTCCGGGAAGTACTCTGGCTCCTCGGCGACGTCGTAGTCTTTTTAATATAATAAAGCAAAATAAAAAGAACACATTCAATCAAACAATATAACATTACATTAATAGTACATAAGTTACTGTTGGTTTGATTAAAATTAAAATAGTTCCCATTGTTAAGATTCTGAAATTTACTTCATACATAAATTTAAAAGGGATTAAAATGAAGGGTTGTCCTTTTTAGAAAACAAATGTTTAAATGTGAATAGTCCCATATTAAGTTCCCTAATAAGTTTTGAAATGAAAAGTTCATGGTAATTCAGTGTTTTGCAGTATATGAGTAGAAAGGAATAAATATGAATTTTTCTGAAGTTCAAACATTTGAATTCATATTTTAATCCTAAAGGCATTTAAATACTTATTTGAATAAACATGAAAATGTCAAAGTAAACCTACTATTTTTATTGCATAAACATGTAGAGAATAATTTTATGAATTTTCTGAAATTGGAATGGTAATTTTTAGAGTTCAAATGCATTAGATATGAATTTTACAAGTTTAAAAGTATTTCTGAAATTCATTTTCAATTTTTAAACTCCTCGGGTCCACGGTGAGCCAGGCCCACGGTGAACCCGCGCACTGTGCGCGTGTGCCGGGTCGATCTGGACCGTCGGATCCAGATTCGACGCGCGAGGGCGAGGCGGGACGCGTAAGTCGACGTGGACGGCCAGGATTAAAACGTTTGAACCGGTATGCGATGGACGGCTCAGATGCGATGCGGGATTTTAAAACTATCGGACGCACGAGATTAAAACGTACCCCTTCGCCGAGATCTGACGGATCAGATTAAACCGCACGCGGGGATTAATCGTCACCGTCGGATCCAGATCGCACGGCGTGGATCGAATCCGACACGGCATGGGTACTCGACCTGTGCCGGTCGTCTTCTCCGACGACGGCGAGCGGGCCAACGGCCACGACGAGCGACGGCGATCGAACCTAAGGCCTAAAACGGAACGAGGGTGGCATGGGGATCATGGGGGTACCTCGGCGGTGAGAAAAGGTCGACGGGGTGAGGCCGGCGATGAGCGGAGGCGGTGGAGGCGTTCGGGTCCTTGGCGGCGACGGTGATCCGGCGAGGTTCGTCGTCGACGGAGTGGTGGCCGAGCTTGGTGAGGTCCTGGCGGTCACGATGGTGGCGACTACGTGGTCGGAGTCGGTCCGGTGCGACGGCGAGCGGTGGCCGGAGGTCGGGCGGCGGCATTGCGCTAAGAACCGAATGGAGGGCGCTCTGTTTGGTCTGGGTGCACTTGAACGCGTGAACCGAACGCGGTGGAGGGCAGGGGTTTAAATAGGGTCGTCGGCGAGGGCAGAGGGGGCGTGATTGGCGGTGGCCGGAGATAAATGTGATTTGACGCCGGCGAGCTCGGGTTGAACGCGGTTCAACGCACCTGGACGCGAATCGGGCGAAATTAATAGGGGGAAACGGCCGGCGGGTTGAGGGGAATTCATTGCCGACGACGAATTTAAGGGAGGGGGCCGGCGGGGGCGGATCCGAGGCGGGATTAGGGCTTCAGCCGGCGAGGGGGGGGGGGATCCGGGGGCGGATCTCGCGGGGACGAAGGGTCTGACAGGCGGGGGCCACTCGTCAGTGGGTGCGAGAGGGCGAGGGTGGCGACTGACGGGTGGGGCCGAGGTGTCGGGCGCGCGCGCGAGGGAAAACGTTCGGCGCCGACAGGTGGGGTCGGGCTGTCAGCCAGAGGCGCGTGAGGTAACGGGCTGGGCCGACTGGGAGAGAGAGAAGGGAGGGGAGGGAGCCCATTACTGTTTGAAATTATTTTCTGATTAAAAACAATTGCAGAAAATAGATTAAATCATTTGGGGCATTTCCAAAGTGGACAAAAATTCATAAAAATTCTCAAAAATATTTCTTGGCTTTAGGATCATATGCAAAAATTTTCACCTCCTAGTTTGGCCATCTACTCTATGCTGTAGTTCAATTGGGTATAAAGAGTATTAAAAGTATTTTCAGAAATATAAATTCCAAGAAATTGAATTTAATAATATTTTTATTGTTTTGAAAATTTGGGGTGTTTCAAGCAGTGAGTGCCCAAAGTGTGAGGTGCTTCTGTGTGACCTGTCGACTCTGAAGTCCAGGTACACAGAAAGGATTGATGAGAGGGACGCTTTGGCCACTAAGCTTGAAAGCATTCAGCTGGAGCTGAAAGATGCTCAAGCCACTATCGTCGTGCCCTGTGCTGATTGCCCATCGCATCTAGCTAGTTTAGCTGAGCTGAAAGCCAAAGGTGATGAGTATTTGGGTGATTTGGCGAGAGTGAGAGCTGAGCTGGAATTGATTAAGCTGAAAGCCG
Organism: Zizania palustris; assembly: GCA_019279435.1. Taxonomy (NCBI): domain Eukaryota; kingdom Viridiplantae; phylum Streptophyta; class Magnoliopsida; order Poales; family Poaceae; genus Zizania; species Zizania palustris. Next base: position 14,523,494 of record JAAALK010000086.1, on the reverse strand, counting down.
AGAAGTCTATCCAAGTAGATAGAGAGTGTGAGACCTGCTTATCTTAGGTGGAGGTTCTAGCTTCCTTGAGAGAGGAGCTAGCTGATGCTCAAAATGAGAATTTTTACCTCCGTTCTATCCTGAGTTGGATCAGTGCCAGAGAGCCACAGCTCGGCATGATGATCCAGCAGTTTAAGAGGCAGGATGGGTTTGGGGTAGGCTACACCTACACCAAGGCTGACTTTGAGAGTGCCATTAGCCGGGCAGTGTAGTGGAGTAAAATGACTCCTGAGCAGAGATATCCCAAGACTCACTCCACTGAATCTTTCTAGGCTAGTCAGCCCAAGGATGGAGTGATCCATGAACAGCCCAAAGCTCCACCAAAGAAGCCCATCTAGGTTCCAAAGCCCAAACACCTCCACACTTCTTTTGACACTTTTCCTTGACCCTCTCAACCCAAGAATACTACACCAAACACCACTAAGCCCAAGAACCCCAAGCCTCAACCACATCCCAAGAAGCCCACCTATTACTGTGAGTTCTGTCAGAGAGACGGGCATCTTGCGGAGTTTTGCTTCAGGAGGAAGCGGGTTGAGAGAGCAGAGAGAGCTCGTGGTGGTCAGGAGCAGTTCTACCAACAGGGTGGTAGACTGAGAGTTCCTCGACACGGGGAGAGGCTAGAGGCCAGGCCACATCGTGTAGGTGGTTGTAGCGCCCCGATTTACCGAAATCGGAACATTATTGAATTTCATACGAAAAACAATAATACAAGAGGTTCATCATGCGACAATCGTACATACGACATTATTCATGGTACGCAGACCATATTTATTACATCAGAATAAAATTAAGTAAATAAATAAAAGCATGACGAACGTCTTCTTCAAGATCTTTGCTTGACTGGGTCGCTACTCCAGACCATCTTCATAGTAGGCATCCTCTGTGGTGTTCAACGGGTATGAGTACAAAAAGTACTCAACAAGCCACCGCAAATGCAGATAATAATGCAAGGTAATAACAAGGGAAGGATAATTGGCTAAAAGTGCGAAAAAGTACATTTTCAGTTATTGCATTTAATGTAGTCAAGTTTTATCATACGGAAAGTAAACATGAACAATAACACCATCTAACTCGAGGAGTACGTTTTACCTCCTCGCACAACAGTCCTTACATGTCAACCAACATGCACATCCATATTCAAGTAATCTAACTGTGGGATGTCACGCAACCCGCCCTTGACCGTGGGCTCGGCTTTTCGAAAAAAATTAAGACTCTGATCAGAGATGTACTATTGTACCCACAAGGCACGCACTCATCCCAAACGAGATGACCCATACCATGGGAACTCGTGCCAAAACCTCAGTATGAAATGCTCCAAGCGATAACCACCCGCTCTAGGTTTCGCCGGCACGCCGGGCCGCATCCCGGCTAACGTCGCACCCCCTTTTGCGCCACATTGGTACAAGCCACCCGCAGGTGCTGCTTGACCCATTTCCAAATGGTGGCCTCGGTTTGGAACACTCCATACCTTAGTTAGGACTTACCCATTAGACTTGTGGTTAGTACGGAAGTGTATTGCAACGGATCCCTCACACCGGTCCTTATAGTGCCCCGGGTGCTACCGACCAATGCTCTAGCTTGCACCCGGAACCCACCATGCATACACTCACAACCATAACTCATCACTGACAGAATTCCATAGATAAGAAACAATGGGGATCATATAGTAGAACCATGTGCTACGACTCATTTTTATCCTATAGTGATCGTGTCAATACATTGGACACTAGCTAATAACATTAATCATAAGGTGACAAGGAGGTTAGGCGAGATAGCATGGCTTGGGTTGCACATCAAGGTCGGGGGATCCTAAATAAATATATTGTAGGGGTTTCATTTGACTAATGCATGTATAACCTATGTGTTTTAGCGATAGTTTATTAAAACATGGGTTCAATATGCTCAAAAGATTTGTTTGGTGACTTGCCTTGTTCAGCGAACGGTGAGGGAGGAACTTCCGGGAAATATTCCGGCTCCTCGACGGCGTCGTAGTCTTTCCAATATAAATAAAGGAAAAATTGAATACAACATCCAATCTAAACAATATAAAATCACTCAGCAAGCACATAGGTTTAATTTGGTTTAATCTAAGGAAAGATCAAGTTGTTGAGGTTCTGAAATCCATTTTATAAATAATTTTAAAAAAAGGAATTAAAATGGAGTGTTGTGCTTTGAAAAGGGTTTTAAATGTGAGTAGTCTCATTTTAGACATTCTAATCAATTTAAAATGTAAGGCTCATGGGTAATGTAGTGGTTTTCAGTATATGAACAGAAAGAAAATAATTATAAACTTTAAAGAAATTTAAATAATTGAATTTACATTTTTACCCTAAGGGTACTTGAGTACCTATTTAAATAAACATGAAAATTTCAAAGTAAACCTATGGTTTTTATGGAATGAAAGTGTAGAGAATAATATTATAAATTTTCTGAAATTTAAATGGTAATTTTTTAGAGTTCAAATGCGCCAGATATGAATTTTACAAGTTTTAAACAGTTTCTGGAATTTATTTTTGAATTTAAATCCCCTCGGGTCCACGGTGAGCCAGGCCCACGGTGAACCCACGCACTGTGCGCGTGGTCCGGTCCAATCTGGACCGTTGGATCCAGATCCAACGCGCGAGAGCGAGGCGGGACGGTTAAATGATAATGGACGACCACGATTAAAATGCGCGAAAGGGTACTACGTGGACGCACGAGATCGAGTGGGGGTTTTAAAGGGAAATGAACGCGCGAGATTAAAACATACCGCTTTGACCAGATCCAACGGTGCGGATTAGATCGCGCACGAGGTGTAACTGGCGCCGCTCGATCTCGATTGCACGGTCGGGATCGAATCCGACACGGCACGGGTACTCGACCCGTGCCGGTCATCTTCTCCGACGACGGCGAGCGACGGCGGCCCTAGCTAAACCTAGAAATGGAAAGAGGATGTTACAGCGGTCACGACGGTACATTAGGCGAGGCGAGGGGTCGACGGAGCGCGGTCGGCTGCGAGGGTAGACGATGGAGAGGTTCGGGTTCCTCGACGGCGATGGTGTTCCGGTGGGGTTCGACGTCGGTGGAGGGGTGGCCGAGGTCGGGGTCATCCTTGCGGTCACGATGGTGGCGATGGCGAGGACGGGGAGGGGCTCCGGTGACGGTGAGCGGTGGCTGGAGGTGTGGGCGGTGGCGGAGAGTAAAAAGAGTACTCCGGGCGCTCTGTTCGTTCTCGCGGTGAGCGGGCGTGGGGGATCAAGTACGGATGGCCAGGGGGCTTAAATAGGTGTGCCAGCGAGGGTTAACGGGCGCCACATGCAAGGAAAGCTGATCCGGAGGCTTAAACGCGTGCCATAACGCGCTTAAATGGCCGGCGGTCCATGGGGGATTTAATTCCGGTGTCGGATTTATGGGAGGGGGAGCCGGCGAGCGGATCCTAGGCAAGGTCCTCGGCCGGCGGAGTTGGGGGGGGGGGGTTGGCGCGAGGTGGACGACGGGTCCGACAGATGGGGGCCACTGGCCAACGGGCGTGAGCGCGCGAGCGAGAGGGCTGACGGGTGGGGCCGTGGTGTCGGGCGCGCGCGCGAGGGGAGGCGATCGACGCCGACAGGTGGGGTCGGGCTGTCAGCCAGAGGCGGGCGAGGGTGACGGGCTGGGCCGGCCGGGAGAGAGAGAAAGGGAGGAGGGAGGCCCGTTACCGTTTCAAAACATTTCTGAATAAAAATAATTCGAGGAAATAGATTAAAATCTTAGGGCTACTTCCAAGGTTGATAAAAATTTATACAAATTCTCAAAAATATATTCTGGTCTTAGGATCATACATAAAAAGTTTCACCTCCTAGTTTGGCCATTTCATCTATGTTGTAGTTCAAAATTGAATTAAATAATATTTTTATTATTTTGAAAATTTGGGGTGTTACAAACCTTTCCCCCTTACAAAGAATCTCGTCCTCGAGATTGGAGCGCTACTCGAATATCTCGGGGTATTGGGCTTTCAGTTCAGTTTCTTTTTCCCATGTAGCTTCTTCGGCGGGGTGGTTGTCCCACTGAACCTTGCAGAAGCGAACTACACGGCTCCTGGTTACCCTTTCCTTGGTTTCCAAGATCTTGATGGGTTTCTCGATGTAGGTCAGGTCTTCTTGGAAGTTCAGCTATTGAAGATCGGCTTGCTCGGTGGGTATGCGAAGACACTTCTTCAACTGGGAGACGTGGAACACATCGTGAACTTCTGCCAAGGATGGAGGCAGTTCTAGTTGATATGCCACTTCTCCTTGCCGTCAGAGAATTTGAAAAGGTCCGACGTAGCGGGGTGCTAGCTTGCCTTTCATGTTGAACCTTTGAGTGCCGCGGAGGGGAGTGACTCGGAGATAGACATAATCGCCCTCCTCCAAGGTTGTCGCGCCCCGATTTAATAAATCAGGACTTTATTGAAATTCCATAGAAAATCAATAAAACAAGACGTTCATCATGCGACCACGTACAATACGGACAATCATTCACGGTTCGTAGACCGCATTAATACAAAAGTGAATAAAGGTGAAGAGAAACTAATAAAATAAGGGTCCTAGATGAACGCCTCCTTCCAGTCTCGCCTTGACTGGGTCGCTACTCCAGACCTTCATCCTCCTCGTAGTAGACTGGCTCTGGTGTTGTAAGTCAACGGGGTGAGTACAGATGTACTCAGCAAGCCACCGAATGCAAATATAATGCAAGGTAATAACAAGGGAGATAGTGGCTAATTTTGCGGAAGCAGCATAATTGTAAAGCTTTAAACGAGAGCAATTTATTAGTACGGAAAAGTAAACATGTGCATGTGTATCATCATCTTCTAACTCGAGGGGTACAGTCACCCCACCTCGCTCAACAGTCCTTACGTGCCATGAATAACTTGAACATTCAAACAATAGAAAACTAACTGCGAGTAGTCACACAACCCGCCCTTGACCGTGGGCTCGGCTTTTCGAAAAGATTAAATTACTCTGATCAAAGATGTACCACTGTACCCACAAGGCACGCACTCATCACTTACACCAAAGTGTAACGAGATGACCCATTTCACGGGAACTCGTGCCAAAACCTTCCATATGGTTCCCTCCGACTCCACAACACCCTCTTATGGGTTTCGTATCGTGTCTCGACATGTCGAGTGCTCACCATACCCCCCCTTGAGCCTTCTTTGGTACAAGTCGCCCGCAGGCTAGCCCCTTGTACCCCTCCACTATGGTGCATAGAGCCGAAGGGTTCCACACTTCCAATTAGGACTTACCCATTAGACTTGTGGTTGGTACGGAAGTGCTTTGCAACAGATCCCGCAGACCGGTCCTTATAGTGCCCCGGGTGCGACAAACCAGTGCCCGAGCTTGCACCCGGAACCCACCATACTTATAACCTAGCCAACTCCAACAGAGTCCAGAGACGAGAATAACAGGGAAATGCATATACAGAATCCAGCTATCTACGACTCGTTCTTTTTAACCTATAGCAGTTGTGCCGGTACATTGGGCACTAGCTAATATTTTAATAGTAGAGTGACAAGGAGTTAAGGCTCAATAAGCATGGCTTGGGTTTGCACACAAGGACGGGGTTCTAATAAATATAAGTGTAAGGCTTGATTATTTGACTAATGCAATATTAACCTATGGGTTATAGCGATAAGTTATTAAAACATGGGCTCGATTATGATCAACTGTTTCCACAGAGATGGTCGATGACTTGCCTTGCTCAGCAAAGGGTGAAGGAGGAACCTCGGGGTAGAACTCCTGCTCCTCGACGAACTCGTAGTCTTCTCGATACGGAAAAGTAAACAATACATTTAATAAACAGATAAAATCCACCAAATAAGCAATATTCATATTTGTGGGTGTTTTTATGTGAAGTAATATTTTAATATTCTAAAGTTTGGTATAAAACAGTAAAACTTATCTTTTTAGGATTTTCCTAATTTATTTCCTGTATTTCAAATTTTAACCCTAAAGGGTTTTTATTCATTTATTTAATAAAAATATTTTGGGTAACAGTAACCTACTGTTTTTATGGCCTTAATGTGTAGAGAATATTATTCTAGATTTAACAAAATTTGAATGGTGAAATTTGGAGTTAAAATGAGCAAGTTATGAATTTTTGAAGTTTAAACTATTTTCTGAATTATTTTTAAACCAGAAAACAGTCTCTGGTCCACGGTGAACTGGGTTCACCGTGAACCGACGACTACGCGCGTGAGCCGGGGTGATCAGGACCGTAGGATCAAGATCTAACGGTCACTAGCAGAGCGGGGTGCTTAAATGAGATTGGAGGGCTCAGATTGCCCGATACCGGTCAACATCGGTCAAAGCAATCTGGGCCCTCGATCTCGGGTTCTAATCATGGCCGTGCGCTGCGGATCGCGCGGCCGAGGTCCTGTCCGGCACGGCACGCGGCGAAGGGGTAAGTACCCCTTCGTCTCTGGCTCCGGCGGAGCGACGGCGACGAAATCCGGCGACGGCGAGGGGTAATCGACCATGCTAGGGGTTAAAATGGGACTGGCGAGGCCAGGGGAATTCGGTCGTACCGGTGGTGGCGGTGACGGTGAGCTGACGGTGACCGGCGTCGAAGAGGGGCGGTGGAGTTCCTCGGGTTCGCCGGCGGCGAGGCGATCCAGTGGTCCTTCCGACCAGCGGAGGCGTGGCCGAGGACGGGCGGGCCTTGGTGGTCACGTAGGTGGCGACGGCGAGGGGCGTGGTGGCCTGGATCGCCGGCGAGGGTTTGCCGGAGTCGAAACAGAGAGAAAACCCGAAATGGGGGCGGGGCGCTCAGTTCTTGCTCTGGTTCAGGCTAACGTGGTGTGAGCGATGTGCGGTGGCCGGAGGGGTTTAAATAGGGGCTTCGTCGTCGTTTAAACGGAAGGGAAACGTGGAGATCCGAGGGGATTCCAAGTCTCTCCGGCGAGGTTTCCATTCTCCTCGGGTTGGCTTCCAAAAGCATGAAAACGCGTCGATTCTTGATGGAAGGAGGTCGGGGCGGTCGAGGAAGGCGATCAGGGGCCGGATCGGGCGAATCAAGGCGGCCGGCGGCGAGAAATGGCAAGGGGATCGCCGGGAAGAGGGAAGGGGGGATCCCCTTCCATGGAGAAGACGATGCTGACAGGTGGCCCCCACCTGTCAGTGGTCGAAACAAAAATAGAAGGGCCGACAGGCGGGCCATGTCTGCCAGAGAGAGGAGAGCGTAGGCGGGAGGCTGCCATGTGGGGCCGAGGCAGGCGCGGGCGGGAGAGAGAGGGGAAAACGGCGCCGACACCGGGGTCCCACATGTCAGTGGCTTACGGTTGGGTTGGGCTGGGCTGAGGGTGGATTCGGGGTTGAGGCCCATTAAGTATTTTCAATTCTTTTCTGATTTAAAATAAATCCAGTAATTCATATATTTGATTAGGGGTTGAACCACTGTTGGTAAAAATTTGTAAAAATTCCTAAAATTATATCTTGGCCTCTAGTTCATCTCATAAAATTTTCAAGTCCAAATTTTGAGTATCTCTCCCTGTTTGGTTTTATTTGGGTTCTTTTGTGAATTTCCTAATAAGAATAAATCCAAAATTGAGTTAAATAATACTTTCTTTTATTTTATTCTTTTTTTTATTTTCTGGGGTGTTACAATCCTATCCCCCTTACAGAGAATCTCGTCCTCGAGATTCGGATCAATCCTCGAATAGCTCAGGATGCTGTGCCTTGAGTTCATCTTCTTTTTCCCATGTAGCTTCCTCTACCGGATGATTGCTCCACTGCACTTTGCAGAAGCAGATGACTCGACTCCTGGTGGTCCTTTCTTTGACTTCCAATATCTTAACCGGCTTTTCCACATAGGTCAGATCCTCTTGAACATTCAACTGCTGAAGATCCACTTGCTCTGTGGGGACGCGGAGACACTTCTTGAGTTGAGATACGTGAAATACGTCATGTACTCCAGCCAATGAGGATGGTAACTCCAACTGATATGCAACTTCGCCTTGGCGTCGAATAATGGGGAATGGTCCAACATATCGAGGGGCCAACTTTCCTCTCATGTTAAACCGTTGAGTCCCACGGAGAGGTGTAACCCGAAGGTAGACATGCTCTCCTTCTTCAAAGGCTAAGTCTCGGCGACGATTGTCTGCGTAGCTCTTTTGTCGCGATTGGGCTGTCTTGAGTCGGTCTCTGATGATTCGTACCTTCTCTTCAGCTTCACGAAGAATGTCGGTTCCGAATACTTGGGATTCACCTGTTTGGTCCCAAAGTAGAGGAGTTCTGCACTTACGTCCATATAGGTCCTCAAAAGGAGACATCTGAAGACTGGCTTGATAGCTATTGTTGTATGAAAATTCTGCATATGGCAAGCTTTTGTCCCAAGTGGCTCCAAAATCCAAAACACATGCTCGAAGCATATCCTCTAGTATTTGATTTACCCTCTCTGTTTGTCCATCTGTCTGAGGATGGTAAGCGGTGCTGAAATTCAATCTCGTGCCCATCTCCTCTTGAAGGTTCTTCCAGAAGCGAGAGGTAAACTGACTTCCTCGGTCAGACACTATCTTCTTAGGCACTCCATGAAGACATACTATCCGGGCCATATATAGCTCTGCAAGCTTGGGGCCACTAAAGGTTGTCTTGACGGCTATGAAATGAGCTACTTTCGTAAGCCGATCGATGATCACCCAAATAGAATCATACCCAAGTTGGGTCTTTGGTAATCCGGTGATGAAATCCATACCGATCTCTTCCCACTTCCATTCCGGCACTTTAAGTGGCTGTAACAATCCTGCAGGTCTCTGATGTTCAGCTTTTACTCTTCTGCATGTGTCACATTCGGCGACGAACTGGGCAATCTCTCTTTTCATGCTGACCCACCAATATCGTTCCTTCAGATCTTGGTACATCTTGGTACTGCCGGGATGAATGGAGTACATCGTCTCATGGGCTTCCCTTAGGATAAGAGTCTTTATTTCAGGTTTATCCGGCACACATATCCGAGTTCCAAACCATATGGTGCCACTCTCGTCCTCTGAAAATCCGGGGGCTTTTCCTTGTCTCATGTTTTTCTTAATGGCAGCTATATCCGGGTCCTCTAACTGAGCTTCACGGATCTGCTCAAACAAAACAGGTTGGGTCTCCAAGGTGGCTAGGTATGCCCCAGTGGTTAATCCAAGATTTAATTTTTCCATCTCCCTACATAACGAGGGTGCGTGTTCTTGAATCATCATGGCTGTGCAATATCCCTTGCGACTTAATGCATCAGCTACCACATTAGCTTTTCCGGGGTGGTAGTGAATACCTAAGTCATAGTCCTTTATTAATTCCAGCCATCGTCTTTGCCTCAAGTTAAGGTCTGGCTGTGTGAAGATGTACTTCAAACTCTTGTGATCCGTAAAGATCTCACAGCGATTTCCAACCAGATAGTGCCTCCAAATCTTAAGGGCGTGCACTACAGCGGCTAATTCCAAATCATGGGTCGGGTAATTCAACTCATGAGGTCTCAACTGACGGGAGGCATAAGAGATAACCTTTCCATCTTGCATAAGGACACATCCCAATCCTTGGCGAGATGCGTCGCAATAGACATGGAAGTCTTTGCGGATATCCGGTAGGGTCAGTATAGGTGCAGACACCAAACGGGTCTTAAGAGTGCGGAAACTCTCCTCGCATTCAGGCGTCCATTCAAACTTCTCTCCCTTCTGCAACAACTTGGTCATTGGCTTGGCTATCTTAGAAAAATTCTCAATAAATCTCCGATAATATCCGGCCAAACCTAGAAAACTTCGTATCTCAGATACGTTCGTGGGTGGCAACCAATCCGTAACTGCTTCTACGGTGGCAGGGTCTACTGCGATTCCTTGCGCAGAGATGATGTGTCCAAGGAACTTTACTTCTGCCGTCCAAAACTTGCATTTGCTGTACTTGGCATACAATTGGTGTTCCCTTAACTTTCCTAAGGTTAACCGGAGGTGAGTCTCGTGCTCCTTCTGGTCCTTGGAATAAATGAGGATGTCGTCTATGAAGACCACGATGAACTTGTCCAGATATTCCATGAACACTTTATTCATCATATTCATGAAGAATGCAGGGGCGTTGGTCAATCCAAAGGACATAACCGTGCACTCGTATAATCCATAACGGGTAGTGAAGGCAGTCTTGGGTATATCCTCTTCTCGGATCCTCAACTGATGGTAACCAGACCGCAGGTCGATCTTCGAGAATACTGTAGCTCCCTTGAGCTGGTCGAAGAGATCGTCGATCCGAGGCAACGGGTACTTATTCTTGATGGTTACCTCATTCAAGGCGCGATAATCCACACACATACGCTTTGCCTTGTCTTCTTTCTTCTCGACGAAGATGACGGGAGCACCCCAGGGCGACGTACTTGGTCTGATATAACCTTTCCTTTCAAGATCCTCCAATTGCTGCTTCATCTCAGCTAATTCGTTGGCGGCCATCCGGTATGGTCGCTTGTAGATAGGGGTGGTTCCTGGCACCAAGTCAATCCTGAACTCGATGTCCCTCCTGGGTGGCATTCCTGGTAAATCCTCTGGAAACACGTCCGGGTACTCACAGACTATCAGTATCTCTTCCAAGGTAATCTGGTGCAGTCTTGGTCTTTTGATCTTCAGTATTGGCATCTGAAATGTGACGGCAATCCCTTCTTCGCTGGTCACAGTCACTTTTCTTTGGGCGCATTCTATCACTCCTTGGTATTTATTTAACCAATCCATTCCTAGAATGAGATCCAGGCCTTGGCATGCTATTAGGATGGGGTCGGCCCAAAATACGGTGCCGTGGATATCTATCCATACCTTTGGGCTATATGTTAGGGCTAGAGTTTGTTTTCCCGGGGTGACTATTTGTACGGCTCTGGGTAGTTCTTCTGTGCTTAGATTGTTCTTTTCCACAAATTCAGTTGAGATAAAGGAGTGCGTAGCTCCGGTGTCAAACAAAACTATTGCAATTGCTGAATTTACCATGAACTTACCCATCACGATCTCGGGCGCAGCCTGGGCTTCCTCGGCGGTGACATGGTTGACGCGAGCACGGATGGCGGGGTTCGTCGTGACTCCCTGTGTGCGCTTGGGGTGGGGGCACTGATAGGCGAAATGCCCCTCCTGGCGGCAGTTAAAACATACCACGGGCTTGCCGTGCTTGTCGCGCAGAATCTCTGCCTTCTTTGCCGGGGCGGGTGGTGCAGTTGGCGCGGCAGGAGCGGGGCGAGGCTGTCCGGTTCCGGTGTTGGCGGCAGGTGGTGCCGGACGATGTACTGGGCGGGGGTGGTATTGTGGCGTCGGAGGAGGAGGGGTGAAACGAGGCCTCTGTGCCATGCCTTGATTCTGTCTGAAGGCAATCATTCTCTTCCTCTTCAGGTCGACCTTATTTTGCTGAGTCTCCTGAATAATAGCCTTATTAACCAACTTTTGGAAGTTGGTATAATCTCCGGAAACGAGTTGAAGGGACAACTCATCCTTAAGACCTCGAAGGAACTTAGACTGCCTGGCCGCGTCAGTACGGACTTCTTCAGGCGCGTATCGAGCCAGCCGGTTGAACTCGTGTAAATACTCCGTGACGGACCTGCTCCCCTGCTGCAGGTCCCTGAATTCCTGCTGCTTCTGTGCGATGATGCCTTCTGGGATATGAGCGGCACGGAAAGCATCAGAAAACTCTGCCCAAGTGTGGACATGTCCTTCGGGCAGAGTCTCTCGCAGGTTGTCCCACCATTCTGCGGCGGGACCATGGAGTTGATGGGTGGCGAAGGCCACCTTCTCCTGCTCAGTGCAGGTCAGCAGATCGAGCTTCTTCTCAATGGTCCTTAACCAATCCCCAGCCTCCATGGGGTTGGTGGTGCTTGAGAAGGTGGGTGGGCGAACTCGGAGGAACTCCGAGAGCTGGGACGCGGGAGCGGGAGCTGGGGCGGCGTGATGATGCAGCTCGGGCTGTTGGTGATGGCGGAAAAACTGAGCCTGCTGCTCTTGCATCTGTTGCTGCTGTTGTTGCATCTGGTTTAATAGGGCAGCAACCAACTGGTTCTGAGTGGCCATCATCTCAGCCAGTGTGGGGTGGTTGGCGACTGGGGCTTGCCTTTGCCCGGTCGCTCCCCACTGTGGCAAGTTGCCGTTTTCTCCTCCGTTCTGGGGAGCGTCGGAGCCTTGGTTGTTCGACATCCTGAGGTTTCCAAAATTAGACAACATTCTTTTAGCGGATACTTTTATTAAATTTTATTCCAAAAATGTCGTTCTTGCGGTTACATTTATTCATTACTTCATTCATGCCTTATGTTTTGACATGAATGCTAATACAATAGAGCAAAAATGCAAAACACTCAACCGAAAAACTACGTCTACGGTAGCTCGGGGGACGGCTCGATCTCGGGCTCGTGGGAGACGGGCGGGGTCGAGGAACTGGACGGTCCGGCGGGTGGTGCGCTGCGGGAGATCCTCTTGGGCCTCACAGTAGGGATCCGAAGGGGTTTCTTCCTGCGAGGCGGAAGAGGCGCGATCTCCTCTATGTCCTTCTTCAACTCCTCTATCTGGTAGCGGAGATGGGGGTTGGTGGCGACACGCTGACGAAGGAGCTCATTTTGACGCCGCAACTCCTCTGCCTCGGCAGCCAAGCGGTGTCCCTGCTGGATGCGGCGGCGAAGCTCTCCGTTCTCGCGGTTCAGATCCTCAGAAGAGTGTCGGTAGAAGCTGATGGTGTCGCGCTGTCCATTGGCGTCCTGCAGCGCCTCGTAGTGGAGATCATCCATGGCCTCCAACAAGCGCATGGTATGACCAATCGCCGAATGGCGCTGGGAGAGGGTGCTGACGAAGACACTGTGTGGGCTCCCTGGGGTGCGAAGAGGAACGAAGCGAAAGTCCGTGTCGTAGAGCTCGCTGTCGTAGATCATCCGGAGCTCCGTGAGTGCCTGGAGGGCGGTGCGCTGACTGGCAACCAAGAAGGTAGGTCCTCCTCCTGCGATAGGTGTGAGCTGTCTGAGGGGAGGGCTGGACGACGACGGTGACCTCGCAAAAGCTTTCTTCCTCGCCGGGGAAGACTCCATGGTACATCGGCTCATGCTCAAATCCGAGAAAACTGACGAGCATGCGTAGCTCGCTGATGAATCCGGCCTCATCACGAAGGTTCCCGCTCATGGTACGGGCCGGCATCTACAAAAGAGAGAAATTTTTGTGAAAACTTCAGAAGATGAGAAGGTAAGCATTTTGTAAGAAAATATGTTTAATATAAGTCCTAGGGTCAGGTCTGTTTGGCTTCCTACAGTCAAGTCGGCTCTGATACCATCTTGTCGCGCCCCGATTTAATAAATCAGGACTTTATTGAAATTCCATAGAAAATCAATAAAACAAGACGTTCATCATGCGACCACGTACAATACGGACAATCATTCACGGTTCGTAGACCGCATTAATACAAAAGTGAATAAAGGTGAAGAGAAACTAATAAAATAAGGGTCCTAGATGAACGCCTCCTTCCAGTCTCGCCTTGACTGGGTCGCTACTCCAGACCTTCATCCTCCTCGTAGTAGACTGGCTCTGGTGTTGTAAGTCAACGGGGTGAGTACAGATGTACTCAGCAAGCCACCGAATGCAAATATAATGCAAGGTAATAACAAGGGAGATAGTGGCTAATTTTGCGGAAGCAGCATAATTGTAAAGCTTTAAACGAGAGCAATTTATTAGTACGGAAAAGTAAACATGTGCATGTGTATCATCATCTTCTAACTCGAGGGGTACAGTCACCCCACCTCACTCAACAGTCCTTACGTGCCATGAATAACTTGAACATTCAAACAATAGAAAACTAACTGCGAGTAGTCACACAACCCGCCCTTGACCGTGGGCTCGGCTTTTCGAAAAGATTAAATTACTCTGATCAAAGATGTACCACTGTACCCACAAGGCACGCACTCATCACTTACACCAAAGTGTAACGAGATGACCCATTTCACGGGAACTCGTGCCAAAACCTTCCATATGGTTCCCTCCGACTCCACAACACCCTCTTATGGGTTTCGTATCGTGTCTCGACATGTCGAGTGCTCACCATACCCCCCCTTGAGCCTTCTTTGGTACAAGTCGCCCGCAGGCTAGCCCCTTGTACCCCTCCACTATGGTGCATAGAGCCGAAGGGTTCCACACTTCCAATTAGGACTTACCCATTAGACTTGTGGTTGGTACGGAAGTGCTTTGCAACAGATCCCGCAGACCGGTCCTTATAGTGCCCCGGGTGCGACAAACCAGTGCCCGAGCTTGCACCCGGAACCCACCATACTTATAACCTAGCCAACTCCAACAGAGTCCAGAGACGAGAATAACAGGGAAATGCATATACAGAATCCAGCTATCTACGACTCGTTCTTTTTAACCTATAGCAGTTGTGCCGGTACATTGGGCACTAGCTAATATTTTAATAGTAGAGTGACAAGGAGTTAAGGCTCAATAAGCATGGCTTGGGTTTGCACACAAGGACGGGGTTCTAATAAATATAAGTGTAAGGCTTGATTATTTGACTAATGCAATATTAACCTATGGGTTATAGCGATAAGTTATTAAAACATGGGCTCGATTATGATCAACTGTTTCCACAGAGATGGTCGATGACTTGCCTTGCTCAGCAAAGGGTGAAGGAGGAACCTCGGGGTAGAACTCCTGCTCCTCGACGAACTCGTAGTCTTCTCGATACGGAAAAGTAAACAATACATTTAATAAACAGATAAAATCCACCAAATAAGCAATATTCATATTTGTGGGTGTTTTTATGTGAAGTAATATTTTAATATTCTAAAGTTTGGTATAAAACAGTAAAACTTATCTTTTTAGGATTTTCCTAATTTATTTCCTGTATTTCAAATTTTAACCCTAAAGGGTTTTTATTCATTTATTTAATAAAAATATTTTGGGTAACAGTAACCTACTGTTTTTATGGCCTTAATGTGTAGAGAATATTATTCTAGATTTAACAAAATTTGAATGGTGAAATTTGGAGTTAAAATGAGCAAGTTATGAATTTTTGAAGTTTAAACTATTTTCTGAATTATTTTTAAACCAGAAAACAGTCTCTGGTCCACGGTGAACTGGGTTCACCGTGAACCGACGACTACGCGCGTGAGCCGGGGTGATCAGGACCGTAGGATCAAGATCTAACGGTCACTAGCAGAGCGGGGTGCTTAAATGAGATTGGAGGGCTCAGATTGCCCGATACCGGTCAACATCGGTCAAAGCAATCTGGGCCCTCGATCTCGGGTTCTAATCGTGGCCGTGCGCTGCGGATCGCGCGGCCGAGGTCCTGTCCGGCACGGCACGCGGCGAAGGGGTAAGTACCCCTTCGTCTCTGGCTCCGGCGGAGCGACGGCGACGAAATCCGGCGACGGCGAGGGGTAATCGACCATGCTAGGGGTTAAAATGGGACTGGCGAGGCCAGGGGAATTCGGTCGTACCGGTGGTGGCGGTGACGGTGAGCTGACGGTGACTGGCGTCGAAGAGGGGCGGTGGAGTTCCTCGGGTTCGCCGGCGGCGAGGCGATCCGGTGGTCCTTCCGACCAGCGGAGGCGTGGCCGAGGACGGGCGGGCCTTGGTGGTCACGTAGGTGGCGACGGCGAGGGGCGTGGTGGCCTGGATCGCCGGCGAGGGTTTGCCGGAGTCGAAACAGAGAGAAAACCCGAAATGGGGGCGGGGCGCTCAGTTCTTGCTCTGGTTCAGGCTAACGTGGTGTGAGCGATGTGCGGTGGCCGGAGGGGTTTAAATAGGGGCTTCGTCGTCGTTTAAACGGAAGGGAAACGTGGAGATCCGAGGGGATTCCAAGTCTCTCCGGCGAGGTTTCCATTCTCCTCGGGTTGGCTTCCAAAAGCATGAAAACGCGTCGATTCTTGATGGAAGGAGGTCGGGGCGGTCGAGGAAGGCGATCAGGGGCCGGATCGGGCGAATCAAGGCGGCCGGCGGCGAGAAATGGCAAGGGGATCGCCGGGAAGAGGGAAGGGGGATCCCCTTCCATGGAGAAGACGATGCTGACAGGTGGCCCCCACCTGTCAGTGGTCGAAACAAAAATAGAAGGGCCGACAGGCGGGCCATGTCTGCCAGAGAGAGGAGAGCGTAGGCGGGAGGCTGCCATGTGGGGCCGAGGCAGGCGCGGGCGGGAGAGAGAGGGGAAAACGGCGCCGACACCGGGGTCCCACATGTCAGTGGCTTACGGTTGGGTTGGGCTGGGCTGAGGGTGGATTCGGGGTTGAGGCCCATTAAGTATTTTCAATTCTTTTCTGATTTAAAATAAATCCAGTAATTCATATATTTGATTAGGGGTTGAACCACTGTTGGTAAAAATTTGTAAAAATTCCTAAAATTATATCTTGGCCTCTAGTTCATCTCATAAAATTTTCAAGTCCAAATTTTGAGTATCTCTCCCTGTTTGGTTTTATTTGGGTTCTTTTGTGAATTTCCTAATAAGAATAAATCCAAAATTGAGTTAAATAATACTTTCTTTTATTTTATTCTTTTTTTATTTTCTGGGGTGTTACAAAGGTTAAGTCTCTTCGATGGTTATCGGCATAGCTCTTCTGCCGGGATTGGGCTATCTTTAATCGATCCCTTATGATCTTGACCTTCTCTTCAGCTTCTCTTAATATGTCTGTCCCAAACAGTTGTGATTCTCCGGTTTGATCCCAGAGCAACGGCGTTCTGCACTTACGTCCGTAGAGTGCTTCGAACGGGGAAATTTGCAGGCTGGCTTGATAGTTGTTGTTGTAGGAGAACTCTGCATATGGCAAGTTCTTGTCCCACATTCCGCCAAAGTCTAGAGCGCAAGCTCTAAGCATATCTTCCAATATCTGGTTGACCCTTTCGGTTTGACCGTCGGTTTGTGGATGATAGGCGGTGCTAAAGTTCAGCCGGGTGCCGAGTTCCTCTTGAAGGTTCTTCCAAAACTTGGAGGTAAACTGACTCCCACGGTCAGATACAATCTTCTTAGGGACTCCGTGAAGGCATACTATCCGGGTCATGTACAACTCGGCCAACTTGGCGACGGTGTAAGTTGTCTTGACCGGGATGAAGTGAGCCACTTTGGTGAGTCGGTCGACGATCACCCAGATAGAATCGTGACCAGCTTGGGTTCTGGGCAGTCCCGTGATGAAGCCCATTCCTATCTCTTCCCACTTCCATTCGGGGACTTTGAGGGGTTGAAGAAGTCCAGCAGGCCTTTGATGCTCTGCCTTGACTCACCGGCATGTGTCGCACTTGGCCACATACTCAGCTATTTCTCTCTTCCTGCTGACCCACCAATATTTTTCCTTCAGATCTTGATACATCTTGGTACTCCTGGGATGTATGGAGTATAGAGTATCGTGGGCTTCTTGAAGGATGAGAGTCTTCAACTCAGGCTTGTCGGGTACGCATATCCGGTTTCCGAACCAGATGGTACCATGCTCGTCCTCAGAAAATCCGGGGGCTTTACCCTTCCGCATGTTCTGTTGGATCTCTAAGATATCTAGGTCTTCCTTCTGCTTTTCTCGAATCTGGTCTATCAAGACAGGCCGAGACTCCAAGGCAGCGAGGTACGCTTGGGTGGTGATCCCTAAATTCAGCCTTTCCATCTCCTTATAAAGTAAAGGAGCCTGGTCCTGAATCATGATGGCGTTGCAGTACCCTTTTCGACTAAGGGCGTCTGCCACCACATTTGCTTTGCCTGGATGATAATGGATGCCCAAGTCGTAGTCCTTAATCAATTCCAACCATCTCCTTTGCCTAAGGTTCAGGTCTGGTTGAGTGAATATGTACTTGAGGCTCTTGTGGTCGGTGAAGACCTCACACCGATTCCCCACAAGGTAGTGTCTCCATATCTTCAAGGCATGAACCATGGCTGCTAATTCTAGGTCGTGGGTTGGGTAATTCAGCTCATGCGGTCTCAGCTGTCGGGAGGCGTAGGATATCACCTTCCCATCTTGCATCAAGACACATCCCAAACCTTGGCGAGAGGCATCGCAGTAGATGTGGAAGTCTTTCTGGATGTCCGGCAGGGTCAGTATTGGGGCTGACACGAGCTTCTTTTTGAGGGTCTGGAAGCTTTCTTCACAGTCAGGGGTCCATTCAAACTTCACTTCTTTCTGCAGAAGTCTGGTCATAGGCTTGGCGACCTTTGAAAAATTCTCGATGAACCAGCGGTAGTATCCGGCCAATCCGAGAAAGCTCCGGATCTCGGTCACGGTCGTGGGTTGCAGCCAGTTGGTCACTGCTTCCACAGTGGTTGGGTCCACTGCTATTCCTCCAGCAGATATGACATGGCCGAGGAACTTCACCTCAGACGACCAAAATTCGCATTTGCTGTATTTGGCGTACAGTTGCTGTTCCCTTAGCTTTCCGAGGGTCAGACGGAGGTGGGTTTCATGTTCTTCCTTGGTCTTGGAGTAGACGAGGATATCGTCGATGAATACCACGATGAACTTATCCAAGAACTCCATGAATACGTTGTTCATCATGTTCATGAAAAAGGCCGGGGCATTCGTGAGTCCGAACGACATCACAGTATACTCGTAGAGTCCATAGCAGGAGGTGAAGGCAGTCTTAGGTATTTTCTCTTCCCTAATCCTCAATTGGTGATAACCTGACCTGAGGTCAATCTTGGAAAACACCGAGGATCCCTTCAATTGATCGAACAGGTCATCGATCCGAGGCAATGGGTACTTGTTCTTGATGGTTACGTCGTTCAAGGCTCTATAGTCCACGCACATCCTCTTGGTCTTGTCTTTTTTCATGGCAAAGATGACCAGTGCACCCCAGGGTGAGGTACTCAGTCGGATATACCCTTTCTGCTCCAGGTCTTCTATGTTGCTCTTGACCTCGGCTAGTTCATTGGCAGCCATCTGGTATGGGCGCTTGGAAATTGGAGTGGTCCCGGGGACAAGTTCGATTCTGAATTCGATGTCCCGCTTGGGAGGCATTCCTGGTAGGTCCTCTGGGAAGACGTCCATGAACTCCTTGACTATGGGCACTTCTTCAAGAGCTAGCGAGTGGAGGGACGCTTCGAGTGGTTTGTGACTGGTCATCCGAAAGGTGACGGCCGCGCCTTCAGGGTTGGTCACGGTGACGGACTTGTTGGCACAGTCGATCACTCCCTTGTGTTTCATCAACCAATCCATCCCTAGGATGAGGTCGAGTCCGGTGCATTTTATGAGGACTGGCTCGGCCCGGAACAATACTCCTTGGATCTCTATCTTAACCTTGGGACTGTATAAGTGGGCTAAGGTTTTATTGCCGAGAGTGGCAATCATCATGGGGACGGATAGAGGGAGCACGTCCAAGTCGTTGGTTTTCACGAAATCTTCCGAGATGAAGGAATGTGTCGCTCTAGAGTCAAACAATATCATAGTTGGTACGGAATTTGTAGTAAACGTACCGAGCACGACTTCGGGAGCCACCTGAGCTTCCTCCGCAGTGATGTGATTGACGCGGGCACAAACCTCCTGGTTGGGTGCCGCACCTTGGGGCTGCTTGGGGTGAGGACACTGGTGCGAGTAGTGCCCTTCCTTGCGGCAGTTGAAGCAGACGACCGGCCTCCCTTGGCGATCCTTCAAGATCGGGGCCTTGGCGGCTGGCGTCGGCTGAGCGACCGGAGCTGGTGGAGCGGGGCGAGGATGCCCGGCGTTGGATCCACCAGCAGCGTGAGGTGGCCTGTAGGCGGGCCGAGGATGGTAGGCGGGCGCTGGTGGCGGAGGGACGAAGCGGGGCCTCTGAGAGCTCTCCTGCTGATGCTTGAAGGCGATCATCTTCCTCTTCTTTAGGTCCAGCTTGTTCTGCTCAGTCTCTTGGATGAGCGCTTTGTTGACTAGTCGTTGGAAGTCGGCGTAGTCGGTGGCGACGAGCTGGATGGACAGCTCATCCTTGAGTCCCCGGAGGAACTTGGCCTGGCGGAGGGCGTCAGTCCGCACCTCTTTCGGTGTGTAGCGGGCGAGGCGATTGAACTCATGGAGGTACTCCATGACGGTCCGGCTGCCCTGCTGCAGGTCGCGGAACTCCTACTGCTTTACCGTGATGACACCGGCGGGGACGTGGGCGGCGCGAAAGGCGATGGTGAACTCCGCCCATGTCACCACGTGGTCCTCCGGCTGGGACTCACGGTAGTTGTCCCACCATTCGGTGGCGGGACCTTGGAGCTGGTGAGTGGCGAAGGCCACTCACTCTCGGTCGGTGCAGGGGAGGAGGTCCAGTTTCTTTCCAATGGTGCGGAGCCAATCTCCGGCCTCCATTGGGTTGGTGGTGCTCGAGAAGATAGGGGGACGCACACGCAGGAACTCCGAGAGTTGGGGAGCGGTTGCGGGTGCTGGTGCGTGAGGGGCGGTTTCCCCATTCTGCAGACGGTCCAACTGAGCTTGTTGGTGCTACATCTGGGTGAGGAGGGTGGTGATCAGCTGGTTCTGATTTGCCATCATCTCCGCCAAGGTAGGGTGGTTGGCGGATGGCGACCCAGACTGACGTGGGCCCGTTGCACCCCAGTTGGGTACAACACCCTCGGGCGCGACACGGCTTCCTCCTTCTCCGTCGTTGGAGCCGGTGTTCTGGTGGTCGGCCATCTTCTGAATATATCATGATATAAAGTAAAAAGATGATGACGATACAATTAAGGAAAATAGCTTATAAAGCTCATGCATATAAACCAAGTGGTAAAATTGTTCATTACACTCAAGCTCTTATTCTATCTACAACCAAACTCGTTGTAGATAGCACCACATAAAAAAATTATTTTATTCAAAATAGCGGTATCTAGCGCCTACTCGCCACCGGAGGCGGTCTCCGTGCTCTCGGAACCACGAGTACGCGGCTCCAGAGGGATGGAGGGCTCGAGAAAATTCTCGACGATTGGGTCGGAGACGAGGCCGGGGCGTGGTGCAGGGGCGCTGGCGGTAGACGGTCCGGCGGTGGAGGGGTGAGGTGGGATCCGCTTGGGGCGAGGGACGCGCTCACGGATGGGTTTCCTCTTCCTCGGGAGGAGGGGAACCATCTCCGCGATATCCTTCTGCAGCTGCATAATCTTGCGCTGTAGCTCGCCATTCTGTTGGATCAAGTTCTTCGTCTCCTCATGAAGAAACTCGACCGCCTCATGGTGCTCATCGGCGTCGAGCACCGCCTCAGTATGGATGTCATCCATAGCCTGAAGAAGACGTGACTGCCGGGCCATGACCGGATCACGTACGGAGTGAACTCCGAGGTAGATGCTACGGTAGGCACCGGGAGTGTGCTTCGGCACAAGCCGGAAGGACGAGTTTTGAAGACGATCATCGTAGATCATCCTCAGCTCCATAAGAGCCTGTAGGACGACTCGTTGGCACGCGACGTCGAAAGTCGGGCCTCCAAGCACGGTGGTATAGGATGGCATATGTTCTCCGGAGCCGTGGACGGTGAGGGAGACGTCGCAGGGTGCGGCAAATTCCTCCAAGTACACTCCTTGAAATTCAGGCTCAAAGAGGAACCCGAGGAATGTGAGCATCATGCGGATCTCCCTGACGAAGCCCTCAAAGTGGCGGCAATAGCTGTGGACTTGGTAGACAGGCATCTACAAAACAGCAAGTTGAGGAAAAGTGAGGGGAGGAACAAAGTTTATAAAGTAGGTTTTTGAGAAATAATTTTCTGCAGCTAATGGCTAGGCGGGTCTGTTTGGCTTCCTACAGTCAAGTCGGCTCTGATACCATCTTGTAACGCCCCGATTTACCGAAATCGGAACATTATTGAATTTGATACGAAAAACAATAATACAAGAGGTTCATCATGCGATAATCGTACATATGACAGTATTCATGGTACGCAGACCATATTTATTACATCAGAGTAAAATTTAGTAAATAAATAAAAGCATGACGAACGTCTTCTTCAGGATCTTTGCTTGACTGGGTCGCTACTCCAGACCTTCTTCGTAGTAGGCATCCTCTGTGGTGTTCAACGGGTATGAGTACAAAAAGTACTCAACAAGCCACCACAAATGCATATAATAATGCAAGGTAATAACAAGTGAAGGATAATTGGCTAAAAGTGCGGAAAAGTACATTTTCAGTTATTGCATTTAATGTAGTCAAGTTTTATCATACGGAAAGTAAACATGAGCAATAACACAATCTAACTCGAGGAGTACGTTTTACCTCCTCGCACAACAGTCCTTACATGTCAACCAACATGCACATCCATATTCAAGTAATCTAACTGTGAGATGTCACGCAACCCGCCCTTGACCGTGGGCTCAGCTTTTCGAAAAGATTTAAGACTCTGATCAGAGATGTACTACTGTACCCACAAGGCACGCACTCATCCCAAACGAGATGACCCATACCACGGGAACTCGTGCCAAAACCTCAGTATGAAATGCTCCAAGCGATAACCACCCGCTCTAGGTTTTGCCGGCGTGCCGGGCCGCATCCCGGCTAACGTCGCACCCCTTTTGAACCACATTGGTACAAGCCACCCGCAGGTGCTGCTTGACCCCTCTCCAAATGGTGGCCTCGGTTTGGAACACTCCATACCTTAGTTAGGACTTACCCATTAGACTTGTGGTTAGTACGGAAGTGTATTGCAACGGATCTCTCAGACCGGTCCTTATAGTGCCCCGGGTGCTACCGACCAATGCCCTAGCTTGCACCCGGAACCCACCATGCATACACTCACAACCATAACTCATCACCGACAGAATTCCATAGATAAGAAACAATGGGGATCATATAGTAGAACCATGTGCTACGACTCATTTTTATCCTATAGCGATTGTGTCAATACATTGGACACTGGCTAATAACATTAATCATAAGGTGACAAGGAGGTTAGGCGAGATAGCATGGCTTGGGTTGCACATCAAGGTCGGGGGATCCTAAATAAATATATTGTAGGGGTTTCATTTGACTAATGCATATATAACCTATGTGTTTTAGCGATAGTTTATTAAAACATGGGTTCAATATGCTCAAAAGATTGGTTTGGTGACTTGCCCTTTTCAGCGAAGGGTGAGGGAGGAATTTCCAGGAAATATTCCAGCTCCTCGACGGCGTCGTAGTCTTTCCAATATAAATAAAGGAAAAAATGAATACAACATCCAATCTAAACAATATAAAATCACTCAGCAAGCACATATGTTTAATTTGGTTTAATCGAAGGAAAGATCAAGTTGTTGAGGTTCTGAAATCCATTTTATAAATAATTTTAAAAAAAGGAATTAAAATGGAGTGTTGTGCTTTGAAAAGGGTTTTAAATGTGAGTAGTCTCATTTTAGACATTCTAATCAATTTAAAATGTAAGGCCCATGGGTAATGTAGTGGTTTTCAGTATATGAACAGAAAGAAAATAATTATAAACTTTAAAGAAATTTAAATAATTGAATTTACATTTTTACCCTAAGGGTACTTGAGTACCTATTTAAATAAACATGAAAATTTCAAAGTAAACCTATGGTTTTTATGGAATGAAAGTGTAGAGAATAATATTATAAATTTTCTGAAATTGAAATGGAAATTTTTTAGAGTTCAAATGCGCTAGATATGAATTTTACAAGTTTTAAACAGTTTCTGGAATTTATTTTTGAATTTAAATCCCCTCGGGTCCACGGTGAGCCAGGCCCACGGTGAACCCGCGCACTGTGCGCGTGGTCCGGTCCAATCTGGACCGTTGGATCTAGATCCAACGCGCGAGAGCGAGGCGGGACGGTTAAATGATAACGGACGGCCACGATTAAAACGCGCGAAAGGGTACTACGTGGATGCACGAGATCGAGTGCGGGTTTTAAAGGGAAATGAACGCGCGAGATTAAAACATACCGCTTTGACCAGATCCGACAGTGCGGATTAGATCGCGCATGAGGTGTAACTGGCGCCGCTCGATCTCGATCGCACGGTCGGGATCGAATCCGACACGGCACGGGTACTCGACCCATGCCGGTCATCTTCTCCGACGACGGCGAGCGGGCCAGGGGCCACGGCGAGCGACAGCGGCCCTAGCTAAACCTAGAAATGGAAAGAGGACGTTACGGCAGTCACGACGGTACCTTAGGTGAGGCGAGGGGTCGACGGAGCGCGGTCGGCGGTGAGGGTAGATGATGGAGAGGTTCGGGTTCCTCGACGGCGATGGTGTTCCGGTGGGGTTCGACGTCGGTGGAGGGGTGGCCGAGGTCGGGGTCATCCTTGCGGTCATGATGGTGGCGATGGCGAGGACGGGGAGGGGCTCCGGTGACGGCGAGCGGTGGCTGGAGGTGTGGGCGGTGGCGGAGAGTAAAAAGAGTACTCCGGGCGCTCTGTTCGTTCTCGCGGCGAGCGGGCGTGGGGGATCAAGTGCGGATGGCCAGGGGGGCTTAAATAGGCGTGCCGGTGAGGGTTAATGGGCGTCGCATGCACGGAAAGCCGAGGAGGGGTTTACCTCGTCGGTGAGGGCTCAGCCATGCACGTAAATGCGATCCGGAGGCTTAAACGCGTGCCATAACGCACTTAAATGGCCGGCGGGCCATGGGGGATTTAATGCCGGCGTCGGATTAACGGGAGGGGGAGCCGGCGAGTGGATCCGAGGCGAGGTCCTCGGCCGGCGGAGTTAGGGGGGTTGGCGCGAGGTGGACGACGGGTCCGACAGGTGGGGGCCACTGGCCAGTGGGCGTGAGCGCGCGAGCGAGAGGGCTGACGGGTGGGGCCGTGGTGTCAGGCGCGCGTGCGAGGGGAGGTGATCGGCGCCGACAGGTGGGGTCGGGCTGTCAGCCAGAGGCGGGCGAGGGTGACGGGCTGGGCCGGTCGGGAGAGAGAGAAAGGGAGGAGGGAGGCCCGTTACTGTTTCAAAACATTTCTGAATAAAAATAATTCCAGGAAATAGATTAAAATCTTAGGGCTACTTCCAAGGTTGATAAAAATTTATAAAAATTCTCAAAAATATATTCTGGTCTTAGGATCATACATAAAAATTTCACCTCCTAGTTTGGCCATTTCATCTATGTTGTAGTTCAAAATGGTAAAGGATGGTATTAAAGGTATTTCCAAAATAATAAATTTCAGGAAATTGAATTAAATAATATTTTTATTATTTTGAAAATTTGGGGTGTTATAGTGGTGGTAGAGGAGACGGCTTTCATGACCGTGCTCCAGATGGTGGTGTTCGTTCCGGCAGAACTCCAGGCCATTTTGGCTACAGTCCTAGACCTCATGGCCGAGGCTTTAGGCAGAACCGAGGACCGCGCTTTGAGCCGCGTTTTGGTCCAAACTCTTCTGATGGTTTTTGCTTTCCGTCTTTTGAGCAGATGGCTCGACACTGGTTTAGTTCTTTTGCTAAACCTGGTGCCAGACCATTTGCTCCCCCTTACAACCACTGATTGTGCAGGATCGGGGACTGGAGGACGTTTGGATCATGGACTCAGGATGCTCTCGCCACATGATGGGACATCGCAGATGGTTCTCCAGTCTCACTCCCCCGAGCTCCAAAGAGTACATCACATTCAGGAACAATGTTCAAGGGAAGGTAAACGATATTGGCTCAATTCGCATCTCTGATCATTTCTCTTTGAAGAATGTTGCTTTGGTTGGAAATTTGAATTTCAATTTGATTTCTGTTTCATAACTTCTTGAGGATGGTTTGGAGATTCGTTTTAAGAAGGGCAGCTCTTCTGTGCTTGATTCTAGAGGGTCTTTGATTTGCCAGATCTTACCGTTCGGTAAGGTTTTTGGATTGACTTCTCTAGTTCTTTTGGCCCTTCTCACTGTTTGATTGCTGGATCCTCCTCTGAGCTCTGGAAGTGGCATATGTGGTTAGGTCATTTGAGTTTTGATCTGCTAGTCAGGTTGAGCTCTATGGACCTCATCCGAGGATTGCTCAAGCTTAAGATGGAGAAGGATCTAGTTTGCCATCCCTGTTGTCATGGGAACATGGTTGCCGCTTCTCACTCACCTGTGACCCAGGTGATGACTTCGTATCCGGGAGAGCTGTTACACATGGACACTATCGGTCCAGCTCGGGTACGCTCAGTTGGTGGGAAGTGGTACGCGCTTGTCATTGTTGATGACTTTTCTCGATTCTCATGGGTTTTCTTTTTGGAGTCTAAGGATGAAACTTTTCATTTTGTTCATGACCTGATTTTGAAGCTGAAGAATGAGAACAATGGTCGGATGTGAGCAATTCGCTCCGACAACGGCTCTGAGTTCAAGAACTCTCAGTTCATCAGCTTCTGTAGTGATCAGTGTCTTGACCATCAGTTTTCTGCTCCTTACACTCTCCCACAGAATGGCGTTGTGGAACGAAAGAACCGCACGCTAGTCGAGATGGCCAGGACGATGCTCGATGAGCACAAGACTCCTAGGCGTTTTTGGGCTGAAGCCATGAACACGACTTGCTATCTGGCCAACCACATTTTTCTTAGAGCTTACCTAGGTAAGACTTCATACGAGTTGCGGTTTGGCAGACAGCCTAAAGTGAGCCACTTGCGTGCGTTTGGCTGCAAGTGCTTTGTGCTCAAGAAGGGAGGGCATTTAGACAAGTTTGAGTCTCGTTGCTGGGATGGAGTCTTTCTTGGTTACACTTTACATTCTCGAGGCTTCCGTGTTTGGAACCTCGACTCCCAACAGCTTGTCGAGACTTGCGAGGTTTCATTCGATGAGTCCTTGCCTTCTTTGAATCCTTCTTTTGAGCCTTCTGGAGATGGTGAGCTCAGAGAGTCCATCTTTGAGGAAGATGAGGACACTCCAGCTGTTGATGAGGGTGGGCCTTCTGCACCTCCTATAGAGCCCACACCTTCTGAGACTTCGACTGAGGACGAGGGCGGACCTCTGATCACTTCTTCCACTTCGATCGAGCCCCCTTAGTCGAGTCCAGAGGTGCCTGCTACTGACTCCAGTGAGGTGACTTCAGATCACCAGGGATCCCGAGCAGTTCAGCGCGATCACCCCTCAGAGCTGATCATCGGTGATTTGTCTGCAAGGACTTTGCGTTCATCTGTTGATTCTCTTGATGTGTTTGCTGAATCTGCTTTTGTTGCATCTTTTGACCCCAGAGACGTTTCTCATGCTCTTTCTGATTCTAATTGGATTAATGCCATGCAAGAAGAGCTTGAGAATTTTGTCCGCAATCAGGTTTGGACACTGGTTGAGCTGCCACCCGGATGCAACCCCATAGGCACCAAGTGGGTGTTCAAGAACAAGCAAGGTGAAGATGGGGTTGTGGTGCGCAACAAAGCTCGACTTGTTGCCTAGGGTTTTTGACAGAAGGAGGGTATTGATTTTGAAGAAACTTTCGCCCCTGTTGCCCGTCTTGAGTCCATTCGCATTCTCTTATCTTTTGCCGCTTCGAAGGGTTTTAAGCGTTTTCAAATGGACGTCAAGAGTGCTTTTCTGAACGGGTATATAGAGGAGGAAGTGTATGTTAGGCAGCCTCCCGGTTTTGAGAACCCCAAGTTTCCTCGACATGTTTTTAAGTTGCAAAAAGCTTTATACGGGTTGAAGCAAGCCTCCATGGCTTGGTATGACCGGTTGAAGTAGTTTTTGTTGGGGAAGGGCTTTGTGATGGGTTCTGTGGATAAAACTCTTTTCTTGCTCAGAGATGCTTCAGATTTTTTAGTCGCTCAGATTTATGTGGACGATATTATCTTTGGCAGTACTACTAATGATCTTGTGTCCAAGTTTTCTGAGCAGATGCACAGTGAGTTTGAGATGAGCCTCATGGGTGAGCTCAAGTACTTCTTAGGGCTCCAGATCAAGCAGACCAAGGATGACACCTTCATCCACCAGGGTAAGTACACTCGGGACATGTTGAAGAAATTCGACTTTGGTGGAGAGCTGAAGCCTCAGATGACCCCAATGGGCACATCTGGGGGCCTGGACAAGGACGAGAACAGCGTCAAGGTCAACGAGAGAGAGTTTCGAGGGATGATCGGTTCGCTGCTGTACTTGACGGCGATGAGGCCACACATACAATTCGTCGTGGGATTGTGCGCGCGCTTCTAGTCTTCACCACGCGCGTCTCCTCGGCAGGCTGTTAAGTGCATCTTCAGGTATCTTACCTATGCGCCTGATCTTGGTCTTTACTATTCAGCATTATCATCTCTTGATTTATCTGGCTTTTTGGACGCTGACTTTGGTGGGTGCCGGTTGGATCACAAGTTGACTTCCGGTACTTGCCAGTTTCTTGGTTCGTCTCTTGTTTCTTGGTCTTCTCGAAAGCAATCTGGAGTTGCTCTTTCGACCATTGAGGCTGAGTATGTAGCTGCTGCTAGCTGTTGCTCACAGTTGGTTTAGATGATTTCTACTCTACGAGATTTTGGATTGTTCTTTCCTACCAGAGTTCCTCTGTTTTGCGACAGCACCAGTGCTATTAGTGTAGGGAAAAACCCTTGTCTCCATTCAAAAACCAAACACATTGATGTGCGCTTTCACTTTCTGCGGGATCAATATGAGAAAGGTGTCATTGACCTTGTTCATGTTGATACTCATCATCAGTTGGCTGACATTTTCACCAAACCCCTAGATTAGTCTACTTTTGAGCGTTTACGAGGGGATTTGGGTGTTGTGTATCCTTTTTAGGATATTTTGAGTCAGTTTTCTTTCTTCTTTACTCTTTTCTTGAGTCTTTTTGTGTATGTTCATATCATGCATACTAACATATCACACTCTTGAGCTTGCTTCTGTTATATGATTGAACTGCTTTACATATTCTAGCTGGTACATGCTTTTGATTACTTGTCGATGATCATGCTTTGCTTCAGTTCACGTGATATGTGTGATATCTGTTATATGCATGGTTTTTATGCTTTAAATTTGAAAAAATGATCACCATTGCTTCTGGTAACTAGCATGTGTAGGCTGAATGCTCTTGCTATCTGTTACATGCCTTGTAGCTAGTTCCTGACTTAGATGCAAATATGCAACTTGGACATCTTTATGCTTTTAACATGGAAAATGTGCTATAAAAATGATGAAAAATCATAAAAAATGAAAATTCCATGCCTTTTTATGCTTGAGATTGAAAAGATCCATGTGGGTTTGCTTTGTCGCATTGTATTGTTCTAGACTGCTTACCATAGCACTTTGGTATGAACTAGGACAATGTAGTGTATGCCAAGACCACTGTCTTAAGCTTCTGATGGTCCAGTTTTGGCCTAGGCTTGACTTGGTCGGTCAGCATAAGGCTTGACTTGCAAATAACCCCTGGCAAAAATGAAAAAGGAAAAAGAAAAAAGCCTGAAAATTGAAATGATAACAAGTTTGCTGATGCACTTTGTTTTGGACAATGCTTATCTTGATAGATATCGGTTAGCTTCTGCATTTCATGCTTTACCTTGCCTGTCAACTGGAAAATATGGTGATGCTTTTGTTTGCAACAATTGAAAAATGTGTGCTAATGACTTTCTTTAGATATCATCTGTTGCACTGATCATGCCATGTGTCTTAGACAGTATGTCTTTTGCTATACTTGTTAGATGTTGTAATTACAGTCAATCATATCTGAGAAGCATGCTTTCTTCACTCCACCTGCACCCCAGTTGCATTCATTGCATATTTTGAGGGGGAGTTGCATTTCAGAGGGATTTTGTGTCTCTTGAGAGTGCATTTTGTCTCGCTTGATGAGTCCACTTGTCAACAAGGGGGAGAAATTTTGGGAGAAGAGTTTAAGGGGGAGTTTTGGCTTTCTCTGGGATTTATTTCAGGGGGAGTTTTTGTCCCGTTTGTCCTTACTCTTTTATATCATTGTTGATGATTCTAAGATTGCACTCGTTTTGAGTCTTTTACCTTTGGTTAACCATAATGACCGTTTCTTGCTTTTGTTCGACTTTTGGTCATTAGGGTTAAACTTTTACTTTATTTTCTTCTTCTGTTTTTCTTGTGCTTTGTTTTCGTGTTTCCACAGTTGTTCGTAGGTGCTGAAGAGCTGATGAAGAGAAGTGTTGACAATGCACTCATCAAGGGGGAGATTGAGGAGCCATGCTGAAGAGCGTGGGCCTCATGGTGCCAGATGTGATGAGTCATTGTCAATGGTAGTCAAAGAGGACTGAAGAAAGAGAGAAGACCTGCTGCGTCTGGGCCGATTGTGACTCAGGTACACGGGCAGCGAGCGACTGTCGGGCAGAGGGGCTGCGAAGTTGGGCTAGCCCAATCCGGGTACATGGTCTAGGAGCAGCAGAGGATCCACTAGGCTGTTGACCAGGATTGACTCAGGTACACGGGCGGCGAGCGATTGCCGGGCTGAGAGAGTTGTGGAATTGGGCCGGCCTAATCCGGGTACCTGGTGCAAAGTCGGTGGATGCTTTGTTAGTTTCGGCGCAAAACTGACGACCGCTGATCTTGGATCAGACCGTCCTAGAGTGAAGCCGTTGTTGCTACGAAAGCTCCGCTTCCGGACAAGTTATCTGTAAATAGGAGTTTACTATTTTGTCCTTAGGCCCACAGTCAGTCAATTGAGTCTATAAAAATATCCTAAGGGCAGTTTGGTCTTTTTCTTTATTTCAGCGTCTGTAAAAAAACCCTAAGGGTTTGGTAGAATATTCTAGGCTAATTGGGCTGCCTATAAATAGGGCCCCAATCCCTAGGGTTAGGTGACCCTTTTTGCTAAAATCACTTTACTAATCAATTGGGTCACTTTTTGTCTCCTGTTCCCTGCGTGCACCGCCAGGCTCTTGTTCTTGCGATTTCATCCTGTGAGCACTGCCATCGTGAGTGCTGTTTGTTCTTCACGTTCTCTGTGAGATTTTATTCCTGACATTCTGTGCGCAACGTTTTTGTGGTTGTGTCTACATCGTTTTGCGTGTGAATGTTTTTTATTCCAGAGCAAATTGCTTCTCCGGTTGCTTCTGTTCTTCGCCTGAGAAGTACTAGTTCTTGCGTGTTCCTGTAGCTACAGTACGCTAGTTCTATAGCCTTGCTTTTTCCTAACATAGCTTTTTGATTGAAAAGATAGGGTCTAGAATGTCCCTGGTTGTTTCTGGCGAAGCCCCATATTTTGTTCGAAGTCCTTCTGTCTTGTGAAGTAGGCTTTGAACAGGCTTCTTTCATTGCATGCCTCGATCCGGTATCTAGGCTTTGCGAAGCTTGTGCTAAGAAACTTTCGGAGGTTGCTCATACGAAGTTTACAACTTCGTTCACTGACTTCCGAAGGCTGTTTATACTTCAAATCATTGTCAGTCTCTGTAGCATCTTTTATTTCGAAGGGTTCATTTTGTGTGGCTTCAAATTTGGTTCTGGTTGTCTCAAAGCTAGCTTCACTGTCTACCTTCTCTTAACAGCTTCAAACCAAACTCCGATTCAGTGTTGGTATGTGATTCGAAGGTTGCTACTCCGATAGTCATACTTCGATCAGGCAGGCTTCAGTTGTTTCATACCTCGCCTTCTTTTCGAAGCATGTTTCTCTGTGAGTTTTGTTCGAAGTTCTCTGTTCAGAGTATAGGCACCGAAGTCTTGGTTTCGAAGGTTTCTTGGGTTCGAATACTTTGCTGCTCGTTCTTACACCATGCGAAGGTACTTCGACTGCAGGCTTCGATCAAGTTTTTCGAAGCTAGCTTCGCAGTAAACACCCTAGTGCAACATCTTCGAAGCACACCTTCGACACGCGCACTACAGACCTCATCACTGTATACTCCAGACCAAGCTTCGACACTGCACAGTCTTCGGCTCAACCACTTCGAGGCTTCGACAACTACGGGCTTCGACAACTACGGGCTTCGACACGATAGGCTTCGACACTGCAGGCTTCGACGTTACAGGCTTCGCCAAGTACCTTACTGGAGACAAATTTTGAACAGTAACTTCTCATCTCATTTTACGTGCACTTAGATCAAATTGCTGAGATGATTTGTTTTTGTGAAGCTTGATCTTCCATGTTTTGAATGCTTTGTTAATCTGCCTATTAGCACTGTGTTGGTGTTTCTTTGTCTAGGACACCGGTTGTTTCTAGGCTAGATACTTTTAGGCTTTGGCGATCTGTTTACATTTTGCTGCTTAGTCTTTTGAGGTGTGTTGGGTGTTGGGAGAAGGCCATAGATTCGGAAGAATTTTTAGGCGCCCATTCACCCCCCCTTTGGTCGCTACTTTCGGTCCTACAGTTACTTCCGCCTATAAAAGGCCATTATGTGGATGTTTCCACAACCATAATCACAATGGTTAAACTTCTGTAACCCCCTCATACTTCTCATATAAAAGTATCTGAGGGAGGCCCTAGACACAGACGCTCATAGATAGACATAACAAACAAGGAGCGCTCTCCACACATGAAAAGCAGTCATAGCTATAGTGACACAGAGAAATCATACACACATGAGTAGGGCTATTATCCCAGGGAGGCCCGAACCTATCTAAAATCCTCTTGTGTCGACCCTCTCACTCTTTTTCGGCCTCACAAATTGAGGTAACCATTGGTCCATAGTCGTGACTCCCCTCTCTACCTAAACAAATCACACTACGGGCACCCCCGTAAGCTCTTATTGTTCCCACGCAACGAAAAGTCGAACAATCATATTTCAAAGAGATTAGGTAATCTTAAAATTGAATTTTATGCCAGTTATAAACTATTACTAATTGTTTTTCATACCATTTTGCAGGATGACGAGAATTTGGAGCGAGAAGAGGGCACTGAGGGTGTGGGGCGGGAGAACTTAGAGGGTGCGGGGCAGGAAGATGACTTGGAGGGTGCAGGACAGGAGGACAAGTTGGAGGGAACAGGGAAGGAGGACGAGTTGGAGGGTGCGAGGCAAGAGGACGTGTTAGAGGTTGTGGAGAGTGTAGGCTCTACATTATCGTCACACCATTTCAGAATGAGCCACCTAGTCGCCCCACCTCTAGCCCCTCAGGTTGGAAATAAGATCAAGATCACGTCTGTAGGTGATGGGTATATCTCTCATACTTTGGTGTTGTGCTTTACTACCAAATTTTCATTTTCAATTTATTGACTTTATTATGTGTTTGTAGATCTTGGATTGACTCTAGATTTGATGACACCTTAAGGGTCAGGCAGGTTAACCAGATATTGGGTAACCTGTGTCGTCTTCACTACCCAGGGGTGGTGAAACTATCGGCCGGTGAGCAAAAACTTTGCTTTACTTGGGACCAATACCGGTTTGCTCCTGACAGAGACTATGGAACTGCCTAGGGTGCAGTGTCGCATGACCTCTAGGTATGATTTTTTTTTTCATGCATGGTTTTGTTTTAATCAGTAACTTCTAGAGTTACACAATAGTTTACTTATATTAATGCATTTCTTATTACATATTTTCTTTTCGATTACATTTTTGCTTGCCAGAAAACGGCGATTACCATAATCATGCCCTTATGGTCTTTAACAATAATGCACGTAAGGTTGTTAAGGACACAATTTCATATTATCGGATTTAGGTGAACAATCAGTACTACAAGGAGAAATTAGGGCAACGAATGAATAAGAAGATGTGTTCTTCAGTAATATACTTAACTGAGGAGCAATACCGTTCGATAAACAATTCTAACACTTTTGATTTTTGACTTTTGAGATTTATTTTCATATAAGGCAAAAGCTTTACATCTGTTTAGGTGAGAATTCTGTGGTTTAGAAACCGTGACGCGACCTACTTTGAATTCTGCAAGCTTTGGTCTTCAAGTGGTTTAAAGAATATTTTCGAGAAGAAAATACTTTGTCGTGGAACCGATCCAAAGCACATATATGGGGCCGATAGACATATCCGCTTAGCTAAATGCATGGTAATACCTACACTTGTGCTGAAAGCTATATATACATTGTAATGTGACTAACTCATACCTACAGGAAGCTAAAACTGGTGTTGTGTCAAGTGACATCGAGGTTTATATAAGTGGTTATAAAGGACTAGAACCTTCAAATCTAGATGAATTATGTAGTTAGACAACCAGTGATCATTTGGTAAGATGTTAACAATTTTAAGAGTTTGCATCATGTTTCTCTATCTAATCGATATTGTTAGTTCTTTGTAGACACAATATGGTCAACAAATGGTGCAACTCTATGGAGAGGAGTATGATTGGCATAATCAACCTATTGACCCAATGGCTGTGTACTCTAGTGTAGGTGGAAATAGCCATAGATGGTGAAACGATGTTTCTCAATGTTTTGTGTGTGGTACTGTAATAGTAAATAATTTATTCAATGTTGTAGGTATTCTATGTTCAATGGAATAATTGACTAAAGGGAGGTGAGAGCTCAGAAGTCAAGTCAGTCGTCACAGAGTTCCTCGGGTGTTAGTTCTACCCGTCGCCGCGTAGAATAAAATCCGCAAGTGCTTCTGCCGACGGAGGCAATGAGGCAGTGAGACGAGTTTTATGCTACTTTCTTACCACAATAGCATGCGATGATTCAAGTAAGTTCATTGATTGCATTAGAACTATATAGTATTTAGCAATAGGTTTAAAACTAACTAATTGCATTACAACATGTATAGAAATTTGCCCAGTAGCATGGATTTTACATGTCGCAGTTCCAACCGATACCCCCCACCACCATTATTTACATTTGGTAATCCTCCTGCAACTGAGGCACCTCATGGCATGTTACTTTGTTCTAATGTCTATTTTACATGAATGAAAATTTAGATGATTATTTGAGTTGGCTTGTTAGTTGATAATGTTTACCCAAATTTATATATTGCTTCAGATTCTCCATACTCCCGGTCAGGATGGAGCCTCGACTTCAAATGTTAATGATCCGAGAGGCAGTGGTGGTGCCCACAATTCAAACCAACCAAGTGAGGGTTGAGTGAGTATGAATGTTATTTCTTCATATGACTTGTCACTTTATGGATTTGAACGTGAAATGTGAATTTGAACACAAATTTGAATGTCTTGTCACTTTTAATGGTTAAGTTTGTGAATATGAATGGTTTGTGCAAGTGAAGAATGTGAATGTTGGTTAATTTGTGAATGTGTTTTTGGAGGTGAAGAATGTGAATATATTTGTGGAGCGATGTGATTTTGAATATGTGAATGCGTTTGTGGACGTGTATATGATTGTGAATGTGTGATTATGTTTGTGGATGAGAGTGTGAATGTGATTATGTTTGTGGATGTGAATGTGAATGGGTGAATGTGTGAACGTGTTTGTGATTGGGTGAATGTGTTTGTGAATCGGTGAACTAGGAAAATAAAAAAAATCAAGTAACTTCTGTTGGCTATGGTCAACCGATAGAAGTTAGTGAGCTATAACTTCCGTCGACCTAGGCCTAGCCGATGGAAGTTAGCCATTTTGTTGACATGGCCAAAAGTTCTTGCTAACTTCTATCGGCTAGGCCTGGCTGATGGAAATTAGCCATTTTTTGTCGATACGCCTCCGTCGGCCAAATGCCGATGGAAGTTAGCTTCTTCCGTTCGGTATTGGTCTAACTTCCGTCGACTTTGGCCGGCAGAAGTTTGCTGGATTCTTGTAGTGCTTGTTCTAATGTAGAATGAGATAAAATAACCGGATGAAGCATTCACCAATAGCTCATTGTAGTTGGTCATTGATACCGGTGTAGCGGGTTGTAGACATCGTTCGTGATCAACTAGGAATGGCCCAACGGGTCTCTAGCAGTGCAACTTTGTATCGGTGTATGGATTTTTTAGGAGTGAACAAACTGCGTGAGAGACCGTCCTCGCTTGCACCGGCCGAACCCCTTTTAATCTGTGCTGAAGGACACGAGGGGCAGGTTCGAATCAATTTGGAAATGCCCCCAATCATGGCGCTTGATTATTAGGAAATAAATCAAATAATTAGAAAATAATCACATGATTAAGAAGGTAATTAAGGTGGTGCGAGATTAGGGCTAATTAATCCCATAAATTTCGGTTACCTGAGATCAAAATTTCGAACATTCTCCCACTTGATCGAAAGGCTAATCTTATGAGTACATTCTTAGTAAGATAGCAATATAAGACAATGTGTTACAGTAGCAATTAAAGTATCACTGAAACATAAGTACCTATAGTTCACCAAAATACCTCGATGGAACTCTAGCTTAACATAATATAAGAGTTGTTGGTTATCAAAGACTTTCCATTAAATCCATGTCGACACCATGTTCTTTAAATAAGTTGGTGGTAAGCCTTTGGTAAGAAGATCCGCGGGCATTGGCTTAAAATTTATATGCTCCATTTTAATAGTTTTATCCTGAATCCTATCTTTCACAACATGATATTTGATGTCAATGTGTTTGGTAGAACCACTTGACTTGTTACTCGAATAAAATACTGCGGCTTTATTATCGTAGTAAACAATGAGTGGTTTTACTATACTATCTACCACTCTTAGTCCTGGGATAAAGTTTTTAATCCATACAACCTGCCCTATTGCTTCATAACATGCCACAAATTCTGCTTGCATTGTCGATGATGTAGTAAGAGATTGTTTAGAGTTTTTCCATGAAATAGCTCCTCCTGCGAGGGTGAAGATATAGCCAGATGTGGATTTCTTAGTATCCACACAACCCACAAAATCAGCATATGAATAACCCAAAACTTCAAGGTTATAAGATTTTATGTATGTCTGCATATAATGTTTAGTGCCTTACAAATACCGCAAGACTTTTTGTTACAACTTTCCAGTGGTCTAGTCCCGGATTAGATTGAAATCTTCCAAACATTCCAGTAACGAATGCCGAGTCTGGACGCGTACAGTTAGTCTTCCAACAGCTGAATCATATGGAATCATCTTTATTTGATCAGTTTCTAATTGATTCCTACGGCTTTGAAATAATCCAAATTTATCACCCTTTACTATTGGAGCACGTGTTGCAGAGCACTTACTCATATTGTATCTTTCAAGTACTTTATTAATGTATGACCTTTGAGATAATCCTAGTACTACTTTAGACTTATCTCGGTGTATTTCAATGCCTAAGACACAAGAGCCTTCACTAAGATCCGTCATATCAAATTTAGAGGACAAAAATCCCTTAGTCTGATGCAACATATTTTTATCATTGCTAGCTAAAAGGATATCATCCGCATAGAGTACTAAAACAATTATTTTCCCACCCTTATTCTTGAAGTATATACAATTATCCACCTCATTCTCAAATCCAAATTGTCTAATAACTTCATCAAATTTAAGGTACCATTTCTTGATGCTTGCTTTAGTCCATAAATAGATTTCTTAAGCCTACATCCCATATGTTCCTTGCTTTTCAACAACAAAGCCTTCATGTTGTGTCATGTAAACACACTCATGCAAGTCACAATTAAGATATGCAGTCTTAACATCCATCTGATATAACTCAAAGTCATAATTAGCTACTATTGGTGTTGTTTTGGTCACACGTGTGGCTTGGGAGGTCTGCTTAACTCGAGTGTAGGTCCTACAATCTTAGAAGGGTCTAAGCGTGCCAATCAGTTTGACCCTGTAACTGATAAGGGACAGGAGAAAACATTAGTAGCAATGCCGATCGGCTATCGAGCGAATGACCGCGGTGATAAGAAATAGTCACGAATACCGTCGCTTATTGGCTACTGAACCAATAACAAAATACAAACCATTGGGATCAGTTATGCCATCGGCTGATGTATATAACACGTCATTGGGCCGAGGGGATGTGCGATAGAGCGTTGCGCACAAGGGCCAATGAATAGTCCTCGACGTCAATGAGATGTAATATGGAATCAAAGATAATTTATCAGCTTATACTCTAATAGAAAATAAATCAAACATACTAGAGAATGCATCCACACTATTAAATCACTATAACAACAAGATTGGACTTAACCAAGGCAGTTGCTAAATCATGAACAATTAATAGTACTTTAACACATCAAGCATGTTTTATTTAGATGAATGGTGTAAAATATAAATCAGATACAATAGATCAAGATGTTGGACTCAACCGATGAAGCCTTGAACCACGATACCCAACTCACATCAATCCAAGAGATTGTAATGATGCAGCCTTAGACCTAGCAAATACACCAAGATAAACCGATGATCGTACTGATTGAACCAATGCTTCAAGAGATCTAAACAATGTAGCCTCAAAAGACACTGATCCAGCCGGTATGATCGTCGGGGTGGCGGGACTCACCTCTTCACCGAAGATAGAAGCGATGTAGCCTAGCTCCGAGTGCCAAGTCCCACCAGGATTAAACCTTGGAAGCCAAGGGTGACGATGCGCCGAAAGTAGTTTGTTGTTGTGTTTGTTTTTTATCCCTTTTAACCTATCTAATAGGTACATATATATAGTCTCGAGACTTGTTGTCCGCTACAATAATATCATAACTGATTCTAGATTTATCTCCGTCTTCCTCATCTCTATCGTCTCCTTCATATCCGGTCATGTATAACAATACAGACAAGCTTCTTTGACCAACCTTTGACTACTATTGGCTGTGCGGTACTCCAAATGGGCCCGAGCTTCACCAAATCTTGACGTCAACACATGTCCCCCAGTTTCAGAGCATAAGTATTGCTAATGCTTTGAAATTATTAGTCATCATTTCTTCCTGCACCATGTCATCTAAGAAGTCTCGTCAAGCTTTCCACTAGTATCCGAAAACCTTTCACCTTCCGTCCCCTTTTGCATCTGTATGTCTTCTTCGTATCTTCATCAAACTTTTCACCTTCTTTATGTTTCTCTTCTTCGGCCATGAATGACTGTGATGGATGTCACGTGGTCTGACACATCTAATTTTCTTTGTGGAGGCATTGGACAAGGCTTCATTCCACATAATCTAGCAATGGTACCTTTAAACAGAATCACCGAAGATTTTGCTCCTCCAATCCTGGACCTACGAACAATTCGGTGTTTCAAAAACTATACTCATGATTATACCTTTTGCCGACCGTTGTAGATGGTCCCACCGAATCCACCAAAACCGGATTGACCCAAGTGCCATGGCGTTGCCCTCACTCTATAAGTATCTGTCAGCTTCTCCTTTCTTCTTCTACACTTTCTACATATGCATTACACTCTTTTCCCCTTCTTAATCCTCGAGCTTGTCATCGGTGTCTCCCGTACTGCCTTTGGTGACCACATCCCACCGTCTTTGTCTCTTTCGCTGGTCTAGACCCCAGCATTCCAATGGCGACCAACACCTCCGTCCCTGAGGTAAGTTTCTAACTTTCCCCCTTTTCCTTTGCTGTTCTTCGGCGTTCTTGGTTCTTGTCTTCTGTCTTCTTACTACTTTTCCTTTTCTTTCCTCTTTTCTCTGTAGAACCTAAAGAACCAAATCCTCATCCCCATCTCCATCCATCCCTCTTGCTATTTCCTGGGTTTGATGGGTGATTTTGACCCCACTGACTTTATCAATGCCAAAATATAAAGAATCCCTTTTAAAAATTCAAAAAACGCTTCTTTCTGACTAGACCTAAAGCTTTAAGACTTTTCCTTCTCTTCTCCTTGGCTGGCATTACTGGTACCTTCGGGTTGTCGTGTCAGAACGCAGTTATTGTTAACAAACCGGTATAGCGCACTGCATCAACCTTTCCCTTTCTTTTTCTTGTAAAAATGAGCCGATGCTAGCCGCTTCCTATTACTTTTGGTCCAATGCGTTAAAAGCATTCCTTTTCAGTCATGGGTCGATGAGTCACAATCTCCTATATATCACCATTTTGACCTCTCTTGATATTACCGCCAAAGCCGATCCTTTATTATTCCTCTCCAAACCTTCTCACCATCTCGATGTCAAATCTAGTGGTGGTTGGGAGAAGTATATCGCGACCCATAACAAAAGACTAACTCTGTTAGTCAGCGTGAACACATCACCTTCCTTAACCTCTAGCTTGAGAGGTTTCTTTCATGTGGGTCCACCCTTGGGTCTACTTGCCAGCTTTAATTCTTGGTGGAATAGCTAGGCGCTAATGTCAAAATCCCCCTTGACCGATACCTCCTTGGCTCTCTTTATCATTTTCTCCTCTAGGTATCAGCCCGATTATCAAGCACTGATGCAGTAGGACACCTTGGTGGTCACTGGTGGTTTTTCCAACTCTGTCTTAATGTATATACATGAGAAACTAAGTTGAGATATGTCTTGGTTTTAGTCTGTGATGAGTGATTGATAGATTTCCTTCTGGGTGAAGGGGTCCCTCCGAATGGGTTCGAAGGTGTGTTCACCGAATATTTCGGTGTTTGCTGGCTGCACAAGTTCGAAGCGAGGTATGTCTGTCGAAGGGGTCCAATAGTAAACAATTTGAAGGCTGTACTGAAGGGGTCAGTACTTTAGGTGGTACATCGGAGTGTGTACCGAAGGGTGTTATACCCGGAGAGGTCTCCGGGGTATCGGATACACTTGTCTGCTTGTCTTTGGTGTGCAGGTGACTTCGGAGGTGACGGGACGGTCAACATAGTAGGTGAACTGGGTCAAGTAGGGAGCTTAGCGCCAGGAAAGCAGGGAGATTAGTCACGGAGGTTGTGTGAAGTCGAGGCCGGTCCTCGCATTGAGGTGCACCAGTCAAAGGCAGGAAGTGCAGAGGGGGACTCTGGCTGAAGATACCCCGAGGCAAAGTCCTTGGAGGTGAGGCACTTCGAAGGGGTACTCCGAAGGAGTAACTTCGAAGGCCGGCGGACGAAGTCCTCAGGAATGAGGCAAGGCTCCCAAGTGTGCTCCGGATGGAGACATTTGGAAGGACACCTGACGAAGGTCTCAAAAGTAGAGGTGCATCGAAGACATGGTCTGGGTAAGTCTCTTCGGTAGTGTGTTCAAGGACAAGACACTGTGAAGGAGTGCTTATGGAAGTGCTTCATGCGGAGGCCTTGGACGATGGAGGGACTTCGAAAGGTGGTGTACAAAACCCTTCGGTAGGAGGTAATTCGAAGGTGGGGCTTCGAAGTCAGGTTGTCTTGACGTGCTTTGTCCATGCATGGATTTGGTACATGGATGGATGGATGTCGAGCTAAGGGTAGCTGCGAAGTCATTGCAATCCACTCCGAAGGTGATTGTGCGAAGACTCAAGGGCTTTGACGACTTCGTCTCAAAACCGTCACTTGTATTGATGACAGACTTTAGTGTAGCGAAGCCCTATGGGTTCGAAGCCTACTACCGAAGCCACTGTAGCACTTCGTGTGTGAAGGGGGCTCTGAAGATTCCAGTCTACAAAGCTGACACAAAAGGAGATCCCAATAAAGTAAACTACCATTTGTACCCTCGTGACTACTAGAGGCAGTAAAGTTGTAAACCCTAGGGGTATAGTAGTCTATTCACAGATCTGAGTTGTGCCTATAAATAGAGAGGTTGGCTGAGGTCTAGGTTAACACTGTGCACTCCACTTTTAGAACCTTATGTACTCACTGTAGTCTTGGGCTAGCCGCCACATTTTGTACTCTGAATCTGTGAGTGTTTGTGTTCCCTATTCTTGCAATGAAATTTCTATTCTATTTTCATTGTTGCATGAACTTGTATTTGTGTTATTCACACTATCTGGGTTGAGTTTTCTGTAGTTCATTTCGTTCTGTGCAAACCCGAGTTTTTACTCTGAGTTCTTCTTGACGAAATATTCTCTCTCAAGCGTGTGATTTCTATGTATGTGATTTTGGAGTATGCTCGTTTTGAGCACATCAGAGGACAATCCTCTCGTGTTACTAGCAAAGTACTTTTTGTGTGTGAGAAAAGCTACCATTCCTTAGCTTGCCGAAGCCGTCCGGCTTCCAGTTTCATGATCTCTACCTCGATCGACTTAGCCATCGTCTTGTATCCTGACTCTGTCTAGGCCAAATCGTTCACTTGTGTGTTCTGTTCCCTCGGAATGTGTGTAAGTGGTATGTTTCTGAAACCTGCCATTGTCTCTTGACATCGGTCATGGTATTCTTTCAACACATCATCTTTACACTCGTATTCACCTGACAGTTGCCTCATCACGAATAGGGAATCTCCCAAGACTTCTACCGTCTCGGCGCCGACTTCCTCCAATAGCTGTAACCCTTTTAATATTGCTTTGTATTTGGCTTGATTATTCATGGAGAAAGGCTTGATGGTGTACGCGAAATCAAATCATGCACCCCGAGGAGAAATGATTACCAGTCCTATACTGCATCCATGCTGACACACCGATCTGTTGAAGAATAAAGTCCATGGTGTCGGCTCGACATAAGTTACTGCCTCATCTCTGTGCTGGACTATGAAATCATCTATCACCTGCCCTTTTATTGCCTTAGCCGATTCATATTACAGGTTGAATTCAGTAAGGGCAAGCACCCATTTTCCGATATGCCCTTTCAACACTAAGGCCGATAGCATGTATTTGATGACATTAGCCTTGCATAGTATGGTGCACTCCACTGATAGTAAATAATGCCTCAACTTGGTGCATGAGAAGTATAAACATAAATAGAGATTTTCCACTACGGGGTATCGAGTTTCAGTGTCCAACAGTCTTCTGCTAAGATAGAAAATCACCCTTTCCTTTTTATCGATCTATTGAACCAGGACCAACCCAATGGATTTATCATCATCCGAGAGGTATAACTTTAACGGAATTCCCTTTTGTGGGTACTAGCGGTACGCTCAAATATTCTTTGATTTCATCAAATGCCTTTTACTGCTTTTCACCCCATATGTATTCCTGGTCAGGCTTTAACTTCAGAAGTGGTGTGAACAACTCCATTCTCCTTGAAAGGTCGGATATGAATATTCTCAAAAATTTATCTTCTCGATTAGTGATTGCAACTCAGTTTTATCGGCAGTGGGCTGAGTGTTTTTGATCGCTTCAATGCTGCGCTGGCTTATCTCAATTCCTCTCTAAAGTACAATAAAGCCTAGAAATTTGACCACCGATACACCAAAAGCATACTTTTCCTGGTTCATCTTTAATCCATACTTCCTAGCCCTTTCCAAAACTTAACATAGATCATCCACATGGTTTTGAGTATCGCTTGATTTTACCACAACGTCATCTATGTATATCTCCGCAATAGGCTGATCATATCATGGAAGATGTAATTCATGGCGCTGTGGTAAGTAGCTCCAGCATTTTTCAAGCCGAAGGTCATCACCACCCACTCATAAAGCCTGAGGGCACCTAGGCACCAGAAAGTTGTCTTGTGGATATCTTCGTCTGCCATGAAAATCTGATTATACCTTACATTTCCATTGATGAAATTGATAATCTTATGACCTGATGTGGCATCCACCAATAGGTCTGCGATCAGCATCGGGTATTCATCTTTCGGGGTCGCCTTGTTTAGATCCCTGAAGACAACACATATCCTAAGCTTCTCACTTTTCTTCCGTATGTGCACAATATTTGATACCCACTCTGCATATCGGCATGACCTTATGAATCATGCATCACACAATATTGTTACCTCGACCTTCATATTTGGAAATATCTCCGCCTTGAATCACCGAGGTGACTGCTTAAAGGGCCAATATCCCTGCTTTATTAGGAGCCTATATTCTACAATCGATTGGCTTAAACCTGGCATTTCATGATATTCTCATGCAAAACAATCTTGATATTCTCGTAATAATGCAATTAATTAATCTTGTATTTCATCAGGAAGTTGAGCACTTATAAAAGTTGGCCTCGGTCTATCACCGGGTCCGATGTCTACCTCCTATAGTTCATCGGTTGCAGCGAAGCCCTAACTGAGTTTACCCTCTGCTTCATCGATGGTATCTTCACAAGGTGATCTTGGGCTGTTCATTGCTAACTAGTTTGACTCCATCGTTTGACACCTAAAGAAAATTGTCATCCCAAGCTTTACTTGATATACAATCGACTCCTTCCATTTCCCATACCGATAAATCGGCTATTGCCACGTTAATCGATTTATCGACGGGGACAATTTCCACTTGATCATTGACCCACTGCATAAGGCTTTGATGCATTGTTGACGAGACACAACCATTGGCATGAATCCAATCGTGCCACAGTAGTAAGCTGTAGGATCTTTTTCCCTCTATAATGAAGAATGTAGTCGACATTGTTTTACTTCCAACCGTTAATTTTGCATTCAGCACCCCCATTGTTTTAGATGAGTTACCACTGAATTCCCTTAGCATCATATTGGTTTTAATGAGGTCCTATGGCCCTTTCCCCAGCTTGTGGAAGGTGGCGTATGGCATCAAGTTGACGGCTGCTCCTCCGTTTATCATCATTTTGGGCATCGACTTTCCATTGACCAATCCCTTGACATAAAGAGGTCTTAGGTACTGATGCCGAGGGTCTCCTGGCTTGTTGAATATTGCCTATTAGGGTGTTAGAACCAACTGATCCATTGTCTCAACTTGTTCATCATTTTTATCGGGAGTGGCCCGATATTTCGTAGGAAGAAAGAACACCATGTTTACCCTCGCATCTCTCGTCTCATCATGATCAACCTTCTCTTTAATTCGCCATTCACTCTTGATCCTTGGCCGATTAACCTTAGCTTTATAATTTAGTACCTTCAGCTCCTTTTGCCACAACCATCACACCCTTCTTTTCTGATTCTTCGTGAAGATCCTGCTAGGGCACCACTATGGTTTTCCTATCATGGTACTGTCAT
The DNA here is from genome assembly GCA_019279435.1 of Zizania palustris. Taxonomy (NCBI): domain Eukaryota; kingdom Viridiplantae; phylum Streptophyta; class Magnoliopsida; order Poales; family Poaceae; genus Zizania; species Zizania palustris. The sequence goes on along the minus strand of JAAALK010000086.1, from coordinate 14,479,143 downwards.
CGGCCGATCGGTCATTTTCTTTCGCATTGATGGGGCTGAGCCCTTTCAAGTGTCGATCGCCTTGGTGGTGACAACTTTTGATGATTGCTTGTCCTTCCCTGATCACGTGACTTTGTCCTATTGCTGTGGGAGCTATGATCACTTCTCCAACTGTCTCTAGTGTCGCCACACTCAGGACAATTATCCAGTGATGGCAGGTGAAATCCTTCATTCTAGCAAAACCTAAAGAACTCACAATTCCAGTGGGAGTTGAATCGTGAGTGGTCTAGGTCATCTTCATTTCCTATATCTTCCCTTGACTTTCTTTTGTACTTGTCAATCAGGTTCGATGAAGTGACTCGGTCCTTGCTGGTACGCATGTCCCTCTCCGTGCGCCGATCACTGGCATGATACACATGCACCATGTTGACCAGGAAAGGATGCCCGTCGATGTTCATTGTCTTCTTCCCATCGTCGAACTTGATCCGGCCTTACTCCACAGCCGACTGAATCTGTTGTCTAAACACCTTGCATTCATTTGTGTGGTGCGATGGAGAATTGTGCCAGTTGCAATACTTCTTTTTCATCAACTCGTCGATGGGTGGTATCATGTGATTTGGTGGCAGATGAATATGTTTTTCTTTGAGAAGCAGGTCAAATATCCTATCGGTCTTATTGACGTCAAAACCGTATTTCTCCTCCTTATCAGATGCTTTCACCCAAGGACATGCGATCTGCTTCTTATTTCTAGACCATTCAGCTAGCCTGATTTCTGCATTGGACTCACTATCCTCGTCAGTCTACGAAGGGAACACCTCAGTATATGCAATATTCTTTTGATATGTATCCCTTCTTGATTCATGGAATCAGCTCTCATGTGCCTATACCCTCTGTACCAAGTGTGAGAGGCTCTCGAACTCCTATGATGAAAGTCTTTCCTTTATCGGGTTTAGGAGTCCTTGGATCGCCAACTCGGCTAGTTGTGCCTCGCTGAGGTTTAAGTTGTAGCATCTGCTTCTCACGTCATAGAACCTCTCTGCATAATCTTGTACTGACTCATCCATGATATTCTTTACTACTGTCAAGTCGGTGAGTTTCATCTCATGTATGCCAGTGAATAAATACTTGTGAAACTTCTATTCCAAGTATTCCCATCCTCTGACAGAGTTCACCGGTAACGATAAAAACCAAGCGAAGGCCGATCCCGATAATGATAGTGGGAAGAATCAGACCTCCAGTGCTTCATCTGCCAATGCCTTCCCACACTAGGTGAAAAAACGGTTGATGTGCTCGATCATGGACACCGAGTCTTGCCCCGATAATTTGGTGAAGTTGAGAATCTTGTATCGGCTTGGTAGTGGCACCCGATCAAACCACTCCAGGTACGGTCGCCGATGCACATACGCCTAGTCCTTGGGCTTGAGCCCAAATTGGTCTCGAATAATTACAGTGATCTGTTTCACCCAATCATCTTTCTATTGGTTCGGCATGGGATACCAGTCAGTCATTGGGGTATAATGGTATTGTGCAAGCCAAATAGTGTTGTATCCATGTTGCTCTTCATTAGCATAAGGTTGTGCTCCGTAGTATGCGGTCTGGTGGTATCCCTGAGGGATACCATTAGGTGACCCCTTTGCGGCACGAGTTCGGGTAGCATATTCCTTGCAACTTCGTACATGGGTTAGGGTACTTCTTGCCTGGCCTGCCGCTACGAAGCAGCCAATGGCTGGGATGGCGGCGTGCTCCTCCCAAGGGTGTACGGATTCTATGATGGGTCTTGCCTGCCTATCCCTTGGAGCATAGGGGTCGGTAGCAGGGCCGTCATGCTCCCTTCAATAAAAAACGAGGTGTTGGGTGGATCCTACCTCATTGTACCTTGTGGCGGTGGTGCTAGACGAGTGTGCTATGGATTCTGTAGTGCACGGGGATGGTTGACGGGGAAGTACACTGGACCTTGCACCGGCTCATGAGCTATTGTGCCGTTAATGGTCTTCTTGATCAGCCCATTCAAGGTATTGACCAATACCTCGAACTAATTGATGAGGGCATGGTGGAAAGCGTTGTCGATGGCTTCCTAAAAACTGATCCAAGGACTCTCAATCTGTTGGACAATCTCCCTCGTTAGGGTCGGCTTCAGCAATTTATTTCTCTAGACGGGGCCAGATCGGGTCATGCCAAAGGATTCAAGGAACAACTTTTGGTAGTTTTCTACATACTCCAGTCGATTTTGCCCACTATGGATGAGTCGTCTAAAATAGGTCCCACCGGGTGTGCCAAATAGCATGTTGGTGTCGTTTATGGTCACACGCATGTATTGGGAGGTTTTCTTAACCCTAGTGTAGGTTCTACAATCTTAGAAGGTTTTGAGCATGCCAATCAGTTTGACCCTTCAGCTGATAAGGGACATGAGAAAGCATTAGTAGCAACATCGATCGGCTATCGTGTCGATGACCGTGGTGATAAGAAATAGTCATGAATACCATCACTTATCGTCTACTAACCAATAACAAAAGACAAACAATCAGAATTAGTTATGCCATCAATCGATGTATATAACACGCCATCGGGCCTATGGACGTGCGAATAACGCGTTGCGCACAAGGGCCAATGAATAGACCCTAACGTCGATGAGATGTAATATGGAATCAAAGGTAACCTATCGGCTTGTACTCCGATAGAAACTAAATACAACATACCAGAGAATGCATCCATACTATTAAATCACCGTAATAGCAAGATTGGACTTAACCAAGATAGTCGTTAAATCACGAACAATTAATAGTACTTTAACACATCGGGCATGCTTTATTAAGATGAATGTTGTACATCATAAATAAGATAAAATAGATCAAGATGTCGGACTCAGCCGATGAAGTCTTGAACTAGGACACCCAATTCACATCAATCCAAGAAATCGTAACGATGCATCCTTAGACTTAGCAAATACACCAAAATAAACCGACGATCGTACTGATTGAACCAATGCTTCAATAGATCGAAACAATGTAAACTCGAAAGACACCGATCTGGCCGATATGATCGTCGAGGTGACAGGACTCACCTCTTCACCAGAGATCGAAGCGATGCAACCCAGCTCTGAGTTCCAAGTCCCATCGGGATTAAACCTTCGAAGCCAAGGGTGGCGATGTGCCAAAAGTAGTTTGTTATTGTGTTTATTTATAGATCCCTTTTAACCTAGATAATAGGTACATATTTATATTCCGAAGACTTACTGTCTGCTATGATAATATCATAATCGAATCTATATTTATCTCCATCTTCCTCATATATATTGGCTCCTTATCTGGCCACATATAACAATACAGATGGGCTTATTTGACCAACCTTTGACTAGACCTTTGACTTCTATTGACCGTGTGGTACTCCTAATGGGCCTAGGCTTCACCAAATCTTGGCGTCAACAGTTACAAATGCCTTGACAATTCTAAAAGAGTTTTTCTTACAAAAGGGAGAAAATGTATCATTATAATCAATCCCCTCTTTCCTAGTAAAACCCTTTGCTACAATTCTTGCCTTTAATCTTTCGATATTCCCTTTAGAGTCATGTTTTGCTTTGTATACTCACTTACAACCTATTGTTTTGACTCCTTCAGGAATTTCTTCTAAATTCCATACATTGTTAGTGCTCATAGATTTTAGTTCATCTTCCATGGCTTCAAGCCACTTGGATGAATGCATACTTGTTATGGCCTCCTCAAATGAGGTGGGATCACCCACCTTCCAAACATCTTAACCTAAAAAGGTTTCATAATAATTGGGATGGAAGACTTTCTTTCTCGTCATGACCATCTTAAGGCGACCACAGGCTCTTGAGGTTCTGGATTTATCTTCTTTTCATCTTTATCTCTGTCAGCTCCTCTGCATTCGGTCATGTTGCAAAAGCATGGATGTGCTTCCTTGACTGTAACGCACGAATTTATTAAAATCTAGACTTTATTGAATTTCCTCAGAAAAAACAATTATAACAAGATGTCCATCATGTGACAACATATATACATTCAATCATCCGTGGTTCACAGACCACATTATTACATAAGTATAAAATTTAAAAGAAACTATGAAAATAAAACTACATGATGAACATCTCTGCCAATCTCGCGTCCTTGACTGGATCGCTACTCCAGACCATCCTTGATGGGGTGGTGGTCCCGATCTTCCGCTAGGTAAAGGATAAACTTGGGTTGGTGGAGAATCTCGATATTGGCGATCCAAGGCTCCGGTCCGGCGGATCAAAACCTTGCAATCGTTACACCACTGTCTCCGTTGGTTATCAACCATGCAGGACGCGATTGACCTCGCCACGAAGGCTAATTCCTGCAAGCGAGCCCAAGAACACAAGCAAGAACAGGAAGGATACAAATCGAATGCCAACTCACAGACAAACGAAGATAAGGTGAGGTTTCACAAACGCCAATGCAGCAGCCAATCGGTCCGGTGCAAGAGGCGGGATCTAAACACACAAGTGTAGATGCAACAAAGCAAAACCTAACCCTAGAGGCGGCTGGCATAAGAATATATAGGGCGGCAGCCTGTGGAAGGCGAACAGACACGGGCTGTGGGCTAGAAACACACTCCATTGTACAGCTGCAGTCAGCTAAATCCGCACCCTTCGAAAAACACTTCCGAACCCCTTAGGAGGGACCCTTCGCCTAGAAGAAAACTTGTCAACTACTCATCACAGACTTGAAACCAAGGCACATTTCCACTTGGTTTCTTACTTATGTACCTCTGTTTTTTGCTCATTGGTCAATGCCTTAAAGGTAACCGGGATGATGTTATTATAATTAAGTTTGCCTATCATAGTTGAGTCATTTGAAGATGGTCCCACTAGGCGTGTCAAAAATCATGTTGGTATCATTTTTGGTCACACGGATGGCCTAGGAGATCTTCTTAACTACGGTACATGTCCTAAAACTTGGGGTTCTGAGCGTGTGAATCAGTTTGACCCTAGAACTAATAAAACATGAAAACGTAAGTAGCGACACCTATCGGCTATCAAGCCTATAATCATGATACGCATCGAGTCATACATATCAGGTGAGAAAATTTCAAGCATGCGATACATTTAAACCCTCGGATGCCGCAAAACAAGGGTCGAACCATCGGGTGATGTAAAACATGAGTCGGACCATCGGGGTTGATTAGGCGATTGGCAGATACGCAGAACCCACACCATCAGGTAGATGATCGGGCAAGCGATTGCGTTACACACTTGGGCTGATTGATAATCCCGATACTGATGATATGTAACATGGAATTAAAGATAACATAACAGCTTATACTCTCATAGAACCTAAATCTAGTATACCAGAAGATGTCTGCATACTATTAAATCATCATAACAACAAGATCAGACCTAACCAAGAGAGTTGCTAAATAATGGGTGACTCAATATTTTCGACATATCGGACATACTTTTATTCATATGAATGATGCACAACATAAATCAGATAAAATAGATCAAGATGTCGGACTTAACCGATGAAGCCTCAAAATATGATATCTAATCTAAACCACACAACTAATACAACATGATTCATAACAGAGGAAGATATCGAACTTAACCGATGAAGCCTTAACACTACTACCAATGCATATTTGGTAGGAACTTACCTCTTATCGGAGATTGGAACGATGCAGCCCTGCGAGAGAGCAAGAACCTATCGGGAAATCAAGTTTGGCGATGCGCCTAGAGTAGTTTTTAGATTTGTTGATGTTTTTTATCTACCTAATATGTACATATTTATAGTCCCTTGGACTTGCCGTTTGATACAAGTAGTATCATACCTGACTTCAAATCTTTATATTTATCTACCGACCCTCATCTCAGGTCACGTGAACGACATAGGTGGACTTCTTTGATCATATCTTGACTTTTGTTGGCCACGTCGCACCCCTGATAGACCTAGGCTTTTTCTAATTTCTGTCATCAACAATATCAGAACACAAGAGTGTGTTATATAAGAACACATGAACGTGATATATCAAGCAACACACACGAAAATCAGTAGAAGACAATTCAAACTAGGAGGAATGGTCGAGATAGTTTGTGGATTTGTTGTTGTTTTTCATCTACCTAATATGTCCTTTGGACTTGCCGCCTGATACCAATAGTATCACACCTGACTTCAAATCTTTATATTTATCTTTATCTACCGACCCTCATCTCTAGTCACGCGAATGGCATAATGGCATAGGCGCACTTCTTTGATCATATCTTGACTGCACCTTCTTGACTTTTGTTGACCGTATCGCACCCTAGATGGGCCTGGGCTTTTGCCAATTTTTGTCGTTAACAATATCATAACACAAGAGTGTGTTATATTAGAACACATGAACGTGTTACATGAAGCAACACACACGAAAATCTGTAGAAGGCAATTCGGATCAAGAGAAACAGCAGGAGACAGTTCGGACTAGGAGTGATTACTAAAATGGAAGAGTTCGGATTAGGAGGAATATGGATAGTAGTTGGAATATATTATTAAATTATAAAGGAGTGTGATATGAATGATGTAATATAAATGGTATGTTGAAGTGTATTGAAGTATAAAAAAAGAATATTTTATATAGCTATCTAAATTGAAATATAGATGTTTAAATTTTGATGTCTTTTTAGATAGCTATCTAAATTGAAATATAGATGTTCAAATTTTGATGTCGTGTTGGGATGTTCTAATGCACGGATCTTTCATTTCATCCACGGTCAGGTGAACCGTGAAATACAGTTAAGCTTAGCTCCTCTCACGTTTCGTACACTACGCGTGAGTGAACGTCGCTGCCAGGAACATGTCCTCCTCTGTCCCGATCCACCCGCACTGATCGCACCGCTCGCCGTCGCTGCAGCAGTGGTCCGCGCCGCCGAGCGGTCTAGTCTTCGGGGCTCCGTAGTTCTCGGCAGAGGGGGCGTGGATCATCCTGACCTCGACCAGAAGCTTGGGCGCCTTGCAGCCGCCGCCGAGCTCGCGGCTAGCCGGCGAGAGCCTCAGCCAGGTCCCCGACGACAACGCTGGCGTCGTCGTGGAGATCGTGTGGCACGCGAGCTCGCCCCGCGCCAGCAGACGCGACGACGGCCTCCCGGTCCCAATCCCGAGGAACGCCATCCCGCCGCCCGCCGAAGGCCGCCGCCGCGGCCTCCACCGTAGCTCGAACACGACGCCACCCACCGACGGCGCGACCGCGCCACCTCCCCGGCTCTCGAAGCACGCGAGCTCGCCCCAGAACGAGTCACCCGCGCCTTCTTCGCCGCCGCAGGGGACCTCCCGCGTGTCCACGCGGAGCCGCCGCCTCCCGTCTCCCGCCGGGACGTAGTACCTGACGAAGAGGCCGCCCTCGTCCAGCCGCGCCACCTCCACGCCGGCCACCCTCACGACCTTTACCTCCAATTCCAGCTGCCGCGTCCACACGCTCGCCATGCACACAGCAACACTAACACCGAACCTTCCTTAGCTGTGCTCCTATTGTCCGCAGCGAGCAGCGAGCAGCTCGTCGATTTCTCTTCTCTTCCAAGAAGTCGCGCCTGTCGCGCGGATTTATAGGAGGAATGTTGGGAGGCAAAGACTTGAGCACCACTACGAACTGACACATCATCCATCGGTGTCTCGTCCCAAAAAGGATCCAAATGGCCGTGCAATAATGCTATATACGCATGAACTCTCAGAATTATTATAATCGCATTATTGTTGACATCTGTTAGGACTTAGGAGGCTACACGTCCCACCATGAACTTACGCTAAGAAATCACTGTGCAGGCACGACTCGGTTACTATAAACTGATGAATAATCGATTGCCCTTATTATTATTATTAATCTAGTTATCATAAACCGTGTCGAATGGCAGATTGGCGCGCACCCGCGCTGGTCATCTCGCAAGCCGAGATTGAAATGGCTCTCGCTCTCGCGAGACGGCTGTCGCGCGTGGACTACTCTTCAGGTTTTAGTGGATTTTCCACGTTGCAATCCGGCCTATTGAACCCTTGGGCGCTGCAAGAGCTGATCAGGCCAAGAGCCAGCGGAAGAGATAAGGACCGTGGTGCGCAGTTGCGCATGGCGCGCGTGAGAGGTCGAGGTGTAATTATTTGCCCCGTGATAACTACGGGCACTGGAGTTTTCTTTGATATCCATGGTCGCTTGGCATTCAAGGGCACGAGTAACTTAAAGCCTCCACGAGACCACAACCTCTGATTGTTTCTTATAATAAGAACTATACCATAATATAAGCATTTCTAATAATATAAACATTTCTAAAGTATTATTTATAGCATCAATCATCTCTTAATAAATTTTATTTCCATGTTACACTAACTGCCCCCCCCCCCCCCACACACACACACTCACACACAAACATCCCTAATTTAATGAGGGACACTAATATTTTCTTTGTAAGCTGCTAAATAATTTAAAAACATCTATATTCTGAATCGAAGAAAGCAGTAGATCAGGACCTAGATTCAGATCAGACAGTTTCATTGATTACCGCATGTCATGTGTGCTTTACTAGACGGTACATTAGTCTAAAAGGGGTTGGTTCTAAAAATCACTATAATTCTTATAGGCATGAGCTTGTTTCACTTGAAAAGTGAAGAATCAGTTGACCCATCGCCGCCTCTATTCACTACCGGAAACTCTATGTTTGCCGAGTGCCCGCGGCTTTACCGAGTGCATTCCCTCGGGCACTCGGCAAACTCTAGTTTGAGTGTACCATAATATACACTCGGCAAACCTTGTACACACGGCAAAAACGACACTTTGCCGAGTGTCACGGCTGAGACACTCGGCAAACAAGTGGGAAAACGCCAGGGCACCAATTTTTCTGACGCCGTTGTAACGGTAGGGTGAGAGCGTAGGTTTTGCCGAGTGCCACTAACGGACACTCGGCAAACCCTTCTATTTGCCGAGTGCCATATGTGAAAACACTCGGCAAAATGACAATGTTCATTATTTTATGTGAGATCACAATTTAAGCCTACATCACATTTTAAACATGTTTTGAAGTTAAATTTTTTTTTACACTCATAATGCAACCTAAGTTAGGCCATGGAAAAGTTTCATATTTTTCTGAGTGGGTTTGCTATTTTTAATAAATTAATCATGTTTCTAGGATTTACTTCCAAGTGGGTCAAATTTCCGAGTGCATTGTGGGCTTCGCCGAGTGCCCTAGACACTCGGCAAACCCCACTGTTCCCGTAGTGATTTCCGTGTGGCAATCACGACGCTAGCATGTTTGACAGGACATAGGAGCCAAACCCACTCGTGTGGTTTGACCGGAGAAATCGTCCATGTGGCTACCTACAGGAGCCAGCATTTCGTGCCAGTGCTGGTTTTGACTCAAAACGCATTTGCTACTGCATTATTTTGTTGCTGGAGAAAATGGTGGGACATGTAACCTCCACCCCCCTCTCTAATGTTCAATGGGATGTCAACAATCGATATAATAATTCTGGGAGTTCATGCATGCATAGCATTATTGCACGGTCATTTAGATCCTTTTTGGGACAAGACACCGATGGACGCGTCAATAATATTCGTAGTGGTGCTCTTTGCCACCCAACATTCGTCCTATGAACCTTTAGGAGGGCCGTGTTAAGTTGACTACACACAATGCGGCCGAACTGTGTCGTCATTTGTTGAGTTCTGGCGGTCATCGTCCCTGTGATCTACATCAGATACGGTCTACCATAGCACAGCATGAACATGCCCTGTTTTGGTCTAACTAAATATTTCCTCCCATTCCTTATATATAAGGATCATTTTAGTTTCCTTCACTCTCTTTTAAATATAAGTCATCTTAAAACTTTAGTCACTTATCATCATTTTCAATGTAAAATAAATGAGTAAAAAATCATTTAGTCAATTTCTTAACTCTTATGCATAAAATAAATGAGTAAAAAATCATTTAGTCAATTTCTTAATTCTAATGCATAAGTACGGTTGAAAATTAGCCTATGAGACGGCCCAATTATTTAATTCTAAAACATATATATATGATTAGTATCATATTATCTATTTAGTGGGATGGAGACTCGCTTATAAGGTGGAGTTATCTTTATTTATTAAATAGAGAAAAGTCACGAGGACTTGGCTAAATACACACACGCACGCATGTATTCGTGTATTTTCCGCGTGATATACCGTGTGACTTGCGACGAGCGACTGCGTGCGTGGTAGCAGAATAACTCCAAGTCATTTCGAATTTTTGGACTTTCATGTATACATTATTTGTATCTAAATGCACCGTTTTAATGTGATTAAAACTGAAATTTGAATAGCCATCAAATACCAGAATAAATGTTTCAGTTACTTTTAATCCCCATTATTTTTTCCATCTCTGCTACACTGCCTTGAGTCTATTGTGCTTATTAGACTTCATCGACTTTCTTTCCGGCGTGCACCGGATTGGAAGAAAAGCGGAATCTCCGAACCATTGCCGCAGAGAACACATGTATTGGGCGGCAATCAGGTTTCTGGGCAACGCTTGTGCGCGACCACTCGTGTGAACCTTGACGCGACTACATCCTCTATGTGCTGCCTACCGCTACTTCGTTGATCAAGTAAGTAGTTCATATGTTTATTGACAGCATGTATTTCTTGAAGTACGTCAAATGCCTGCTAGTATTTCTTTATGCATCAGTGTTCATCTATGAGTTTTTCCTCCTAATAAAAATTGGAATTAAAATATTGCACATATTTCTAACAATCCAGAAACATGATTGAGCATATTCTTGTGAATTAGCAATGGTTGGTGCTTCTGATGCCATGAAACCTGGGAGGTTTTCTAGTGAGAACTTTCATAGATGGCAGATAAGGGCCAAATTTTGGCTCGTGTCTTTGGATTTGTGGTGGGTGATTCACCAAATGTACCCATTTACGATCGATCAAATAATGCAGTTTGAGAGTGCGAATGATACCGTACTAGGCTGCCTTCTCACCATTTTGGTAGATCAGCTCTATAATGTATATATGAACTACACGTCTACCACAGAGTCGTGGGATGCCTTAGAGCTAAAGTACGTAGAGGCTAAAGTTGATCACAGACCGTACGTGTGAGCAATTCTTCGACTACAACATGGATAGTGCTAAGTCAGTAGTTAAGCAAGCACACGAACTCCAGCTACTAGTTGGCAATATTGTGCACTTGGGATGTGCTCTACCTCCTAAGTTTGTGGCAGCAACAATTGTTGCCAAACTTCCTGCAACTTAGCAGGATTTTGCCACAAGCTTAAAAGCACAAGAGGGATATCTCTGTTAAGGATCTTATTGCTACCCTTGATGTGGAGGAGAAGGCAAAAGAGAAAGACGCACCAAGTACTTCAAACCAGAACCAGAACAATGCTAACATTGTTTAGAATAAAGACAATTACAACAAGAACAAGATTCCTAAACCAAACAAGGCAACGAGCTTTAAGAATAAGAAGATTGAGAAATGACTTGAAGGACATCACATGTTTCGTGTGCGGAAAAAATGGTCATATGGTCAAAGACTATCATCACCGCAAAGATAGGAAGAACGTGAATGTCACCATAGGCGAGGCCTCTGGTCTAGGAGGGTACGGTAATCCTCCTATTGCTTTCTCAGCTAGTCAATCCATTGATTGGTGGGTTAACACTGGTGCAAATGTTCATGTGTGTTCTGATGTCTCCTTATTTTCTTCTTACCGGAAAAATAGGGCTTCCTCCGTCCTAATAGGAAATGACTCGTGTGCTTTTGTTCTTGATGTTGGTACGGTGGCTCTAAAGCTTACTTCAGGAAAAATCATCCAATTGAAAAATGTACAGCATGCGCCAACAATAAGGAAGAACCTAATTATTGGTTCTCTCTTATGCAGGGATGGTTATAAGCTAGTCTTTGAGTCAAATAAAATTATAATGTCCAAGTTTGGTTCTTTTGTAGGAAAAGGATATGAGAGTGGATGCTTGTTTCTCCTAATTACTTTGGAGTCTTGTCAAAATAATGTAAATTTCGCTATTGGTTTGAATAAATGTTTGGCTGATATTTGGCATTCTCGTTTCTGTCATATTGGATTTGATAGTATTGCTAGAATGTCTAGATTATAATTAATTCCAAAATGTGAAATAGTCAAAGGATCTAAGTGCTAATCTTATGTGCAAGCAAAACAACCTCGAAAACCTTTTAAGAGATTAGAGGTTGAAAAGAATTTGGCACTATTAGATTTAATCCATTGTGATTTATGTGAGATGAATAAAATTTTGACAAAAGGAGGAAAAAGATATTTTCTTACATTTATAGATGATGCAACGCGTTTCTGTTATGTTTACTTGTTGAAAACAAAAGATGAAGCTTTGAACTACTTTAAAACTTATAAGGTTGAGGTTGAGAACCAATTAGAAAAGAAAATAAAAGGACCAAGGGATGATCAAGGAGGAGAGTATACCTCAAACGACTTCTCCAACTTCTATGCTGAGCATGGTATAATCCATGAAGTTACTCCACCATACTCACCTCAATAAAATGGGGTAACCGAGAGAAAAAACTAGACACTAACAGACTTGGTGAATGTCATGTTAGAAAGTGCTGGTATAGATAAGGTATGGTGGGGGAAGTTATATTAACAACAAAATTCGTCCTAAATAGAGTAATTACCAAACAACGTGAGATTACTCCATATGAGGGATGGAAAGGGAGAAAACCAAATGTCAATTTTCTGCGAAACTAGGGATGTTTGGCAAAAGTCAATATACCAATGCAAAAAAGAGAAAACTTAGACTAAAAACGGTCGACTGTGTTTTCCTTTTTTATGCTCTCAACAGTCCAGCATATAGGTTTTTAGTAGTAAAATCTGAAACTTCTGAAATTATTGTCAATATAATAATGGAGTCAAAAGATGCTTCATTTTTTAGGATATTTTTCCTATGAGACCAATAGGCAGTACTTCTGTAAATGAGAATAGTGAGTTTGTGAATAGAAATAATTTAGATCATATTTTTGAACCATTAAATGACACACTACCAATAGAGAATGAAACTGAGGAGGATAACAATATAGTCATGGATGCTCCTCGTAGGAGTAAGAGACAAAGGATTAAAAAATCTTTTGATGACTTTATTGTATATCTTATAGATGATGTGCCAAAAACTCTTTCAAAGACTTCTGAATTACCTGATGCTGAGTATTGGAAAGAAGCAGTCCGTAGTGAAATGGATTCCATCATGTCTAATGGAACATGAGAAATCACTGAACGTCCACGGGTACAAACCTGTTGGATGTAAGTGAGTGTTCAAAAAAAATAAGGCCTGATAGTACTATTGAGAAACATAAATCAAGACTTGTGGTAAGGGTTTTACCCATAAAGAATGAGAGGATTATTTTGATACATATTATCTTATTGCCAGATTAACCACAATTAGAGTGCTCATTGCATTGGCTACTTCCCATGGTCTACTCATCCATCAAATGGATGTAAATACTGTTGGGGAATAGGGGAGCTACGCTAGCCAGCAAATTCAAAATTTCCGCCCTATGGCCCTAGGCTCATGCGCGTGTGAGATCATAGATCGGTACCTTCTAGCACTTGACACGTTAGGTGCAGCGGAAGAAGAGGTTGATGAAGCACATCAAGCCTATCCTCGCTTTGTCCCGTCCATTCCTCGCTGATCCAATCGATGAAGAAATCGCCTTCCTCGTGGTGACGGCCACGAGCGTCGCTTATGGAGAAACGCCTCCACGGACTCCACACATACAGGGATGGAGTTTCTCCCACGGCAGTGTGCTAGCACTGCACGTGAGAGATGGGAAATCCTTGACCTCAACGTTTGAGATCAAGAAAGAGAGGAGAGGACTCTTGGGTGGCTAGGTTTAATCTAGGATTATTCCTCTGTTCCAAGACCGCCTCCTCCTCTCCTTATATAGGGCTGAAAGCCCCCTGGGTCGTGCACATCTTGGAACCCACAAATTATTTACAACTAATCTGTATTCGTAATAGATCCAATCTAATACCCCACATCGGAACTTCTGATCCTGGATCGGAACTTCTGACAAGGTATTTTTCTAGTCTCCAAATTCAGCACGACACGCAATAGAGCCAATCTGTTTTCGCCCACCTCGGAACTTTCGATTGGTACAAAAATTCCTCCAATTCCAAATCGGAACTTCTGGATCGTCGGAACTTCTGATACCATATCAAAACTTCTGAAGCAACATTTGCTCTTTGTATCGAGACCAGATAATAATCGGAACTTCCGATACTACCTATCGGAACTTCCGATCTACGGAATTTTCTTGGACATATCCTTCAATCTCCCAATTGCACAAGAACCAATTCTTTGCATGTTTTTAATCCATCCCCTTAAGTGTGTGACCCGATAGGTTCATACACTATCGGTTGTTCACTTGAAACCGTTTCTGATTCACTGATCAATAGCGGTACCTAGCAGCACATATTGACCCCCGAAAATGTACAAAATCAAATTTTCATGAACCTTGATATACTCACGCACTAGTCCCTTTACCACACGTCGTTAGTCAAGCTCAAGGCGAGATACGTGCCACCCTTGTTGGTTAGCTCGACATTTCACTCGATCAAGCATTGGATTCGAATCATGACTAACTCCTTAGTCATAGTGGCATGGCCATGCACTTTTCCAATCCAATACCTCGAGGGGTCCAGAGACGACTCTCCCGTTATTAGGAGGGGTAAATTCAATCTTGACCGCTCATATCCCAAGACATGTTTCACAACACACCTGAAAACAACCCTTATTACTACCTTGTTACGGAATAGCGTTAGGAAGCATCTAAGTGTGTCACTACGTATTCTGGAATCAAATGACGATCTCAGGTCTAAGGACTCTACAGGTACACCATTTGAGATGACAACTGTTGGCACATAACTATCTCAGCAGTATTTCAAGTGGGTCTGTCCAACACCATGTTCACTAACATGCGTCCACATCACTGATTTGACACCTCTTTGTCTATGATCTGTGAAACACAATCATCAATCAATCGGATGTGCTAATCCATATATCATCACTGTCCCACAAGATGACAAGATTAGGGACCCTTTTGAACAACATTGTCATAAAGCAAATAGTTTCACATAACAAGCCGTACTTATTAATTAAATGCAAATGATATTTATCCAAGGAACAAGATAACAATTATCCTCATACATTAGCATAGACATCACTAGCAACTCCCACATACACATGACTCATACAAGTATCCCATACCCATGCAGCTCATATGCGCCTCATACTTGGGCCATGGAAGCGGCTTTGTCAATGGATCCGCTATGTTCAAATCCGTGTGCAGCTTGCAAATCTTCATATCACCTCTCTTTATGACCACTCGGATCAGGTGATATATCCAAAGTACATGTTTGGACTTCTGGTGTTATCTAGGCTCCTTGGCTTACGCAATTGAACCACTATTACCATAATAGAGGTCCACTCGACTGGATGCACTAGAAGCCACACTCAGCTCAAAAACAAACATTCTTATCCAAACAGCCTCCTTCGCAGCTTCCAAAGCTGCAATATACTCAGCTACCATTGTAGAATCGGCCACCACCTATTGTTTGGAACCTTTCCAACTCACTACGCCTCCGTTGAGGCAGAACACAAACCCATATTACGATCAAGAATTATCTTTTATCGGTCTAAAGGCAAGCATTGGTGTAACTCCTTACATCGAGCTCCTCTTCGCTACCGTCTCCTAGGAACATATCCTCAGTCCTTCTCAAGCACACGAGGATGTATTTTATGACTACCCAGTGACTCTCAACTGGGTTTGACTGGTATCTGCACGTTTAGGTTTGTACATGGCACATATGATTGACCCGATCACGGAGGCATACGGGATCACACTCATATTAAACATTTTGAAACCGTTTCAAAACCTTGTCAATGTACTTCATTCCCGCCTAATCCAATTAGTCATTTCGATCTATATCCATAGATCTTTATGCCCAAAGTGCACATTGTGTATCCAAGGTCCTTCATTGAGAAACCATTTTTCAATAAGGTCTTGACAACATTATACTAAGGAATGTCATTTCCGATCTCCTATATGTCATCCACACATAGAACCAAAAACACAAGTGTGCTCCCACTATCCCTTTTGCAAACAAAAGACTCTTCTTTATTCTTGATGGAGTCAAACATTTTGACTACCTCATCAAAACAAAGACTCTAACTCCGATAAGCCTATCATATCTCATAAACATAAAATACGGCAATTGCTACAACAATCCGAACAGACATAAGCATAACGATGAGTGAAAATTGTTTCATCATAATCAACACTTTGAATATTTTGAAACCTTTCACCTCCAATCGTGCCCAATAGATGTGAACATTTCTATCAGCGTATTTTTCTCTTAAAATCCATCCTTACTCAATAGTTTTTACGCCATCGGGTGGATCCACCAAGTTCCAAACTTGGTTTCCTTCTATGGACTCCAATATGTCTAGATCAGAACTTTCAATCTGGCATCAGAAATTCCGATATGAATCCTCTATCGCGAACTCTGTCCGGCATCAGAACTTCCGATCAACATCAGAACTTCTGACCTAGCAAATATCAGAACTTCCGATCTCTTTCGAAAATTTCGAAGTTCTGCAAACAAAAACAGATCCAATCTGTTTGAATTCGGATCTTAATGGTTCCAAACCATTTTTCAGAGTTTGGTCCCATCACTCTCTTCGATGGAACTCTATTTAAAGTGAGAGCATCGGTTTCTAGAGCATTACCTCGAAAGGATGATACAAGATCAGTGCATCAACTCATGGCGCAAATTTTTATCTCCAAGATCCAATCGTAGAAATTTAATTATCTTGCCCATATGATTTTGTACTTCACTTAAGAGATCCTTGAACATTTCAAAGGACTCCCACTTACATCTCATCAAGTAGACACATCTACTTAAAGTCATCGAAAAAATGATAAAGTACCCAAACACATTCCTAGCCGTGTGACTTATTAGACCATATACATCAGTATGTACTATGTCCAATAGCTCACTTGCCCTCCCACTAACACTTAGTGAAAGTCGCCTCTTGTCATCTTGTCAAGTAGATAAGATTCACATGTGTCATATGATTCAAAATCAAATTACTTCAAAAGTCCATCACTATGAAGCTTTTGCGTGCGCCTCTCATTTATATGACCTAAGCGACAATGCCAGACGTGGGTAAGATTCAAATCATTGAGTCGACGTTTCTTTATACTAACGTTATAAACATAAACATGTGCTTTTTCAATACACAAAATGTACAGTCCATTCACTAATGGACAAACGCCATAAAGCAAACCATTCGAGAATATCGAACAACTCTTGTTCTTTATTACGAATTCAAAATATCTTCTCCTAAACATGAAGAAGAGATTATGTCTTTGCCTAAGACGGGAATAAAATAACAATTATTCAATTCCTAAACTAGTCATGACAGCAGTGGCAGTGAATAAACGTCGATGGCCAATGCTGCAACACTTGCACCATTTCTGACGCGGACATCCATCTCACCACGAGCCAATTCCTTGACCTACTCAGCCCCTGCAACAATTTGCAAGTATGAATCATCGAACTGGTATCATATACCCATGAATCATTTGGACGAGTAGCAAGTTTAATCGTTAATACCTAAAGCGGAAGTCATACTTCCCTTCTTTTTCTGCTCTTCCAGGTATACCTTGCAGTTGCGCTTCTAATGCCCAGGCTTGTGGCAATAGTGGCACTCATCAGAGTTGGTAGGACTTGACTGAGGAGCCATGCTGAATAGCGTGGGCCTCATGGCTCCAGAAGTTATGAGTCATTGTCAACGATAGTCAAAAAGGACAGAAGAAGAAGTGATCTGCTGTTTCATGGGCCGCATGTGACTCAGGTACACGGGCAGCAAAGCGACTGTCGGGCAGAGGAGGCTGCGAAGTCGGGCTGGCCCAATCCGGGTACATGGGCCAGAAGCAGTAGAAGACCCACTGGGCTGTTGACCAGGGCTGACTCAGGTACACGGGCGGTGAGCGATTGCCGGGCTGAGAGAGCTGCGGAGTCGGGCCGGCCCAATCTGGGTACCTGGTGCAAAGTCGGTGGAGGCTTTGTCAGTTTCGGCGCAAAACTGACAACCGTCGATCCTGTATCCGACTGTCTAGAAGAGAAGCCGTAGTCGCTACGAAAGCTTAGCTTCCGGATAAGTCATTTGTAACTCTAGGCCCACAGTCAGTCAGTCGTGTATGTAAAAATACCTAAGGGCAGTAGAGTCTTTTCCTTTATTCTTGCGTCTGTAAAAACCCTAAGGGGCAGGTGGAATGTTCCTAGTGTTGGGAGCCTATAAATAGGACCCCAATCCCTAGGGTTTGGACTACCCTTTTGGGCTGAAATCAATTCCACTCTTTTGGGTCACTTTTTGTCTCTTGCCTTGCCTCTCTCCTCTCCTGTTCTTGCTTGCGCCGCCAGGGAATTTTTGTTCCTGTTTTTGTTGCCTTGCATTTATTATTGCAGTGAAGGTTCTATTCCCAAATCGTGTGCAGCAAGTGCAGAGTTTTAATGGCTCCATTACATTTGCACAGCAAGTTTTCCCATGATTTTTTAGGCTTCGGAAGCCTCTCTGTTGCATATGTTCTTCTTGAGAAGTAGTACTAGTTCTTGCTGTTGCAAGTAGTACTGCTACTGTTGCTACAGTACTCGCTGCCAGCTTTTTACCTTCTACTGCGCAGCTTTTTGATCGAAGATGACAGGCTCTAGCAACTTTTTTGGCTGTGTTTCTGGCGAAGCCCCTTCTCTGTTCGAAGCCCCTCAGCTCCGTGAGGGAGGCTTCAATCTAACATCTTGGAAGGCTTCGTTCAAACTTCGAACTTGGTTTTGAGTCCTGTGTTGCTAGCTTCGAAGTATTTTCAGAACGGACAGCATCGCATACTTCGAACGACGTTGCGAAGGTACTCCGGCCCTAGCTGTTCGAAGTCCACACTTTGATAGGTTTCGAAGTTGGCTTCGAAGCTTGTCGTTCTGCTAGGCTTCGTTTTGATTTCCTTGTGGCGTGTCAGTCTTCGCTTCTCTTTTCGAAGCTTGCTCCTTTCGAAGGTAGAGTGTAGGTTTCGAATTTGGTGCCTCTGTCGTGTGACAAGCTTCGCTTCTGTGTTCGAAGGTAGTCCGTCTGTGTGTTGCATTCGAAGTTCTCTGTTCGAAGGTTTTGGTTCGAAGCACTCGGTTCGAAGCTGTGTCCTAAGCCTTGCCTTCGGAGTACATACTTCGAAGCAGGCTCCGGCGTTGTCACACTTCGCTTCGAAGCATACTTCGGTTCTTGCCACTTCGAACTAGGCTAGACCAAAACATACCTTCGGCATTTTCACAACACCTTCGACAGACTTCGACTACCACCTCCGAACCAGTCTTCGACCTGCGAAGTAGGCCTCGTCCTCCGAAGCAGGCTTCGGCTAGCGAAGCAGGCTTCGATCTGCGAAGCAGGCTTCGCCGAGCTTCGAACAGGAGACAAATTTGAACAGGTAACTTCTCTTCTCACTCATAGTGCTCCAAGATTGCTTTACTGAGAAGTTTGTCTTGCCTAGTCTTGCGTATACTGTTTATCTATCTATTAGCACTGCTTTGATAGTCTTCTGTTTGTCATCAGCTGCTTCTAGGCTAGATACCTTTTAGACTTAGGCTATCTGTTTATTTTCTGCTGCTTAGTCTTTTGAGGTGCGTTGGGTATTGGGAACAGGCCATAGATTCTAAAGAATTTTTAAGGCACCCATTCACCCCCCTGGTCGCTACTTTCGGTCCTACAAGTGGTATCCGAGCAAGGTTAGGGTTTTTCCATACCTTAACCGGTTCTAAACCCCAGTAGTGACCATGACGTCACCTGGCAAGGTCCCGTCCTTGGAAGCCTATGGCTATAATTATTGGAAGACTCGCATGCGAGCCTATCTCATGAGCCAGGGCTCGGACATATGAGACATTTGCGTTCACACCACGTTTGTCATTTTGCCAGTCGCTGAGCATGGTACTGCTGGTATCATTGCTCAGCATCTGAGCAACAGTAAGGCTGTGAACATACTCTTTTCTGGTTTAGGTCCCACTGAATTTGAGCGTGTCAGCCATCTCTCCACTGCGAGAGAGATCTGGGCTACCCTCAAGGCACACCATGAGGGAACAGCTCAGGTCAAGGCTCGGCTCTATCATACCTACCGGCATGAATATGAAAATTTCACACAGAAGCCGTGTGAATCTGTTGAGGCTTTGTTTGGTCGTTTTCAGTCGATCATAAACAAGCTTCGAGACAACAAGGCTGAGGGTGCTCAGTTAGTCTCAGATCACGAGCAGGCGCTCAAGGTTCTCCATACCTTGGACCCAAAGATCTGGGAGATCAAGGTATCCTCTATCGTTGAGAGCACTTCTTACGATACCTTGACCATTTCTGAGTTGTTTAGCAAGCTGAAGGCCACTGAGGTAGATATCCAGCTGAGATCAAATCTCACTGGTTCTGGATCAAAATCCCTGACCCTTGCTACACCTTCTGTTGATCCCTCTTCTGTGAGTTGTGCTGGGTTCTCTTTGATGTCTATCACTGAGGACCAGCTAGAGTTATTGGGAGATGATGATTTGTGTCTTTTTAACAACCGGGTGCGTCGTGTCTATGATAAGAGAATGTTCAAAAGACACGGCACAAAATCCGGATGCTTTGAGTGTGGTGATCCAGGACACTTCATCGCCGACTGCCCCAAGCGCAATGGATACAAGAAGGGCACCAGTGGCAGCTTCCATGACTCCGGCAAGCACGAGAGCTCATCCTTCAACAAGGGCAAGCCGAAGACTCGATTCTTCAAGAAGGCCCTGAAGGACTACCGGCGAGAGAACAAGAAGCGCGACAAGGCCTTCTTCGCCGAGATGGAGAAGAGCTACTCCAAGCGGTCCACGTCTTCTTCCTCTTCATCGAGCTCAAGCGATGAGGAGATCGCCATCAGGAAGGGGAAGGACAAGGACGATCCGGAGGGCCTCTGCTTCATGGCCTTCGGAGACAAGCCGAAGAGCCGCTCACACTAGCGCCGAAGATCCCGCAAGAGCTTCTGCTCAATGGCTCTTGGGGATAAGGAAGAAAAGAGCTCCTCCGATGACTCCGACGATGACGACAACAAGGTATCATCCTACGAGCGCGAAATAGTTGATTTACTTGAGAGCAATCGTCAGGAGTTGAGATATCGGGAAAAACTACTTAGGGGGGCTAAGAAGAGGATAGATGAGTTAGAGAGTGAGCTTGCTGTGGCCAACGGCAGAATCGAGAGTCTATCTTCTTCTCCTTGCTTGGGTGATAGAGTGAGTGCCCGAAGTGTGAGGTGCTTCTGTGTGACCTGTCGACTCTGAAGTCCAGGTACACAGAAAGGGTTGATGAGAGGGATGCTTTGGCCACTGAGCTTGAAAGCGCTCAGCTGGAGCTGAAAGATGCTCAAGCCACTGTCGTCACACCCTGTGTTCATTGCCCAACTCATCTAGCTGCCTTAGCTGAGCTGAAATCCAAGGGCGATGAGTATTTGGGTGATTTGGAGAGGTTGAGAGCTGAGCTTGCCCAGACTAGGCTAGAGCTTGAGACACTATCAGTTCCACCCACTGTCTGTGAGAACTGTCTGTCTCTTAGAATGGAGTTGATCAAGTTAAAAGCCGAAAAGTCTGTCCAAGTAGAAAGTGAGTGTGAGACCTGCTTGACTCAGGTGGAGGTTCTAGCTTCCTTGAGAGAGGAGCTAGCAGATTCTCAGAATGAGAACTTTTACCTCCATTCCATCCTAAGTTGGATCAGTGCTAGAGAGCCTCAGCTTGGCATGATGATCCAGCAGTTCAAGAGGCAGGATGGGTTTGGAGTAGGTTATACCTAAACCAAGGCTGACTTTGAGAGTGTCATTAGCCGGGCAGTGGAGTGGAGTAAAATGACTCCAGAGCAGAGGTATCCCAAGACTCACTCCACTGAGTCCTCCCAGGCCTGTCAGCCAAAGGATGGAGTGATTCATGAACCATCCAAAGATCCACCCAAGAAGCCTATCTGGGTTCCTAAGCCCAAACACCTCCACTCTTCTCTAGACTCTCTTCCTGGACCTTCTCAACCCAAGAAGACTACACCTAACACCACCAAGCCCAAACATCCCAAGCCTCAACCACATCCCAAGAAGCCCACCTATCATTGTGAGTACTGTCAGAGAGACGGGCATCTTGCAGAGTTTTGCTTCAGGAGGAAGCGGGTTGAGAGAGCAGAGAGAGCTCGTGGTGATCAGGAGCAGTTCTACCAGCAGGGTGGTAGACTGCGTGTTCCTCGACGCGGGGAGAGGCTGGAGGCTAGGCCGCGTCGTGTAGGTGGTGGTAGAGGAGACGGCTTTCTTGCCCGTGCTCCAGTTGGTGGTGTCCGTTCCGGTAGAGCTCCAGACCGTGTTTGCTACGGTCCTGGACCTCGTGGCCTCAGGTTTAGGCAGAACCGAGGACCGCGCTTTGAGCCGCGTTTTGGTCCAAACTCTTTTGATGGTTTTCGCTTTCCATCTTTTGAGCAGATGGCTCGACACTGGTTTAGCTCTTTTGCTAAACCTGGTGCCGGACCATTTGCTCCCACTTACAGCCACTGATTGTGCAGGATCAGGGACTGGAGGACGTTTGGATCATGGACTCAGGATGCTCTCGCCACATGACGGGACATCGCAGATGGTTCTCCAGTCTCACTCCCCCGAGCTCCAAAGAATACATCACGTTCGGGAACAGCGGTCAAGGGAAAGTAAGTGGCATAAGCTCAATTCGCATTTCAGATCATTTCTCTTTGAAGAATGTTGCTTTGGTTAAAAATTTGAACTTCAACTTGATTTCTGTTTCGCAACTTCTTGAGGATGGTTTGGAAGTGCGTTTTAAGAAGGGTAATTCTTCTGTGGTTTATTCTAGAGGGTCTTTGATTTGCCAGATTTTATCATTCGGCAAAGTTTTTTGAATTGACTTCTCTAGTTCTTTTGGCCCTTCTCGCTGTTTGATTGCTGGATCTTCTTCTGAGCTCTAGAAGTGGCATAGGAGGTTAGGTCACTTGAGTTTTGATTTGCTAGTCAGGTTAAGCTCTATGGACCTCATCCGAGGATTGCCCAAGCTTAAGATGGAGAAGGATCTAGTTTGTCATCCCTGTCGTCATGGGAAAATGGTTGCCGCTTCTCACTCACCCGTGACTCAGGTGATGACTTCGTATCCGAGCGAGCTTTTACATTTGGACACTGTAGGTCCTGCTCGGGTACGCTCAGTCGGTGGGAAGTGGTATGCACTTGTAATTGTTGACAACTTTTCTTGATTCTCGTGGGTTTTCTTTTTGGAGTCTAAGGATGAAACTTTTCAATTTGTTCATGACCTGATTTTGAAGCTGAAAAATGAGAACAATGGTCGGATGCGAGCAATTCGCTCCGACAATGGTTCTGAGTTCAAGAATTCTCAGTTCGTCAGCTTCTGTAGTGATCAGGGTCTGGACCATCATTTTTCTTCTCCTTACACTCCCCCACAGAACGGCGTTGTGGAACGAAAAAACCGCATGCTAGTCGAGATGGCCAGGACGATGCTCGATGAGCACAGGACTCTTAGGCGTTTTTAGGCTGAAGCCATGAACACGGCTTGCTATCTGGCCAACCGCATCTTTCTTAGAGCTTACCTTGGTAAGACATCATATGAACTGCGGTTTGGCAGACAGCCCAAGGTGAGCCACTTGCGAGCGTTTGGCTGCAAGTGCTTTGTGCTCAAGAAGGGAGGGCATTTGGACAAGTTTGAGTCTCGTTGCTGGGATGGTGTTTTTCTTGGTTATGCATTGCATTCTCGAGGCTTCCGTGTTTCGAACCTCGAATCCCAGCTGCTTGTCGAGACTTGTGAGGTTTCTTTTGATGAGTCCTTGCCTTCTTTGACTCCTTCTTTTGAGCCGTCTGATGGTGAGCTCGGAGAGTCCATCTTCGAGGAAGATGATGACACTCTAGCCGCTAATGAGGGTGGGCCTTCTGCATCCCCCGCAGAGCCCACACCTTTTGAGACTTCGACTGAGGATGAGGGCGGACCTCTGATCACTTCTTCCACTACGATCGAGCCTCCTCAGTCGAGTCCAGAGGTGCCAGCTGCTGACTCTGGTGAGGTGACTTCAGATCACCAGGGAACCCGAGCAGTTCAGCGTGACCATCCCTCAGAGCTCATCATAGGTGATCTGACTGAGAGAACTTTGCGTTCTTCTGCCTCTCTTGCTGTGTTTGCTGAATCTGCGTTTGTTGCATCTTTTGAGCCCAGAGATGTTTCTCATGCTCTTTCTGATTCTAATTGGATTAATGCTATGCAAGAAGAGCTTGAGAACTTTGTTCGCAATCGAGTGTGGACACTAGTTGAGCCGCCTCCAGGATGCAACCCCATAGGCACCAAGTGGGTATTCAAAAACAAACAAGGTGAAGATGGGGTTGTGGTGCGCAACAAAGCTCGACTAGTTGCCCAGGGTTATTGCTAGAAGGAAGGTATTGACTTTGAAGAAACCTTCGCTCCTGTTGTCCGTCTTGAGTCCATTCGTATTCTCTTAGCTTTTGCCGCTTCGAAGGGTTTTAAGCTTTTTCAAATGGACATTAAGAGTGCCTTTCTGAACGGGTTCATAGAGGAGGAAGTTTATGTTAGGCAGCCCCCCGGTTTTGAGAACCCTAAGTTTCCTCGACATGTTTTTAAGTTGCACAAAGCTTTATACGGGTTGAAGCAAGCCCCCAGGGCTTGGTATGACCGGTTAAAGCAATTTTTGTTGGGGAAGGGCTTTGTGATGGGTTCTGTGGACAAAACTCTCTTTTTGCTCAGAGTTGCTTCAGACTTCTTAGTTGCTCAGATTTACGTGGACGATATTATTTTTGGCGGTACTACTGATTCTCTTGTGTCCAAGTTCTCTGAGCAGATGCACAGTGAGTTTGAGATGAGCCTCATGGGTGAGCTCAAGTACTTCTTAGGGCTCCAGATCAAGCAGACCAAGGACGGCACCTTCATCCATCAAGGTAAGTACACTCACGACATGCTCAAGAAATTTGACTTTGGCGGTGAGTTGAAGCCGCAGATGACCCTGATGGGCACATCTGGGGGTCTGGACAAGGACGAGAGCGGCGTCAAGGTCAATGAAAGGGAGTTTCGAGGGATGATCGGTTCGCTGTTATACTTAACGGCAACAAGACCGGACATACAGTTCGCCGTGGGACTTTGCGCGCGCTTCCAGTCTTCACCACGCGCGTCTCATCGGCAGGCTGTCAAGCGCATCTTCAGGTATCTCACTTATGCGCCTGATCTTGGTCTTTTCTATTTAGCATCATCTTCTCTCGATTTATCTGGATTTTCGGATGCCGACTTTGGTGGGTGCCGGTTGGATCGCAAGTCGACTTCCGGTACTTGCCAGTTTCTTGGTTCTTCTCTTGTTTCTTGGTCTTCTCGAAAGCAATCTGGAGTTGCTCTTTCGACCACAGAGGCTGAGTACGTAGCTGCTGCTAGCTGCTGCTCACAGTTGGTTTGGATGATTTCCACTCTACGAGATTTTGGGTTGTTCTTTCCTACCAGGGTCCCTTTGTTTTGCGACAGCACCAGTGCTATTAGTGTAGGGAAAAACCCGTGTCTCCATTCCAAAACCAAACACATCGATGTGCGCTTTCACTTCTTGCGGGATCAATATGAGAAAGGTGTCGTTGATCTTGTTCATGTTGATACCCATCATCAGTTGGCTGATATTTTCACCAAACCCCTAGATCAGTCTACATTCGAGCGTTTACGAGGGGATTTGGGTGTTGTGTATCCTTTTTAGGATATTTTGCGTCATTTCTCCTTCTTCTTTACTCTTTTCTTGAGTCTTTTTGTGTGTGTTCATATCTTGCATATTCACATATCACACTTTTGAGCCTGCTTCTGTTATATGATTGAACTGCTTTACTTATTCTAGCTGGTACATGCTTTTGATTACTTGTCGATGATCATGTTTTGCTTCAGTTCAAATGATATGTCTGATATCTGTCATATGCATGGCTTTTATGCTTTAAAATTGAAAAATGATCACCATTGCTTCTGGTAACTAGCATGTGTAGGCTGAATGTTCTTGCTATCTGTTACATGCCTTGTAGCTAGTTTCTGACTTAGATGCAAATATGAAACTTGGACATCTGTATGCTTTAAACATGGAAATGGGTTGTAAAAATGATGAAAATTTGAGAACAATGAAAATTCCATGCCTTTTTGTGCATATCTTGAAAAGATCCAGGTGGGTTTGCCTTGTCGCATTACATTTGTTCTGGACTGCATACCATAGCACTTTGGTATGAACTAGGACAGTGTAGTGTATGCCAAGACCAATGTCTTAAGCTTCTGATGGTCCAGATCTGGCCTAGGCTTGACTTGGTCGGTCAGCATAAGGTTTGACATGCAAATAACCCCTGGCAAAAATGAAAAAGGAAAAAGAAAAAGCTTGAAAATTGAAGTGATAACAAGTTTGCTGAAGCACTTTGTTTCTGAACAAAGCTTATCTTGGTAGATATCAGTTAGCTTTTGCATCTCATGTTTTACCTTGCTTGTGTTACTGGAAAATGTGGTGATGCTTTTTGTTTGCAAAAACTGAAAAATGTGTGCTAATGACTTTCTTTAGATATCATCTGTTGCACTGATCATGCCATGTGTCTTAGACAGTATCTCTTTTGCTATACTTGTTAGATGCTGTAATTGCAGTCAATCATATTTGAAAAGCATGCTTTCTACACTCCTTATGCACCCCAGTTGAATTCACTGCATATTTTGAGGGGGAGTTGCATTTCAGGGGGAGTCTGTGTCTCTATTGAGTGCTTGATGAGTTCACTTGTCAACAAGGGGGAGAAAAATTTGGGATCAGAGTTTAAGGGGGAGTTCTTACTCTATTGATATCCTTTCTGTTCTGAAATCGCACTCATTTTGAGCTTTTACGTTTTGGTTAACCATAATGACCGCTTCTTGCTTTTGTTCGGCTTTTGGTCATTAGGGTTAGACTTTTTACCTTATTTTTCTTCTTCTTTGTTTTCTTGTGTTTTGTTTTCGTGTTTCCACATTTGCTCGCAGGTGCTGAAGAGCTGAAGAAGAGGAGTGTTGACAATGCACTCATCAAGGGGGAGATTGAGGAGCCATGCTGAATAGCGTGGGCCTCATGGCTCCAGAAGTGATGAGTCATTGTCAACGATAGTCAAAAAGGACAGAAGAAGAAGTGATCTGCTGTTTCATGGGCCGCATGTGACTCAGGTACATGGGCAGCAAAGCGACTGTCGGGCAGAGGAGGCTGCGAAGTCGGGCTGGCCCAATCCGGGTACATGGGCCAGAAGCAGTAGAAGACCCACTGGGTTGTTGACCAGGGCTAACTCAGGTACACGGGCGGTGAGCGATTGCCGGGCTGAGAGAGCTGCGGAGTCGGGCCGGCCCAATCCGGGTACCTGGTGCAAAGTCGGTGGAGGCTTTGTCAGTTTCGGCGCAAAACTGACAACCGTCGATCTTGTATCCGACTGTCCAGAAGAGAAGTCGTAGTCGC
The DNA here is from genome assembly GCA_019279435.1 of Zizania palustris. Lineage (NCBI taxonomy): Eukaryota > Viridiplantae > Streptophyta > Magnoliopsida > Poales > Poaceae > Zizania > Zizania palustris. The sequence continues at coordinate 14,451,666 of JAAALK010000086.1, read as the reverse complement.
TACGAAAGCTTAGCTTCTGGATAAGTCATCTGTAACTCTAGGCCCACAGTCAGTCAGTCGTGTCTGTAAAAATAGCTAAGGGCAGTAGAGTCTTTTCCTTTGTTCTTGCGTCTGTATAAACCCTAAGGGGCAGGTGGAATGTTCCTAGTGTTGGGAGCCTATAAATAGGACCCCAATCCCTAGGGTTTGGACTACCCTTTTGGGCTGAAATCAATTCCACTCTTTTGGGTCACTTTTTGTCTCTTGCCTTGCCTCTCTCCTCTCCTGTTCTTGCTTGCGCCGCCAGGGAATTTTTGTTCTTGTTTTTGTTGCCTTGCATTTATTATTGCAGTGAAGGTTCTATTCCCAAATCGTGTGCAGCAAGTGCAGAGTTTTAATGGCTCCATTACATTTGCACAGCAAGTTTTCCCATGATTTTTGAGGCTTCGGAAGCCTCTCTGTTGCATATGTTCTTCTTGAGAAGTAGTACTAGTTCTTGCTGTTGCAAGTAGTACTGCTACTGTTGCTACAGTACTCGCTGCCAGCTTTTTACCTTCTACTGCGCAGCTTTTTGATCGAAGATGACAGGCTCTAGCAACTTTTCTGGCTGTGTTTCTGGCGAAGCCCCTTCTCTGTTCGAAGCCCCTCAGCTCCGTGAGGGAGGCTTCAATCTAACATCTTGGAAGGCTTCGTTCAAACTTCGAACTTGGTTTTGAGTCCTGTGTTGCTAGCTTCGAAGTATTTTCAGAACGGACAGCATCGCATACTTCGAACGACGTTGCGAAGGTACTCCGGCCCTAGCTGTTCGAAGTCCACACTTCGATAGGTTTCGAAGTTGGCTTCGAAGCTTGTCGTTCTGCTAGGCTTCGTTTTGATTTCCTTGTGGCGTGTCAGTCTTCGCTTCTCTTTTCGAAGCTTGCTCCTTTCGAAGGTAGAGTGTAGGTTTCGAATTTGGTGCCTCTGTCGTGTGACAAGCTTCGCTTCTGTGTTCGAAGGTAGTCCGTCTGTGTGTTGCATTCGAAGTTCTCTGTTCGAAGGTTTTGGTTCGAAGCACTCGGTTCGAAGCTGTGTCCGAAGCCTTGCCTTCGGAGTACATACTTCGAAGCAGGCTCCGGCGTTGTCACACTTCGCTTCGAAGCATATTTCGCTTCTTGCCACTTCGAACTAGGCTAGACCAAAACATACCTTTGGCATTTTCACAACACCTTCGACAGACTTCGACTACCACCTCCGAACCAGTCTTCGACCTGCAAAGTAGGCCTCGTCCTCCAGAGCAGGCTTCGGCTAGCGAAGCAGGCTTCGATCTACGAAGCAGGCTTCGCCGAGCTTCGAACAGGAGACAGATTTGAACAGGTAACTTCTCTTCTCACTCATAGTGCTACAAGATTGCTTTACTGAGAAGTTTATCTTGCCTAGTCTTGCGTATACTGTTTATCTATCTATTAGCACTACTTTGATAGTCTTCTGTTTGTTATCAGCTGCTTCTAGGCTAGATACCTTTTAGACTTAGGCTATCTGTTTATTTTCTGCTGCTTAGTCTTTTGAGGTGCGTTGGGTTTTGGGAACAGGCCATAGATTCTAAAGAATTTTTAAGGCGCCCATTCACCCCCCTGGTCGCTACTTTCGGTCCTACACTGACATAGACTTTCCAATCGGCTCTGTACTAGAGATCAAATCTGTAGACTTAGCCTTTTTCCTCCTTCTCTTTTTCCCTCTTTCTGAACAACCATCACATGGTTCAAAGTCTTTCTGATACTTTTCTCAGCAGCTTTTAGCATCCCATCCAACTCAGCTAGAGTCTTCTCCAGTCCTACCATGTTGTAGTTCATGATGAACGGCTCAAACTCAATGGGAGCGACTGGAGAATAACATCAATAGTGAGGTATGGATCCAGTGGAGTGCCCAGTCTCTCTAGAGTCTCCACGCAACCAATCATCTTGATCATGTGAGGGCTCACTGGGCTCCCTTCAGCCAGCCTACTACCAAACAAGCATTTAGACACATTGTATCTTTCTGCCCTTGATTGGTCCTGAAACATGCCCTTAAGCCCTATGATCATATCGTAAGCATCACGTTTCTCATATTGTTTCTGAAACTGAGAGAACATACAGGCAAGCATCAGGTAGTTGACATCCACGAAATCACTAGCATGCTTCTCATAAGCACACTTATTTGTTGTAGAAGCATCCTCTCCTGATTTATCAGGGTGAGGTTCCTCTAGAACATAATCCTTTTTCTCTTGCTTGAGAACAATTCTCAAGTTTCGGTACCAATCCATAAAGTTCGTTCCAGATAATTTATCTCGTTCAAGAATAGATCGCAAATTAAAAACTGAAGTGCTCTTAACAGTAGACGTAGTAGGTGCCATGATCTACAAAAGATTAAATGCAAGGTTTAGCACTATGTAATGTTTATCTTTATCCAATAAAAGATGTTCCACTATCTAAACCGGTCACTTTCCTTCTCATGACTAATAGTGGTGCAAGATCCATGGTCACGCTATCTCCTAGTGAGCTTTGGCATCACTGCTAGAAGCTAGTTGACATAGGTAAGCAACTCCTTGCTAATCACATCGTATGCGACTCTTGTCGTTGGAGAAGCATCAAATGTGCGACCCCAACTCCTATGCTCCAAGGCCCAAAATCGTTTTGATAGCCTCGTCAAGTTAACCAACACTGTGCGTGTAGAAGTCCAACTTCCGCCCCAACTGGTCGAGATAAAAGATAGCACTCTGCTTTGGCAGACCCACTATCGATGAGCACGAACCCTGGTGGGTGCAGCTATTGGTAAGAGCATCAACACTTAATTTTCTGAGGGAAAACTACTATAGCATTGTAACGATCCTAGCGCACACGAAACATGCAAGAATAGAATAACAGGAACATAAGAAAGCATCACAGGCAATCATATTAACTATGACATAGCATGGCCTTCTTCACATGGTGATCTCCATCTCCATGGCTCCTATCATCGAGTGCATGCTCCTGGCCTCCATGAAGAGTACTAGTCCATCTCGCATAGGCTATACTACTTACATGGGCCGAAGCATCGCGGAAACAACATGCAAGCCATAATGAATTTTACATCAGCCTTGGGCTGTAAATAATCATGACACGTAGGCCATATTTAATTTGCATTCATTGCATGCATCTCATACATCACATTTTAACCAAGGCCAAGTCAGTCACGACATTCTCTGCAAAACAAAGTTAGGCGAGCAATCTACAAATGACTAGATTCTGGATTTGAAAAAACCCGGGTTAGCAAGCTCGGTTTTTTAAAATCACGCGGGTCGGAACTTCTGATCTGGCATCGGAACTTCCGATCTGTCAGAACTTCCGATCAATATCGGAATCCCGCATTGCAACAATTGCCATCTGTATCGAATCATTATTCGATATCGGAACATCCGATCACTACCGGAACTTTCGATCTGCCATCGGAACTTCCGATCACATCGGAACTTCCGATTTGCCGCGGACAAAAACAGATCTAATCGGTTTTTCCACCATGTATCTCCATACATGAGGGATCCAGATCGAACACTACGCACATAGGCTCTGATACCACTGTTGGGGAATAGGGGAGCTACGCTAGCTGGCAAATTCAAAATTTCCGCCCTATGGCCCTTGGCTCATGTGCGTGTGAGATCATAGATCGGTACCTTCTAGCACTTGACGCGCTAGGTGCAACATAAGAAGAGGTTGATAAAGCGCGTCAAGCCTATCCTCGCTTTGTCCCGTCCGTTCCTCACCGATCCAATCGATGAAGAAGTCGCCTTCCTCGTGGTGACGCTGTAACACCCCAAGAATTAAAAGGAAATAAATTAAAAGAGAAATAATAATAAAGGAGTTTCTGAATTTTATTATTAAAGAAAATCCTAAAAGAACCCTAATAAAGCCAAATAGGGAGAAATATTTAAAATTTGGACTTGAAAAATTTATGGGATAAACTAGAGGCCAAAATAAAATTTTAGGAATTTTTACAATTTTTTATCAACAGTAACTCAACCCTTAAACAAATATATGAATTACTGCAATTATTTTAAATCAGAAAACATTTATAAATCGAATTGGGCCTCAACCCTCAAAGTCTTCGAGCCCAGCCCAGTCCAAATCGCCAGTCACTGACGGGTGGGACCCATCTGTCGGCGCCAACCCCCGCCTCTCTCTCCCGCCCGCGCTCGCCTCGGCCCCACCTGGCAGCCGCATGCGCCCGCTTTCGCCCTCTGACCAGCGTGGCCCGCCTGTCGGCCCTTCCTTTTTCGTTCGCCCGCCGATAGGTGGGGGCCACCTATAGGATCCATCGTCTCCGATGGAATCCCTCCCTCCCCTTTCCTTTTTTACGGCGATCCCTTTCTATTTTCCCCTCCGGTCGCTCGCCTTCGCCTGGATCTGCCTCGGATCTCTTTCCCCGACCGCCGACGACCTCCTTCCATCTATGGCCGACGCGTTTTACTGTGTAAGGAAGCATGGCCTAAGCTTGGAAGCTCTCGCCGGAGTTCGTGGGAACCCCTTCGGTTCCTTGCCATCTAGACGCCGACAAGCCCCTATTTAAACCCCTGTGGACGCCGCCCTCTGCCCACACCGTCGTAGCCCAAGCCCGAGCGAGAACAGAGCGCCCCGATCCCATTTTCGGGCTCCCTCTCTGTTTCAACTCCGGCGAGCCCTCACCGGCGACTCGAGCCTCCGCTGCCCTCGCCGTCGACACCTCTGTGATCGCCACCTCCCACCCATCACCGGCCTCACCTCCGTTGGCCATGGGCGCCGTCGGATCGCCGTCGCCGTCGAGCACCCAAACACTCTCCCCGTCTACCCCTCGCCGCCGATCACCGTCCGTTGAGCATCGTCACCACTGCAGGTACCATCGTGTTTGCCGTCCTCTCCTCTTTCCATTTTAGCCAAAACCTAGGCCCCTAGGCGCTCACCGCCGCCATCACCGTCGCACCGGAGTCCGCCGTCGCCGGAGATGAAGGGGGTACGTGCCCCTTACGCTCGTGCCGTGCCAGATCGCACAGTAGTCGTCCGATCGTGATCAGAGGGCTACGATTAAATCCCTTCAGGATTTAATCCGGGCCCTCAGATCTGGTCAAAGCGGTACCGTGCGTTCACAGCCGTCGATCGTGACTTAAAACTCTGGAGCGATATCGTGCGTCCACGTCATATCGGTTTGCACGATTTAATCTGGGCCGTCCATTTTCATTTAACCCCTCCCGCCTCACGCCTGGCCGCCAGATCCAGATCCAACAGCTCTAGATCAGCCGGTCCACGCGCACAGTACCGGGGTCCACCGTGAGCCTGGCTCACCGTGGACTAAATCCTATTTTTTGTTTAAATAAAATTCCAGAAATCGATTTAAACTTTGAAAATTCATAACTTGCTCATTTTAACTCCAGATTTCACCATTCCAATTTTATTAAATTCAATATTTTATTCTCCACACATTAATGCCATAAAAACAGTATGTTACTTTGGCACAAAATAATCTTAGCAATTAAATGAATAAAAATCCCTTAGGGTTAAAATTATTAATTCAGAAAATAAATTAGGAAAAGCCTCAAAAGATAAGTTTTATTGTTTTACACCAAACTTCAGAATATTAAAACATTATTTCACATAATAAAACCCATAAACATGTATGTTTATTATTTGGTGGATTTTTATCTGTTTATTGAATGTATTGTTTATTTTTCCGTATCGAGAAGACTAGGAGTTCGTCGAGGAGCCGGAGTTCTACCCTGAGGTTCCTCCATCCCCATTTGCTGAGTACGTTTGTACTCACCCCCGTTGACTTACACCACCAGAGCCCGTCTACTACGAGGAGGATGAAGGTCTGGAGTAGCGACCCAGTCAAGGCGAGACTGGAAGGAGGCGTTCATCTAGGACCCTTTATTTTATTAGTTTCTCTTCACCTTTATTCACTTTTGTATTAATACGGTCTATGAACCGTGAATGATTGCTCGTATTTGTACGTGGTCGCATGATGAACGTCTTCGTTTATTGATTTTCTTTGGAATTTCAATAAAGGTCCTGATTTATTAAATCGGGGCCTGACAAGGTGGTATCAGAGCCGACTTGACTGTAGGAAGCCAAACAGACCTGACCTTAGGACTTATACTTACCATATTTTCTTACAAAATTACTTAACTTCTCATCTTCCGAGATTTTCACAAAAAATTTCTCTCTTTTGTAGATGCTGGTCCATACCATGAGCGGGACTCTTCGCGACGAGGCCGGATTCATCCGCGAGCTTCGCGCGCTCGTCGACTTCTTGGGATTCTCCCATGAGCCCGCGTTCCACGGGATCTTTCCCGATGCGAGCGAGAGCTACTACGAGGTCACGGTTGTTATCCGCTCCTCCCCCACGCAGCCTCCCTTCTACACCCACGGAGTCGGAGGACCCTCGTTCGTGGTGGCCAGCCAGCGCGCTGCACTTCAGGCCCTCGCCGAGCTTCGTCTGGTCTACGATTGCCACCTCCGCGACACCGTTTACCGCTTCATGCCCATGCGCACACCAGGGAGTCACCGCAGCATCTACATCAGCCCCCTCACCTAGAGCAACTCCGCCATCGCCCGCATCATGAGGCTTTTGGAGGCCATGGACAACCTCCACACAGAGGCCGTTCCCGACGCAGACAGCCAACATGACACCATCGACTTCTACCGCCATACCTTAGAGAACTTGAACCGCGAGAATGCTGAGCTTGGTCGACAGGTCCAGCAGAACCCCCAGTTGACCCTAGAGGTAGAGTAGTAGAGGCGTCAGAATGAGCTTCTACGCCAAGGCGACATGGTCAACGCCCAGCTACGTCACCAGCTCAAGGAGTTGAAAAAGGATATTGAGGAGATCGCACCCCTTCCGCCCCGCAAGCGGAAATCACTCTGGATCCCCACCATGAGGCCCAAGAGGATTTCCCGCAGTGCACCACCCGCCGGACCATCCAGTTCCACCACCCGACTGTTTCTGTCGAGCCCGTGGTCGAGTCGTCCCCCGAGCTACCGTATACGTAGTTTTACGATTGATTGTTTTCTTTTACTTGTTTGTATTGCCATTCATGTCAAATATAAGACATGAGTGAAGAATTAAATAAAAGGCAATAAATGTAACCGCAAGAATGGCATTTTGGGAATAAAACTTAATAATAATTTCCTCTAAGAAAATGTTGTCTACTTTGGAAACTTCAGGATGACCAACACTCAAGGCTCTGATGTCCCCAGAACGGAGGGGAGAACAGTAACTTGCCCCAGTGGGGAGCGACTGGGCAGAGGCAGGCCCCGGTCGCCAACCACCCCACTCCGGCCGAGATGATGGCCACACAAAATCAGTTGGTGTCTGCCCTACTGAATCAGATGCAACAGCAGCAGCAGCAGATGCAAGAGCAGCAAGCTCAGTTCTTCCGCCTTCACCAACAGCCCGAGCTGCCCCGCCCCACCACTCCAGCTTCCGCTCCTGCCTCTCAGCTCTCGGAGTTCCTCCGAGTCTGCCCTCCCACCTTTTCGAGCACTACCAACCCCATGGAGGCTGAGGATTGGTTGAGAACCATCGGGAAGAAGCTCGACCTCTTGACCTGCACTGAGCAGGAGAGGGTGGCTTTCGCCGCCCACCAGCTCTAGGGTCCCGCCGCAGAATGGTGGGACAACCTGTGTGAGACTCTGCCCGAGGGACATGTCCACACTTGGGCCGAGTTCTCAGCCGCCTTCCGCGCGGCCCACGTCCCAGATGGCATCATCGCCCAGAAACAACAAGAGTTTAGGGACTTGCAGCAGGGAAGCAGGTCTGTAACTGAATACCTGCACGAGTTCAACCGGTTGGCCCGGTACGCACCTGAGGAGGTCCGTACCGATGCGGCCAGGCAGGCAAAGTTCCTCCGGGGACTGAAGGATGAGTTGTCTCTTCAACTCATCTCTGGAGATTATACCAGCTTCCAAAAGCTGGTTAATAAAGCTATCATTCAGGAGACCCAACAGAACAAGGTCGACCTGAAGAAGAAAAGAATGATTGCCTTCAGGCAGAACCAGGGCATGGCCCAGAGACCTCATTTCACCCCTCCTCCATCAGCGCCACAATACCACCCTCGCCCTGTATATCGCCCGGTGCCACCCACCGCCAACGTCGGAACCGAACAGCCTCGTTCCGCTCCCACCGCACCAGCCGCACCACCCGCCCCGGCGAAGAAGGCGGAGATCCTACGCGACAAGCATGGCAAGCCCGTAGTATGTTTCAACTGTCGTCAGGAGGGGCATTACTCCCACCAGTGCCCTCATCCTAAGCGCGCTCAAGGAGTTGCAGCGAACCCCGCCATCCGCGCCCGCGTCAACCATGTCACTGCTAAAGAAGCCCAGGCCGCACCAGAGATTGTCATGGGTAAGTTCATAGTACACTCAGTCCTTGTAGTCGTTTTATTTGATGCTGGAGCTACGCATTCCTTTATATCAACATCGTTTGTGGAAAAGAATGGTCTGGATATAAGTGAGCTACCAAGACCAGTATTAATAGCCACCCCTGGCAAACAAACTCTCGCCCATTCCTATAGTCCAAGGGTATGGGTAGATATCCAAGGCACAATATTTTGGGCCGACCCCATCCTAATAGAATGCCAAGGATTGGATCTCATTCTAGGAATGGATTGGCTCAATAAACACCAAGGAGTGATAAGATGTGCCTTGAGACAAGTGACTGTGACCAGTGAAGAAGGGACTGCCGTCACATTTCGGATGCCAAGCCTGAAGTTCGGGAGACCAAGACTGCACCAGATTACTTTGGAGGAAATACCAGTAGTCTGCGAGTACCCAGATGTTTTTCTAGAGGACTTACCAAGAATGCCACCCAAGAGGGACATCGAGTTCCGGATTGATTTGGTGCCCGGGATCACCCCCATTTACAAGCGACCATACCGGATGGCCGCCAATGAGTTGTCTGAGATGAAGCAGCAGTTAGAGGACCTTGAGAAGAAAGGCTATATCAGACCCAACACATCTCCGTGGGGTGCCCTCGTCATCTTCGTTGAGAAGAAAGAAGACAAGGCTAAACGCATGTGTGTGGATTACCGAGCTTTGAATGAAGTAACCATCAAGAACAAGTACCCGTTACCCAGGATCGATGATCTTTTTGACCAGCTGAAGGGAGCTACGGTATTTTCTAAGATCGACCTGCGGTCCGGATATCATCAGTTAAGGATTCGGGAAGAGGATATACCCAAGACGGCTTTTACCACCCGTTATGGATTATATGAGTGTACCGTTATGTCTTTTGGGTTGACCAACGCCCCTGCTTTCTTTATGAACATGATGAATAAGGTGTTCATGGAGTATTTGGACAAATTCATCGTGGTCTTTATAGAAGACATCCTCATTTATTCCAAGGATCAGAAGGAGCACGAGACTCACCTCCGGTTAACCTTAGGAAAGCTAAGGGAACACCAGTTATACGCCAAGTACAGCAAGTGCAAGTTTTGGACGACAGAAGTAAAGTTCCTTGGACACATTATCTCTGCACAAGGCATTGCAGTAGGTCCTGCCACCGTAGAAGCAGTTACGGATTGGCTACCACCCACAAACGTATCTGAGATACGAAGTTTTTTGGGTTTGGCTGGATATTATCGGAGGTTTATCGAGAATTTCTCCAAGATAGCCAAGCCTATGACCAAGTTATTACAGAAGGGAGAGAAGTTTGAATGGACTCCTGAATGCGAGGAGAGTTTTCACACCCTCAAGACCCGGCTAGTGTCAGCACCTATACTGACCCTACCAGATATCAGGAAGGACTTCCATGTTTATTGTGAAGTATCTCGCCAAGGATTGGGATGTGTTCTCATGCAAGACGGAAAGGTTATTTCATACGCCTCTCGTCAGTTGAGACCCCATGAGTTAAACTACCCAACCCATGACTTAGAATTGGCCGCTGTTGTTCACACCCTTAAGATATGGCGGCATTATTTGGTCGGAAATCGCTGCGAAATATTTACGGATCATAAGAGTTTGAAGTACATCTTCACACAGCCCGACCTCAATCTGAGGCAAAGACGATGGTTGGAATTAATAAAGGACTACGACTTAGGTATTCACTACCACCCCGGAAAAGCAAATGTGGTAGCTGATGCATTGAGTCATAAGGGATATTGCACCGCCGTCATGGTTCAGGATCACGCGCCCTTACTCTATAAGGAGATGGAAAAGCTAAACCTTGGGTTAACCACCGGAGCGTATCTAGCCACCTTGGAGACTCAGCCAGTTCTATTTGAGCAGATCCGTGAGGCTTAGTTAGAAGACCCGGATATAGCGGCCATAAAGAAGAACATGAGGCAAGGTAAAGCCCCAGGATTTTCTGAAGACGAGAATGGCACCGTGTGGTTTGGAACTCGGATATGTGTGCCGGATAAACCGGAGATAAAGACCCTTATCCTAAGGGAAGCCCATGATACTTTATACTCCATCCATCCCGAAAGTACCAAGATGTACCAGGACCTGAAGGAACGCTATTGGTGGGTTAGCATGAAGAAAGAGATTGCTCAGTTCGTCGCAGAATGTGACACCTACAGACGAGTAAAGGCAGAACATCAGAGACTTGTAGGACTGTTACAGCCACTTAAAGTGCCTGAATGGAAATGGGAAGATATCGGAATGGACTTCATCACCGGACTCCCAAAAACCCAGCTTGGATATGATTCTATTTGGGTAATCATCGACCGGCTCACGAAAGTAGCACACTTCATAGCCGTTAAGACAACCTTCAGTGGCCCTAAGCTCGCAGAGTTGTACATGGCCCGCATTGTGTGCCTTCATGGAGTGCCCAGGAAGATAGTGTCCGACAGAGGAAGTCAGTTTACCTCTCGTTTTTGGAAGAACCTTCAAGAAGAGATGGGAACGAGACTAAACTTCAGTACTGCTTACCACCCTCAGACAGATGGACAAACTAAAAGAGTGAATCAGATATTAGAGGATATGCTATGGGCATGCGTCTTGGATTTTGGAGCAACTTGGGACAAGAGTTTACCGTGCGCCGAGTTTTCGTACAACAACAGTTATCAAGCCAGCCTCCAGATGTCCCCGTTCGAAGCCCTATATGGACGTAAGTGTAGGACGCCTCTACTCTGGGATCAAACCGGTGAATCCCAAGTATTTGGAACAGACATCCTTCGGGAAGCTGAAGAGAAGGTACGGATCATCATAGACTGGCTCAAGACCGCCCAATCTTGCCAAAAGAGCTATGCAGACAATCGTCGTCGAGACTTAGCCTTTAAAGAGGGAGAACATGTCTACCTTCGTGTCACACCCCTCCGCGGCACCCAATGGTTTAACATGAGAGGAAAGTTGGCCCCTCGATATGTTGGACCATTTCCCATTATTCGACGCCAAGGCGAAGTTGCCTATCAGTTGGAACTACCACCCTCATTGACCGGAGTGCACGATGTGTTTCATGTGTCTCAACTAAAGAAGTGCCTTTGCGTCCCGACAGAGCAAGTGGACCTGCAACAGTTGGATGTTCAAGAAGATTTGACCTACGTAGAAAAGCCCGTCAAGATATTGGAAGTCAAAGAAAGGATCACAAGAAGTCGTGTCATCCGCTTCTGTAAGGTTCAGTGGAGCAATCATCCCATAGAGGAAGCTACATGGGAAAAAGAAGATGAACTCAAGGCACAGCATCCTGAGCTATTCGAGGATTGATCCGAATCTCGAGGACGAGATTCTCTGTAAGGGGATAGGATTGTAACACCCCAAGAATTAAAAGGAAATAAAATAAAAGAGAAATAATAATAAAGGAGTTTCTGAATTTTATTATTAAAGAAAATCCTAAAAGAAACCTAATAAAGCCAAATAGGGAGAAATATTTAAAATTTGGACTTGAAAAATTTATGGGATAAACTAGAGGCCAAAATATAATTTTAGGAATTTTTACAAATTTTTATCAACAGTAACTCAACCCTTAAACAAATATATGAATTATTGCAATTATTTTAAATCAGAAAACATTTATAAATCGAATTGGGCCTCAACCCTCAAAGTCTTCGAGCCCAACCTAGTCCAAATCGCCAGTCACTGATGGGTGGGACCCATCTGTCGGTGCCAACCCCCGCCTCTCTCTCCCGCCCGCGCTCGCCTCGGCCCCACCTGGCAGCCGCATGCGCCCGCTTTCGCCCTCTGACCAGTGTGGCCCGCCTGTCGGCCCTTCCTTTTTCGTTCGCCCGCCGACAGGTGGCTGTCGGCGGGGGCCACCTGTCGGATCCATCGTCTCCGATGGAATCCCTCCCTCCCCTTTCCTTTTTTCTGGCGATCCCTTTCTGTTTTCCCCTCCGGCCGCTCGCCTTCACCTGGATCTGCCTCGGATCTCTTTCCCCGACCGCCGACGACCTCCTTCCATCTATGGCCGACGCATTTTACCGTGTAAGGAAGCATGGCTGAAGCTTGGAAGCTCTCACCGGAGTTCGCGGGAACCCCTTCGGTTCCTTGCCATCTAGACGCCGGCAAGCCCCTATTTAAACCCCTGTGGACGGCGCCCTCTGCCCACACCGTCGTAGCCCAAGCCCGAGCGAGAACAGAGTGCCCCGTTCCCATTTTCGGGCTCCCTCTCTATTTCAACTCGGGCGAGCCCTCGCTGGTGACTCGAGCCTCCGCTGCCCTCGCCGTCGACACCTCTGTGATCGCCATCTCCCACCCATCACCGGCCTCACCTCTGTTGGTCGTGGGCGCCGTCGGATCGCCGTCGCCGTCGAGCACCCGAACACTCTTCCCGTCTACCCCTCGCCGCCGGTCATCGTCCGTTGAGCATCGTCGTCGCCGCAGGTACCATCGTGTTCGCCGTCCTCTCCTCTTTCCATTTTAGCCAAAACCTAGGCCCCTAGGCGCTCTCCGCCGCCGTCGCCGTCGCACCCGCGTCCGCCGTCACCGGAGACGAAGGGGGTACGTGCCCCTTACGCCCGTGCCGTGCCGGATCGCACAGTAGTCGTCCGATCGTGATCAGAGGGCTACGATTAAATCCCTTCAGGATTTAATCTGATCCCTCAGATCTGGTCAAAGCGGTACCGTGCGTTCACAGCCGTCGATCGTGACTTAAAACTCTGGAGCAATCTCGTGCGTCCACGTCATATCGGTTTGCACGATTTAATCTAGGCCATCCATTTTCATTTAACCCCTCCCGCCTCGCGCCTGGCCACCAGATCCAGATCCAACGGCTCTGGATCAGCCGGTCCACGCGCACAGTACCGGGGTCCACCGTGAGCCTGGCTCACCGTGGACTAAATCCTATTTTTTTGTTTAAATAAAATTCTAGAAATCGATTTAAACTTTGAAAATTCATAACTTGCTCATTTTAACTCCAAATTTCACCATTCCAATTTTATTAAATTCAGTATTTTATTCTCCACACATTAATGCCATAAAAACAGTATGTTACTTTGGCACAAAATAATCTTAGCAATTAAATGAATAAAAATCCCTTAGGGTTAAAAATTATTAATTCAGAAAATAAATTAGGAAAAGCCTCAAAAGATAAGTTTTACTGTTTTACACCAAACTTCAGAATATTAAAACATTATTTCACATAATAAAACCCATAAACATGTATGTTTATTATTTGGTGGATTTTTATCTGTTTATTGAATGTATTGTTTATTTTTCTATATCGAGAAGACTACGAGTTGGTCGAGGAGCCGAAGTTCTACCCGGAGGTTCCTCCATCCCCATTTGTTGAGTACGTTTGTACTCACCCCCGTTGACTTACACCACCAGAGCTCGTCTACTACGAGGAGGATGAAGTTCTGGAGTAGTGACCCAGTCAAGGCGAGACTGGAAGGAGGCGTTCATCTAGGACCCTTTATTTTATTAGTTTCTCTTCACCTTTATTCACTTTTGTATTAATACGGTCTACGAACCGTGAATGATTGCTCGTATTTGTACGTGGTCGCATGATGAACGTCTTGGTTTGTTGATTTTCTTTGGAATTTCAATAAAGGTCCTGATTTATTAAATCGGGGCGTGACAGACGGCCACGAGCGTCGCTTATGGAGCAACACCTCCACGGAGTTCGCACATACATGGATGGAGTTCCTCCCATGGCAGCGTGCTAGCACCGCACGTGAGAGACGGGAAATCCTCAACCTCAACGTTTGAGATCAAGAAAAAGAGAACAGGACTCTTGGGTGGCTAGGTTTAATCTAGGCTTATTCCTCTATTCCAAGACCTCCACCTCCTCTCCTTATATAGGGCTGAAAGCCCCTTGGGTCATGCACATCTTAGAACCCACAAATTAGTTACAACTAATCTGTATTCGTAACAGATCCAATCTGATACCCCACATCAGAACTTCCGATCCTGGATCAGAATTTTCGACAAGGTATTTTTCTGGTCTCTAAATTCAGCACGATATGCAATAGATCCAATCTGTTTTCGCCCACCTCAGAACTTCCGATACCATATCAGAACTTACAATCAGTACAAAAATTCCTCCGATTCCAAATCAGAACTTCTGGCTCGTTGGAACTTCCGATACTATATTGGAACTTTCGAAGCAACATTTGCTCTCTATATCAAGACCAGATAATAATCGGAACTTCTGATACTACCTATCGGAACTTCCGATCTACGGAATTTTCTTGGGCATATCCTTCAAATACAACTTTTCTTAATGGAGAGTTGGAGGAAGAAATTTATATGGTGCAACCTGATGGTTTTGTGATATCTGGACAGGAGGATAAAGTATGCAAATTATTAAAATCTTTATATGGCCTAAAGCAAGCCCTAAACAGTGGCACAAAAAAATTTGATAAAACTCTAACATCTGTTAGTTTTGCTATTAATGAGGCAGACAAGTGTGTATATTATCATTATGGTGGGGATGATTGAGTGATTTTGTGCTTGTATGTTGATGACATAATAATATTTGGAACAAATATTACTGTAATTAATGAAGTTAAATCTTTCTTGTCTCGGTGTTTTGATATGAAATATTTAGGAGGGGGATGTTATTCTAAATATTAAGTTGTTTAAGAATAATGATGAGATTATTTTGAGTCAAACACATTATGCTAAAAAGATATTAAGTCGTTTTGACTTTGAGAACAACAAAATTTCTCCAACCCCGTATGATGCTAGCATAAAGCTTCAAAAGAATCAAGATTTAGGAATAGAACAATTAAAATACTCATAAATTATTGAATCCCTAGTGTATCTTGCTAGAGCTACACGAACTGATATTTCTTTTGTTGTGAGCAAATTAAGTCGGTTCACCTCCAATCCAAGACATGCTCATTGGGAAGCACTTGAAAGAGTGTTGCGATATTTGAGAGGCACAACCTCTTATATAATTCACTACACAGGTTATCCATCTGTGCTAGAAGGATATAGTGATTACAATTGGATCTCAGATGCGGATAAGATCAAAGCTACATGTGGTTATGTGTTTACCTTAGTCAGTGTTGTGGTTTCATGGAGATCTTGTAAACATACCATTTTGACATGCTCAACTATGGAAGCTGAACTTGTAGCATTAGACACAGTGTTTGTTGAAGCTGAGTGGCTTAGAGAGCTTCTATTGGACTTACCTTTGGTTGAGAAACCAATGTCGGCAATCTTTATGTATTGTGATAACCAAAACGTGTTAACAAAGGTTATGAGTACTAAGGATAACATGAAGTCCTCTAGACATGTAAAGCGTAGGCTCAAATATGTTAGGAAGGTGAAAAACTCCAGAGTAATCATGGTGAATTATGTTCAAACCGAGAAGAACCTAGCAGATCCTTTCACAAAAGGACTAGCATGGAAAGCGATTTCCGCTGCTTCTTTGGACATGGGTATGAGTCTTGTATAATTTTCATCACAATAGTAACCCATATCTTACTGGTCGGAGATCCCGTGAATTAGATAATGAGAAAAACAAGTTGTTGATGAAAAATGAGAGTACATATATTCATATTTTACCTATGTCCTACAAATAACATGCTCTCAATTGTATGGAAGGTTGGCTTAAAGCCTTAATGTATTCTAGTGTCCAATGAGGGAAATAGGTATCGACATACAGGATACCTACAATGAATACACCTACTTGAGTCTAATTGTGAGGTCGCAGTTCATGAGAATAGGGCATTCTCAAGAAGGCTCATGAGCAGATCAGGGAGCATGACCATAAAAGCTCCGTTAAGATGTAGTCTATTGGCAACCTAGTATCAGTTAGATTGTCAAGTGCAGTCTTATCACAAAAATCTATGAATTCAAGACTTGGTCCATTCATCATATGTGAAAAGATGAACCTTTTCAATCTAGGTGCAAGTTCAACCCGAATGAGATTTTCAACAAAATGTTGGTATATGAACAATAGCTCAACGCAATGTTATTATAAATATCTTTCTTTCTAATTGTTTTGGAATTAGTGGGGGATTGTTGAAAATTGGCCCATGAGATGGCCCAATTATTTAATTCTAAAGCATGTGTACATGATTAGTATCATATTGCCTATTTAGTAGGATAGAGACACACTTATAAGGTGGAGTTATCTCTATTTATTAAATAGAGAAAAGTCACGAGGACTTGGCTAAATACACATGCACGTGCGCGCGTATTCGCATATTTAATGTGACTAAAACTGAAATTTAAATAGTCATCAAATACTAGAATAAATGTTTCAGTTACCGGTCGTTTTGAATGCTTGATTTAAAACTTTCGTTACTAGTATTTGTGGTCATATTTATGTGCTATGAATTTAACAGTTACTAGTAATAATTTCATAAATTTATTCTGGCATGGTTATAGTTGTCTATAAAATATTGGAGACATCTAATCTAAAGAGAGTTTTGCATCCTCATTCTTTCATTCCCATCTCTGCTCAACTACCTTGAGTCTATTGCACTACTTAGACTTCATCAACTTTCTTTCCGGCGTGCACAGGATTGGAAAAAAGAGTGGGATCTCCGAACCATTGCCGTAGAGAACACCTGCACGGAGCGGCAATCATATTTCTAGGCAGCACTTGTGTACGATCGCTCGTGTGAACCTCGATGTGACTACTTCCTCTACATGTTGCCTATCGCTACTTCGTTGATCAAGTAAGTAATTCATATGTTTATTGGCATCATGTGTTTCTTGAAGTACGTCTGCTACTATTTTTTATGCGTCATTGTTCATCTACGAATTTTTCCTCCTAATAAAAATTAAAATTAAAATATTGCACGTATTTCTAACAAGTACAGAAAGAAGATACGCCTCATCAAGGACGGTTGAGTTTTAGAGCATCTTTAAGAGATCTCTTAAATTTAATTACCTAAATATCAAGTTTAGAACTTAAAGAGAAATCTCTTAAATTTAATTCCTAAATCTCCTAAATCTCGTACAGAATCCTCCTAAACCACATTTCTTCCTAAAAATTAATTAATCTATAATAGTTTTCTCATAATTCTGATCTCTAATTTTTAAATCCCACGAAACAGCAAGCAATCTCGGCTACATCGCCAACAACTGAACGGGATGTAATCATCATGTAATTACATATGTAGTACGGATATGCAAAGTGAGTGTGATGGCAAGAAGGGTAAGACACAGCCGTTAAGAGAGGAGCAACAAAGATGTAAAATGATTCTAACATTAAGTGCAAGGAGAGTAAACTAATCCACTCCATCGAAAGCACATTGTGCTACGAGCCTATGACACAACCTGGCCTAAAACATTTCAATAACAGGATATGCACTACAACAAAACAGGGAACTTTCGTCAGCCAAAGCCGACGGAAGTTAGTCCTTTCCCGATGAAAGAAGCTAACTTCCGTCGGCAAAAGACTAACTTGCCAACGGAAGCGAGTAGATGGAAATTAGCTAACTTCCATCGGCCACCGACGGAAGTTAGCTAACTTTCGTCGGCTTCACGTGGCCGACGGTAAGTCGACAGAAGTTAGCGCCGAACTAGCTAACTTTCGTCGGTTTTACGTGGCCGACGGTAAGTCGACAGAAGTTAGCGCCGAACTCTGCCACGTCCTGCATCTGGTTCCTGACAAAAATCCAAGTCCTATATGATATAACCAAACTGGGATTACATCCTAAACTATCACTGCCCAACCAAATTCGCCATCAAGTTTCGGCAATCTGTATGCATGCACACTTCTTTCCAACGAATTTTCATCAATTCACATGCCAAAGATCAACCCATACATCCTCAGCACAATTGTTGCGATGAAGGCAAACGTCAAATCTAACACACTCATAATTGATCAACACGTACAAAATATATATTGAATGGCTGAGCGCGAGAGAAAACATGCGAGGAAGAAAAAATATGGGCGCTAGAGAAAAATAGGCACAAACAAAAATAGAGACCAGACATGTTAATCCTAAATTTGTAAATTTGATAGAGATGAGAAGTGATTTAAGGAATGGATTAAAAAAGAGACTCATTTAGAGGAATTTTCAGAACTTCACTTTTTACCAACATACCTAAATTCAAATATAGATAGCCATATATATAATTTCTTGGAGATGCTCTTACATTCCAGCCTTTCACTTGTACTGCTATCCTAAATGGTACTCCAAGTCTTATGACATAACATGAAGGATAAATATTCAGCAGGTAAATTGACTGGACTGTCCCTGCTAATACTACAGCTTACAGAAAAATGGATGGACTTGGAACTTGACGACAAATAGAAAATGACTCCTGATTTTTACATTATAAAGCAACAGAGTATGTGTAACATGAGGTAGAAAGAATACGATTGCAACAAATGACAAAAACAAACACATTTTCCAACAATAACTTAGAAATCATTGTGGAGTTTATTTTCAGTGTAACAATGTCAAGGAGTGTAGGGTCAAACTATGAACTTGAGTCAGCAGCAGCAGATTGTACTCTGTCAGCTTCAATCATAGCTTTTATGTAGAACTCACCAGCTTTGTAGGAGGATCGAACCATTGGGCCCGAAGCCACATAACGGAAGCCCTGTTATCCAGAATCATGTCATTTCATCAGCAACCCAAGCTAAGTAGTAACTACTACGGTACAAAGTATAGTAGGGTTGTTGGCCTTTAGCTGTAAGAAAGATGCCACAAATTGGGCACTAGTATTACGAAAGGCACATCTTAGCTAAAGTTAACATTCCCAAATCCCTCGCATTCAGATTTATATATGAATAACTGAGGCAGGTTACAAGTAACAGCCAGTTCCTACATCTCCCTTTCTTTTTGTCAAGGACCTTATGGTCCAAGACAGCACTGCCTTTGCTACGATCGTAGCTCCGGCGAGTGGTGGCGCCAGGAGTAGCTCTTGGTTGCCCAATGGTGACCAGAGAATGGGGTTAGAGGAAGGAGAAAGAGAGGTAGAGATTGGGGAATTTGTTCTTTGTTGCCTCCAGTCTGAACAGTACATCCCTTCTTATAGCCAAGCCAATTACATCCCTTTTTATAGCCAAGCCACTAGCTCTCTTCTCCTAACAGAATTCCTAACAACCATCTGCTAACAGAATTCCTAACAACCTCTTTAGCTTGTCACATAAGCTTGACAGCCTATAGTGTATTCCAGAAGCTATCTACTATCTATGTGTGGGAACAGCGTTGATAATGCCTTCCCCACATGACATCTCTCCCTCCCTCGACGAGCAGCTCATCCTCGAGTTGGCAATCTGGATAGCGATCCATGAAGTTGTCGGCGTCGTCCCAAGTCGCGGATGCCGCAGATTCTCCCTTCCAATGCACCAGCAGTTGGCGAACACCTCTGGCCAACCGAGAGCGAAGAACATGTTCCGGCTCAGGCACCACCGCACCATGGTGAATATGCGGAAGGGGTGGTGGAGCTGCTGGTGGCGTGCCTATGAACTTCAGGAGTCCCACATGGAAAACGTCATGAAGGCGAGCTCGGGGACGAAGCTCCAACTGATAGGCAACAGCATTGATGACAGCCAAAATACGGAATAGGCCATAGAAGCGAGGCCGTAGCTTCTCTGATGCTGATGCCTGAAGGGTGGATACAGATCGGTGGTGCAAACAAAGCCAGACCCAATCCCCCACTGAGAACTGAACATCTCGGTGTAGTTTGTCGTAGTGATGCTTGTAGATGGCTTGCGCTTGCTCAAGACGTAGCCGAACGCCAGCCAGGAAGTCATCCCGTTTGGCCATATTTTTAGCGACCGCTGCCACACGTGTCTCCCTTGGCTCATAGGAACGGATGGACGGAGGCTCGCGACCATAGACCACCCTAAACGGAGTATCACGAAGGGCTGATTGGTAAGCAGTATTGTAGACATATTCTGCCCACGGAAGCCAACGTAGCCACTGTCGTGGGTGATCTCCTGTGAAACAGCGGAGATACATGATAATAACCTTATTAGCTGCCTCCGTTTGCCCATCAGATTGCGGGTGAAAAGCTGATGACATGTGTAATTTGGTGCCCATGAGTCGCATCAATTCCCGCCAAAAGATGGAGTTGAATACAGGATCTCGGTCCGAAACAATGGACTAGGGCACTCCTGGAGCCAGACGATCTCAACGAAAAATGCATGAGCCACCGACTCCGTCGTATATGGATGGCTCAAGGCGATAAAATGGCAATACTTGCTGAATCGATCAACCACCATAAGAATTACCGACTTCCCGCCCACACGTGGTAATGCCTCCACGAAATCAAGTCCAATGTCTGACCATACAGCCGTAGGTACTGGTAAGGGCAACAAAAGCCTTGCCGGATGAAGATGATTAGTTTTGTAGCGTTGGCAGGTAGCACACGCGCGTACAAAATCCTAGACTGCTCGCCGGAGGTTGGGAGAATGACAATCATGGCGCAGTCGATGCAAAGTGCGTTGGACACCCTCATGGTTGTTGTCATGAATAGCCGCAATAAGCTCATGCAGAAGCGGTGACTCGGGTGGGACGTAAAGCCTACCCTGAAATGCCACCAGACCATCCAGAAGAGACCATGGAGCAAGACGATGCCTTGCTGTAATCTCATCTTTAAGGGCCACCAAACAGGGATCAGTGTCGTGAGCTTGGCGGAGTCGATTGATAAAATTGAAGGTGGAACCCGAGATTGCGTGGAGTAGTGGCTCGTCCATATCACGCCTGGATAATGCGTCTGCTACGGTGTTGGAGATACCATCTTTGTACTCCACGGTAAAATCAAAACCCAGTAGTTTGCCTACCCAATGGTGTTGAGGTATTGTAGCCAAACGCTGGTCAAGTAGGAACTTTAGACTGAAATGATCAGTCCGCACCAGAAAATGTCGTCCCCACAAGTATGGTCTCCAATGGCGAATAGCAAGAACCAACCCAATTAGCTCATGCTCATAGGCTGCCAGAGAGCGATGCCTTGATGCTGCAGTTCGGCTGAAGAACGCCAAGGGGTGCTATTCTTGAAGAAGAACCGCCCCAAATCCGTGAGTCGAAGCATCACATTCAACAATGAACTGGCCAAAATCCGGCAACACGAGCACTGGTGCCGTAGTAACTGCCACTTTGAGAGCTCGGAACGTTGTCTCAGCTTCTACGTTCCATGAAAACCCATCCTTGCGAAGAAGAGCCGTAAGAGGAGCCGCAATTGTCCCAAACTCTTTGACAAACTTGCAATAGTATCCCGCCAGCCCGAGGAAGCCACAAACCGCTCGTACCGAGCGGGGAACTGGCCAATCAGTGACCGCCTGCACCTTGGCCGGATCCATAGCCACGCCCGTAGCTGAGATGACATGGCCGAGGTATGAAACAGAACTCGTGCCAAACTCGCATTTGGAGAGCTTGACAAAAAGATGGTGTTGGTGTAGGACAGCTCGGACATGACGAAGATGGTCTGTCTAGGACAAACTGTAGATGAGTATGTCGTCAAAAAATACGAGAACAAACCATCGAAGGAATGGTCGTAGAACATCGTTCATGAGCGCCTGAAATGTTGCTAGTGCGTTGCATAATCCGAAAGGCATCACCAGAAATTCGTAGAGTCCATCATGTGTGTGGAATGCAGTTTTGGCAACGTCTTTAGGTCTCATCCACACCTGATGGTAACCCGAGCGCAGATCCAATTTGGAAAAGAAACGAGTACCATGTAACTCATCCAACAGCTCATCAACCACTGGAATAGGATATGCATCCTTGACTGTAATGGCGTTTAAAGCGCGATAATCGATGCAAAACCGCCAAGTACTGTCAGCCTTCCGCACAAGCAATACTGGTGAGGAAAATTCATAGGAACTTCTGCGGATAATCCCTTGTTCAAGCATTGCAGCACACTGGCGCTCTAGCTCATCCTTGTGTGCTGCTGGATAGCGATATGGTCAAACGACCACTGGTAAGGACCCTGGGACGAGCGTGATGTTGTGGTTGTGAGCTCGGGGGGTGGCAATCCCTTGGGTTCATCAAATACAGTAGCAAAAGCATCCAGGAGGTTATGCATGAGATTGTCCCCTGTACATGTCCGAAGGGCTGGACTAGGCAGTCCTGGCTGACCATGCTAGCAGACCTGATGATCACCACGCCAAAATGACATGGTCAGAGCTCTGAAGTCCCACAGAATCGGACCAAGAGAAGCCAACCATTGTGTTCCTAGGACTATGTCGTATCCAGCCAGGGGTAGAGCAAAAAAATCTGCAGTGAATGATTCGTGGTCGACGCAAAATCGCGCACCACAAAACACGCTCGGACATGGTACCCGATCACCATTGGCCACTGTCACATGCATTTTGCCCCTTGGTCGTAGCTGTAGAGATGTGCGGGCTACTGCTCCATCAGCCACAAAGTTATGGGTTGATCCTAAGTCGATGAGAGCAAGAAGGCTGAGTCCACCCAGCTGGACGCACACTTGCATCGTTTCCCCTATCTGGATGCCTGTGATTGCATGAACCAATATCTAAGGTTCATCAATTTCATGGCTCTCCGACCCCTGTTCCTCATCATCATCTTCAAAGGCCAACTCCAAGAGAAAAATCCGTTTACATACCCTGTTATGTCCCCTTGTGAACTTCTCATTGCAATTAAAACATAGTCCCAACTGACGGTGTTCCTCCATTTCTCCCTGTTTGATCTGCCGGCCTTCAACAGTCATCTGTGTTGGCTGAGCACTCACCGGAGGAGGAAGTGATAGGCGTTGTGGAGGTGTCGGTAGAAGACCCTTTTGATGCCATTGTCGGCCTTGTGTTGGAATTGTTGCAGCACACTGCTCGCGCAATTCCAATTTGCGTGCCAAACTCATAGCACTAGCTAGGGAGTGTGGATTATGTATTTCCACGTCGAGGCTTAGGGGAGGTAACAATCCAGCTGTGAATAACTGCACCTTCTGGTCCTCTGTGAGTGAATCGGCGCGGGGAAGCAAAGCTTCAAACCGGTCTTGGTATTCCACAACTGAGCCCATACATTTACAGGCTACCAACTCGCCAAGAGGATTCGAGTGCAATGGTGGCCCAAAACGAGTGTTCAGGAGCTCAACGAAGCGTTTCCATGGTGGTGTCCCTTCATCACTCTGGATCTGCATGAACTAGAGCTGGGCGCCGGCTTCAAGATTGTAAGACGCCATCCAAACTTTCTCTTCTTCGGCAATACGCTGTTGACGAAAGAAATACTCACAGCAATTGATGAAAGCCAGAGGGTCTATTTTACCGTCAAACCTGGGAAAATCCATCTTTTGAAAACAGGGTGGTCGATCTGTGTTGTAGTCACTGCCATGCGCCCGGAGACCAGATGAAGAAGAGTCAGCAGTGCGGTGCTCCAGGACATCGATCTTAGACAGCAAGGTTTCAACTGATGCAGTCAGCAGAGCAATGAGAACAGCCAGATCACCCGTTGTTGGTTCAGCCATCAGTGGTAACGAAGATGAACTCAGAGAAGAAGAAGACGCCGCAAAAGCTGATTCAGAACTCATCGAAGCAGTAGAGTTGGATCGCCTAGATCCTGATATCAAGTTGTCAAGGACCTTATGGTCCAAGACAGCACTGCCTTTGCTAGCTCCGGCGAGTGGTGGCGCCAGGAGTAGCTCCTGGTTGCCCAATGGTGACCAGAGAATGGGGTTAGAGGAAGGAGAAAGAGAGATAGAGATTGGGGAATTTGTTCTTTGTTGCCTCCAGTCTGAACATTACATCCCTTCTTATAGCCAAGCCACTAGCTCTCTTCTCCTAACAGAATTCCTAACAACCATCTGCTAACAGAAATTCCTAACAACCTCTTTAGTTTGTCACA
Organism: Zizania palustris; assembly: GCA_019279435.1. Taxonomy (NCBI): domain Eukaryota; kingdom Viridiplantae; phylum Streptophyta; class Magnoliopsida; order Poales; family Poaceae; genus Zizania; species Zizania palustris. The sequence continues at coordinate 14,427,569 of JAAALK010000086.1, read as the reverse complement.
TAAGCTTGACAGCCTATAGTGTATTCCAGAAGCTATCTATTGTCTATGTGTGGGAACGGCGTTGATAATGCCTTCCCCACATGACACTTTTACAACAAAAACTAAGTTGGCACACTAAAATGATAGAAGTTATGATTTACGAACAGATATTCAGACTTGTTTTCTTATTATGTGCATCACGTTCCCCATTGAAAAATCAGTAATGCTAATTACCCATACCAGTGGGCTGAGAAAAGCTTTTTATTGTGATCAGATGTGAGGTTCATATGGTTGGTTAATGAAAGCTTTGACATGTATAATGTGAAATGTGTCAGTAATAGATTACTTTGAATGAAGTGAAAAAACTTGGAAGATAGACATACCATGTCAACACCAAGAGATCGGTACCGCTCAAAAGCTTCAGGAGTAACATACTCAGAAACAGGCATATGACGTTTGGATGGTCTCATGTATTGACCAAATGTCATAACATCAACACCAGCAGCCCTAACCTTTTCCATCGTGCTGATAACCTGATCTGGGGTTTCTCCACAACCCAACATGATTGATGTCTTTGTAAGGGTACCAGGAGGGGCATAATCTTTTGCCATTTTCAGGACATCTATTGATTGCTTAAAGTTTGCACGATGATCTCTCACATTTCTTTGCAGCTCTTCCACTGTTTCAATGTTGTGGGCAAAAACATGCAACCCAGAAGTAGCAACCTTCTCTACACATGATGGATCTCCACGGAAATCAGGTACTGCAAAATATATTGTATAAAGTACAGTACATAGAATGCCCAATGTTAACACACGAAGGAGATATAACACCTTGAAGTATGAATTGATATGCCACTTACCAAGTGCCTCAATAAGCATTTCTGGTTTCAGCACCTTTAACTTCTGAACTGTTTCAGCAAAGTGAGCACTCCCCTGATCAGGTAAATCATCGCGATCAACACTTGTGATGACAATATATTCCAGGCCCCATGAGGCAATAGCTTGTGCAACATTAGAAGGCTCATCAGGATCTGGTGGAGGAGGGGTTTGTGATGTCTTGACATTACAGAATCTGCAAATTGAGGACTTAATCAGTCATTAAACAACGAAAACAGGAACCCTGCGCTACTTTCTCCAAAAGGTTAGCACCAAACCACTATAAGGTAAATTGCAATATCACTATATCAGCAAATTTAAAACTAGCAATTGGAATTTATGGACAGAACACAACAAAAAATCACATGTTTGTCATACAGGATCACATGAACATAACATAATAAAAGTGAAGTTGCTCTGAAACAGGGGCGGACCTAGCATGGTGCAAGGGGGTACACTTGTACCCCCAAATTTAAATCATGTATAAAATTTGCAAATCAAATTAAGAAGTGGATATTAGTATCATGGTTACACAAAAAAATCATGGATTAGTGGAGAAAGGACGATTTTGAGTTCAATCCCCCATGGCCATGGCGTGAGTTTGTTCAGCATTTTTTTCTTTTTTTTATTGGTTCAGATGTCTTTTGTTTGAAATGATAGGCAATAGCAAAAGATTGCTACAAAATTTAACTTTTTTCTGTTCACGTTCTAGCCTGAGAAATACAACTTATTATTTACATGCATGCTATGTTACATTTAATGACTATATCAAATCAAATACTTTATTGTTTATAAATATATATCATAATTATTTACATGTGTGCTATGTTGTGTTTATTAGTGACGAGATCAAATTAAACACTTTGTTGTTTGTGATTATATATAATGATGAAAATATAATTTTGTTAGTTCGATGTTTAAATTATTTATATTTAAATAAGTTTTAACTTAATCTTTTGATTTAAAACTTATCATATTATTTAGTGCATATATATTGAATTATGTTGTAATTTTAATAATTATTTACTCCATTCGAAAAATATTTTTATCAAATTGTATACGGAGATTTTGACATGGCATACTCATTGAATCTGCCACCGTCTTTAGCTTATTATTGATCGAGTTTATTTTTGATGCCGTGCTACATTTCATGTTTATAGCATGTTTTTTTCATACCTCATAATGAAAATCCTAGGTCCACCACTGCTCTGAAATATTCACCACACAAGACAACCTATTCTGATATCCGCAATGTATACTCTAAAAAGTTCGACCTAATTCAAGAATACATAAGAAGCAGGGTTCTCCAATGATTTTTCACAATAGGTATGCACTCTTGCAATTTTTATACTCCTTATGTTGCTGACATTCCTACACAACAGCTACAATGGACAAAATTCTAAACCACAAGCAGCGTCAAACCATCTCACAGTCTAGCGAAGCAACTGAAATACACGGGACGATGAAAAAAATCACATCATGTGCTCTCACATGAGTCAAAGTTGTACTGCAGAGAACAGAAATCTGAAAAAAAAATCCTCGAAATGGATAGCATAATGAACAACCAACTCTAATTTCTCAGTCTCGCTACGCAGGCATCGGAGTAGGGTTTCCATGCGCATAGCCAAACAACCTAAGCAGCAGGCAATAACACCTAAGACAAACAGCAATTAGAAGGGGATTAATCTCTTACCTGCAGCCGCGCGTGCAAGTGTCCCCGAGGATCATGATGGTGGCAGTGGCGGTGCCGGTCTCGCCGCCAGACCAGCATTCGCCTAGATTTGGGCAGCGCGCCTCCTCGCAGACGGTGTGCAGCTTCAGCTCCCGCAGCTTGGCCTTGATCCCCGCGTACTTGGCGCCGCCGGGCACCGTCTCCTTCATCCACCTGGGCTTCGGCAGCGGTCGCTTCCGCGTTCCCACCTCCACCGAATACGTGAAGTCACCCAGCGATGGTGCGTCCGCCTGCAGCCGCTGCCGCAGCTCCGCAAGCCGCCCCGCCGAAGGCGGGGTTGCAGCCGGCGACGGCCCGGACTGGTCGAGGGTTTGGAGCAGCGAGGGGGTGGAGCTGATGGAGCGGTAGGGGACCTGGATCAGGGCACGTGCTAGGGTGGCGGCGAGGTGCCGGCGACCCTGCATGGCTGCGGTCCGGAGTCGAACGGCGGCGTTGGTGGAGGGTGGAGGGTGGAGGGTGGAGATTGGAGAAGGGACCGACGATGAGATGGATTTTGCTTGGTTTGGTTGGTGCGGACAGGAAAAGAATTCTGTGGGAACGGTCTCAACTGAGAAAATTGGTTATTTGCCTATCTCACAATAACGGATTTCACAAATTCGTCATTCTCGTTGTGGATTTTGCAAATTTATCATTCTCGATGTGGGTTTCGCAAATTTATCATAGAGAATATATGCTTCTTAATTTTATTGTCATTTCCGCTATTTTATTGCTTTTCTTTATTTTTCTAAAAAACAGATGAAATGGTACATATTTTTTTTTGAGAAAAGGCAACTCCAAGACTGGAGCACCCTGCTTTATTGGAAAGCAGTAAAACCAGAAACTGTTTTTCGCCGGGTTACCGGCTTTACATCAAGCGCCAGACTGAAAGGAGCTAGAACACACTTCAACATTCACCACATCAAACTTCAACGTTCACCACATCACAGAACTTAACAGAACATCAACTACCAAAATGCCAAAGAGAGCTAGCCAACAGTCACGAACAACCCAACTACAAAAGACAACCAAAACATCGCAAACCTAGCAACCAGAGCAGCGCCACAGGGGGAAAGTCCGTCCAGCATCACTGCTTGTTGCGAGTCACCACCCTTTTTTTGCACAGGCCAGGTTCCAGCATCAAATGGCCGCGTTTGAACTTGGTGGATTCTCCAGCCGGATGAGCTGTTGAAGCCTTGCACGGAGTAATCCTAGGCAGCGCGCTGTCTCCTCCTTTAGACGAACTGACACCAGTTGAATCCACTGAGTGAGAAATGTTATTAGTTTGTGGATCGGCTGAAAAGCGTTAGTACAAATTTTGTTTGAAAAATAAAATCATTCCGAAGCAGCCACACCGTCCATGAAATTGCACAAAAGATTTGCATTGCTATCATTTTTTTAGTTGCCCCCCTCAGATTATCTACCATATTGAGGAAATCTTTCACATTAAGCAACGGACTATCCACCCCCAGCGATTCTGTGATGAATAGCCAAAGCATACGCGACAAACCACATTCAAAAATTAGATGGTCAACTGTTTCAAGACGACCACAGAGTTTGCATAAAGGGTCACCATTCCAATTCATCTTACTCAACTGTTCCCCCACTTGGATCCTACCTTTTAATGCAAGTCAGGCAAAGATCCTAACTTTCAACGGAACCCCACACTTCCATATTCTCATATTATCTACGTCCGCCACACCCCTATTGATAATAAACTTATATATCGAGTTGGACGTAAATCCTTTCCTATCCAGCAGCCAGCTAATTTTGTCCATCTCCCCCCTCTCCCCCACACTTCTGATGATTGAGGATAATTCCCCCCACTCGGCCAAATCTTCTACTCGCAAAACTCTTCGGATCAACGCATTATCCTCGAACAACCTCACCGCTTCCGCCACTGTTATATCTTTATCAGTGCACATCTCATAAAAATTGCGAAATCTAATTTTGAGAGGAACTCCTCCCTCCCAAACATCTTGCCAAAAGGAAACTTTGTACCCATGGCCAACTTCAAAACCACACCCAAATCTAACCCATTTTGTACATTTGCCTAAACTTTTCCAGAAGTAAGACCCCCTACCAAAATCGGCCTGCATCACCCCTCTATCTAAATTGTACTTCTTATTTAGGATTTCATAACAACAGCCTTCCTGCCCGTTAGCCAGATTATATATCCATTTGCACAGCAAAGCTTGATTCATACTTCTCACATCAATGAAACCCAATCCCCCCATATTTTTTGGAGCACAAAGAGCCTGCCACGAGATCATATGATATTTCCGCTTATCCTCTAGCCCTTCCCAGAAGAAATGAGACCTGACCGAATCCATCCTTTTATAAATGTGTTCAGGGAGGAGAAAAACACCCATAGTATAAAGAGGAATACTGCTAAGGCAAGCATTAATCATAACCGTCCTCCCCCCATACAAAAGCTGACTATTTTTCCAGGAAGCCAACCTTTTCTCCATTTTAGTAATAATCCCCTCGAAATCTCTCCTAGTTGGTTTCGACTTATTGATAGGCAAACCCAGATATTTCATCGGCCACTCCCCCTTATTACAGTTAAAGATATCAGCAACTATATCCAGGTCCACATCTGTGAGACCCACTCCAAAAACCTCACTTTTTTGGTAATTAATTTTCATGCCGGACAGATTCTCATAGCAATACAATAAGAACTTCATTGTCACTAAATTTTGTTCGCTCATTTCCATCATCAGGATAGTATCATCGGCATATTGTAGATGAGTTATCCCCCCTTCAATCAGATGAGGCACAACCCCCGTCAAATGGCCACTTTCACTAGCTTTGACCAACATCTCAGAAAGTACATCCCCAATCAGGTTGAAAAGGAGAGGTGACAGAGGATCACCTTGCCTGACACATTTATATGTTCTAAAATACCCTCCCACCTCACCGTTAACGTTCACTGCTACTCTCCCCCCACTGATGACTTTGTTCATCCAATCAATCCATTTAATGTTAAAACCTTTTTTGTGAAAGACTTCCATCAAACACCCCCATTGCACTTTATCGTAAGCCTTCTCAAAGTCGAGTTTCAAGATAACCCCCTTTTGATTCTTGATTTTGATCTCATGAATGACTTCATGAATTGTCACAACCCCCTCTAGAATATTCCTGCCCGGAAGGAAGGCAGATTGCCTACGGTCAATAATTTTGGGGGCAACTTTAGAGAGCCTATTTGTAAGGACCTTGGTAATTATTTTGTAGCACACATTAAGCAAACAAATCGGTCTAAATTGTCGAATATTATTTGCATCTTTAATTTTAGGAAGTAACACTATAACCCCATAATTTAATCTGGCTAAATTCAAATCCCCAATAAACAGATTATCCAACATTTCTTTGAAAAGGGGCCTGAGAAAAGGCCAAAAAGCTTTATAAAAGGTAACAGATAACCCATCAGGGCCGGGCGCAGTGTTAGTTTTCATCGATTTAATCGCTATATCCAATTCGTCCCACGTGAAAGGGGAAATCAGAAAATCACTATCTTCGAGCGTCAACCTCCTTCTCTCCATCCACATATGGTCATTTAGATGCAGGATAGGGTCCTGACCCGAACCAAACAACTCCTTATAGAACGAGTAAACATGTTGTTTCAATTCCCCTTCATCAGTAATTCTCCTCCCCTCATCTTCAAGTGATAAAATAAGGGCTCTTCTTTTCCGCCCATTGGCCACTTTATGAAAGAAACCACTATTAGAGTCCCCCTGTAGTAACCATTGTTGACCACTTCTATTGTGCCAGTACGAAGCCTCTTGTTGATAAAGACGCATTAGATCCTCCTCACTTTTATAATAGCACCCCCATTCATCAGCTGTTAGACTACTCCTCTGATCCTTCTCTTCCCAATTTTTGATCTCTTCTTGTAAAGCAGTTTTCTCTCGCTTTTGTTGGTTGATTAAGTTCGCCCCCCAACCTTTCATTTTTCTACAGAGAATCTGGCTAGCCGAATGCCAGTGATCCATAATGTTTGGCTTGACTCGTTTCAGCCAAGATCCTCCCAGCCATTCTTTGAACCCCTCTTACTGAAGCCACATGTTTTCGAATTTAAACCCCCCTTTACCCCGCTTACTTTTTCTGTCCAGGTCCACAAGTAATGGACTATGGTCGGATCCTATACGTGGAAGGTTGTAAAGCAAAGCCAACGGAAACATATTCTCCCAGTCAACAGACATCAGAACCCGATCGAGAACCTCTCGCGTGGGCGGCTTATTCTTATTTGTCCACGTAAACTTCCCCCCAGTCTTATCCAACTCTCTGAGTTCAGCACCATCAATAAAAGCATTGAAAGATCTCATCCATCTAGTATTAGGCACCCCCCTCGACTTCTCATGAGGGTGTCTGATCATGTTAAAATCACCCCCCATGAGAATCGGAACATGACTAGTCGCCATTTTCTGTGTTAGTTCTTGTAAGAAACGCCCCCTATTTTCCTCATGAGCTGGTCCATACACATTCACAAGTTCCCACATGCTATTCGTATCTTTCATTGTCACCGTCACACTTAAGAAGAATTCCCCCTGGTCCACATTAGTGATAATGGCTCTATCCAAACTGAACCCTAACAGCAACCCCCCCGAACGACCATTGGACGGTTTAGTTAACCACCAAAAGTCCCTATGGCCACATAAAAAATCCAAATCTTTTTGTTTAAAACTTTCTAACATTGTTTCTTGAATACAAATACCATCACACATCTTATCTTTAATTAAATCAGCCACAAGTCTTTTCTTACCACCCCCGCCCAACCCTCTAACATTCCAAAAAATAACTTTCATCTAATCACAAGAGATGGTAGGGCTCCCATTAAGAGGTCCATCATCTTCTACCCCCCCTAACACAATAGATGACAAATCACTATCACCATCCCCCCAGCACCCACTGGTCTAGAATCAATTTTCTGTTTTGCTACACACAACAAGGCATGTGCCATTTCCTTTGCTTTTAGAAAATCTATGTTCTTAGCAATCTCTTCCTCAGTTGTTCCTAGAGACACCCCAGAATCATCTGCGATTTTTGCAAGTTTTTTATTTTCAACCGTACTAAAAGACAAGTATTTAGAGGTACCTGATATATCATTCAGCTGCCCAGCTCTTTGTTGTGCCTTGAGTTGAATAGAAATACCATCCCTCTTGATTCTCGCACTAAACCTTTGTGCTACGGGAGGAAGCTTGTGATGCTTAGTTCTCTTCTTCTGCACCCCTTTATTTGCATCATCAACGTACTCTTCTGGTATTTCTGTTGACATATCCTGTGAACCTTGTGCTGCTCTTCCCATCTGGGGCAAACCCCCCTTGTGGTCCACCCAGTTGTCACCTTGTTCTGCTAAATCCACCTTAGATGACTTCCCCATAATATCCTCCACATTGGCAATGAATGTTTGGTTATCTTCGATATTCTCTGACGCCTCGAGCCCCTCAGATGTCTCATTCATCCTTTCCCCTTCATCATCAGACAAATCCTCTAAAAATTCTGGAATATCTACTTTGCCATCTTTATCCGAGTTTGAGTTGTCCTCCTCTGGGGCACTAGCATGCTTATACTGGTGTGTCTCAGAGGTTGTACCAGCTTCTGTACCCCCATGCTCAGACTCTTCAGGACCTTGATTAGAAGCGTCCCCCCTGCTGTTATCATCCAATTTCTCCTTTCCTTTGTCACCAGCATCTTTCACAGTTACATTACTCCCGTCTGGTTTAAAAGGAAAGGATATTACCGTATCCAATTCAGGAACCCAGGTAATATTGTACCCAACATAGTTAATATACACCTCTGAAGTGCCTCCAATCTTTGTGGGATCCTTACAGGCAACCCTAATTCTCACAGGTCCAGAATGGTTAAGACTTTTAGAGTCAACCTCCATCGGTTTGCCTGCCAACACAGCCAACCTGTTCATATCCCCTATTGTTCTGGCCACTTGGGGGACACCGAAAACCTTCACCCAGACTTGACTAAGCACACCAAAAGCCTCCAGAACCCTTTCAGTTTCTTCAACCTTGGCTTTTATCTTGAACTTCTGAAAGCATACCGAGGCAAGTCTAGTTAACCCCCTCCGAACCTCCTTAGAAGGGAACTCAACTAGAAATTTGTCCAGATCAATCTGTTTGATTTTCCAAATCCATTCCTTCTCAAAAAAATGAGCAAGTTCCATCTTAATTTGTTCTTCAGAACAAACACCCTCCTCAACAGTTAAGAGCCCCACAACAGCTGAATCCTTGGTATTGAACTCGGGTTTCTCGGTCTGAAGGAAATAAAATCCATGATGGGGAAATCCAAAACCACAAAATTCAATCGGCAAATGAGCAATGGACCTGCTGCCCCTGAGGTTATCTGACATCGGACAGTTGGATGATACATGCCCTGATTGTTTACAAGTGTAGCAGATCATAGGGCGCCGACATTGGACTTGATGATGTCCAGTCATTCCACAGTTATAGCAAATCAATTCATCCCCCTTGTTCTCCCTGGGAAACTGATGATCCTTTCTAGGGAAGCTTTGATCCGTGGGTATCTCAACACGGAAATCGGATTGGCGATCCTCCTTGGAAGAATGCATGCCAAACCGACCCCCACGACCTCGACGGCCCCTACCACGAAAAGCACCCTCTCCATGCCCTCGATCACCATCCCCCCCCCAAGATCCCCCCATTCAGGGACTTTCCTTTTTTCCCCCAAAACGCGAGAGCTCTGCTCCCCCCTTAGATCCTCCACCATCCGGGCCAGGAGCCCCTCCAAACCACAGCTCCTTCCTGTCCAGATTGCGATTCATCCCCCCTGCACGATCCCTGGGCGATCCCATCACAACCGACGCAAAAGATCTCGAGTCTACGAACCTGGGGTTTGCAGGCGACAGCCTCCGAGCTTCAGCCCCGAATCGCCGCACCTCCACCGCTCTCGCCGTAAAACCTAGGTGTATTGATGCAACCGAGAGAGGGACTTTCTTCGGGAACCACAGCCACGTTGTTTTACCTGCAGCCCGCACGGAAGATAGGGAATGGGCTGTCGGACCACCCGGAAGGCTAGGAAAATCTGGCCCAAGCAGCCCAGCGCGAGCCCGGCCATCCTGCAAATTTTCCTCCCAAGCCTGCTCACCACAGGCCCCCAGCCCATCCAGCGAACGAATCTCCTCCTGCGGATTTGCTGAAGATGACTCCCCGACGAAGAAATTTGGTTTCAAAATTTCTGTCGCCGGAAGAATCACCAGAGAGGAAGTTAGTTGTTCCATCTTCCAGCCGAGAAACGTCCTGAAATGGCACATATGCCCCTACTGACTTGCTTCATAGAACCTTTGATGGGGCTGTAGCCATGGCTCCCGAGAAAAAGCGAAGAAGGAAAGAAAAGCATCAGAATAACAGGAATAGCAGTAAAATCAAGAAGCACGCTTTCTCTGTAGCAAATTTGCAAAGCACACGACGAGCATGGTAAATTTATGAAGCTCATTGTTGAGAGTAAAAAATAGCAAATTTTCTCATCCTCAAACCCCTCTCCATGCGCCACGTGAAGGCATGAGGGAGCACGGCATAGGATGATAGCGTGGGGAAAAATTGATAATTTACAATATGTGTACTTTAATTACGATATCACTTGACTGACATGTAGGATTACATGAGTCAATGATAGTAGGTCCCGATGGTAAAAATACGAAATCACTTCTTGAAATTGGCAAGTTCTCAAATCTTTCAGGGGCGGGGCAGCTGAGGTGGTGCGGTCGGGCAGTGGGGCTGGTAGCGTGGAGCAGCGAGGGAAATGGGGCGGGAGGTTATGCATCCCAGTGGAGGCGGTCAGGTGACGGCGAGGGCTATGTGGTCGGATCTGATGATATAGATCGTCATGGATGTCGACCGTCATCTTCACCGTCGTCTCTCCGCCCTCCATTGAGCTACCTAGCCTCCTGCCCTACTGCCCCCGCCTCCTAGCTTTATCGTCGGTTGTGCCCCCACACCCTGCTCCCTCCACTCTTCTCCGTCAAATGCATCCGAAGAGGGTCCCTGCGAAGAACGGTTTAGAAATCGTCTTCACATAAATTTTTTCCGCGGACAACGATAAGATGGGAGTTTGCTTGTTTTGGTGTGGTGTGCGGACAACGATGCAACGGAAGGTGATAGTGAATAGCAAAAAAGTCCCAAGTATGCATATAGACACATACTATTAAACTATAAAATCAAATTATTAATCTCTTCATCTACATTATACCATATAAATTACTCTCTGGAGTGAGATATTATGTAGTAGTCCACATTGGCACTAAACTACTAAGGGTGTGTTTGGTTCTGCTTTTAAAATCTGCTTATGCTGTGAAAAAATAGAAGTTGAACCAAATGAGTTTACCAAAACTGTTTCGGTTGTGAAAAACACATTTTTCTAGTACAAATTTGGAAGCTGCCTGGACCTTGCTTTTCTGCTTTTGTTTTTTTGTTTTTCTTATTTTTAGTACATATTAAATAGTATGAATTCAAGGTGTCTTAATTGATCTAACATTATTATGGTTTGTATTGCATTGCACAATTTCATGAGATAATATGTGGTTGTCAGTTACTTTATAAGATGAACTATAAACTTTTTTATTTATCTAATTTTTTTAGTTATTTAGTTGCATCAATGTTGAGTGTTTCCTATTTATATATATGTATAGAATATTATAATGATGAAAATTATGTAAGTTATAAAAAATAGAGACTTTAAGAATTTTTGTCTCAATAGAGATTTTTCTGGCTTACCAAACCGGCGGTTGGCTGCTCTGGGGGGCTGCTGAGTGGAGTGAATCTAGATCTTGTTAATGTTACTAATGTTGATCAAGGCAGATTTTATATTAGTTTGTGTGTGGAGCTTAAGAGCAATGGGGTGTGCTGGGAGTTATTAAATGTGTATGGTCCTGTTGTGGGTGATGAGAAGTTGGGTTTCCTTCAAGAGTTGTCTGCCAAAATTGCTTCTGTGTCCGTTCCTATTGTTTTGGGGGGTAATTTCAATATGATTAGATCGGCTGATGAAAAATCAAAGGGGGTTATTCACTGGAGATGAGTGGATGCTTTCAATGAGTTCATTGAAAACCTCGAACTAGAGGAAATTGTGAAGACGAGGGAAAATTCACTTGGTCGAATAAACATATCGGTCCTACTAGCGAGGTGTTGGATAGAGTTTTAGTTTCTTCTTCTTGGGCTGCTCTTTTCCCACTTGCTTCTGTGGTGGTCTTGCCTGGTGTAGTTTCTGATCATTGTCCTTTGGTGGTTGACCTTGATAAAAAAATTGTTCGATGTAATTTGTCGTTTCGTTTTGACAATGGTTGGTTAGGTCTTGAAGGGTTTAAACCTTGGTTAATCTCCCATTTTCCGAGTAGGGGTCGTGCCATGATATTGGACTTTTGAAAAAAACAGGGAAATGAGCTGAGGAAAAAATCAGAGGGTGGAGTAATAATGTCAGGAGGGAAGCGGATAAGTAAAAGGATTTGTGTCTGGAGGAAATTAAGAGATTGGAGGCTAAAGCAGACAGTGCTGGTTTGTCAGAAGTTGAGTGGGAGCTAAGATACAGTCTCGATCATCAGTTGGCAGAAATTTATCATAGAGAGGTTGTGTATTGGCAGAGGAGGAGTGGTCAACAGTGGTTGACTCAAGGGGATGCGAACACAGGGTATTTTCATAAACTCGCCACTTGTCGGAAAAAAGTCATCAATTGTGTTTCTGGAATCTAAAGGGGGTTTGCACCTTGCTGATGATTTCTGGGAATCCCATAGGAGAGTGTTTGATGTGGATAACACTGTGCTTATTCGGCCTTTCACCATAGAGGAGTTGGACATGGCTTTCAAAGGCATGAAAGTGAACACTGCCCCGGGCCCTGATGGTTTTCGGTCGGCTTCTTTAAAGCTTTTTGGGGTCATTTTAGGGTCCAGATTAAAGAAATGTTGGACGATCTTCACAAAAATGAGTTGGATATAGAAAGGATTAACTATGGTGAGATCATTTTGTTGCCTAAGGTGAAAGATGTTTGCTTAATAAAACAGTTCAGACTGATTTGTCTGCTCAACGTTTGTTATAAAATTATTACCAGGGTCCTGAATCTGAGACTTACGAAGGTGGCGGAAAAAATTATTGATCCATGTCAGTCTGCTTTTATTCCTGGGCGTAATATTTTGGAAGGTGTGGTGACTTTGCATGAGGTTCTTCATGCGGTTCATTACACCAAGCAAAGGTGTTGTTGGCGTAAAAGATTACACAAACAGGTTTCTGAAGATTAGAAACTAACAAACGAAGTATTTGCGAAGTAAACTATTCCAAGCCTCCGAAAGGATAATAGCTTAAAATAGTTCGAAAGTGTGTATTGAATAAATGTATTCGGTCCTCATTACAGAGTAAAACGGGGGGTATTTATAGGCCCAAACATTAAGGAAAAGACCCTTTTATCCCTCTATTACAACCGACATAGTGGAAACTATTCGGTACCCTTAATAGGGCTAAAATGGTAAAAGACTAATCTAATGACAAAGAAGATAAGTCTTCCATGTTAGCTGGCAAAGAATATCTCGGAAGAGTTCAAGTTCGAAGATATACTCCGAACTTGATTCAATGCACCTCCGGAGTTATATGTTGGAAATCGTTGACTTAACCACCAACCTTTGTTCTGTTACTGCAATAACCCTGAAGATGGAGTATTTTCCCCCAACAGTAGCCCCTCGAATACGCTTCTCCGGTAAGTCTGTAATGTTAGGAGAGCAGTATACGCAAGAAAAATAATCATGCGTAGGGGTTAGCAGATTTAAACCACCTCCGAAATACGTGGAGATGTAGAACTTCGAATCAGTTTCTAAGAAAATTACATTCGAACCATCTTAGAAATAACTCGAGAAGCCCGAAAGCCTTTTTAGACTTGGAAGAAATAGCCGTTGGCTTCTTTCTTCTGACGGAAGTTACGCAATGCGTTAATTCCGCAACAAAATAACGGTTAAGAATGAGAAACGGCAAATGCAAACGGTAAAAAATCGTGGTCTGGGCTATAAATAGAGGGCCCGGACCCTTCTCGAGTACCTTTCCACCGCTTTCGTGCAACAAACCATCAGACAAGCCCTAGCCTTCGTTTCTCCTCTGAAGCAATCCGTGAGATCCCATGGCGAAAACTAGTTTCAAGGGTCCTGGAGTAGCTTCAACCTTGGCCCGACAGCAGGCAGCGGCAGCAGCAGCGGCTGCGACATTGGCAATGGCAACTTCGACACCATCAATGGCAGCAATGGCGGCGGCGGGGAGAAATCCCCAAAATGTCGGCCCTCAAGACCTCTTTCCAGCATCGACGAAGTATGCGGATCAGTCCTATCAATTAGGACCCTCAACCTACAAAAGGGAATCACTCGCGGCCGCAATAGAAGGCAAAATCAGTTCTGGAGTTATGATTCGCAAACCCGGGAAAGAGGTCATTCCGTCGCCAAGGCCCGGAGAAGTAGTTGTCTTCGAAGCCTTCTTCGAAGCTGGCTTGGGGCTTCCAGCAGTTGACTTCTTGGCTGAGGTATTGGACTTGTTCCACGTTACTCTCCCCTAGCTCTCTCCAAATGCAGTAGCACATCTTGCCATCTTTGAATGGGCGTTGCGAGCCGAAGGTTGCGAAGGAAGGGCTGAGATCTTCGCAGCACTGCACAGAGCTTCATGCCAACCAAAAACCTTCGTAGGCCCCGGAGGTGAAAAGATGGTGGTGGCCTTCGGAAGCATCAACTTCAGGCTTCGGGATGAGTATGCTCTCCGGTTTCCCGCCAAGGCCATCAATGCCAGATGGTATACAGACTGGATCTTGAAGTGGTTTTATGCCGAAGTTGGGGCGAGTAGTCGCCTAGCTGGACCCTTGCAAGATATCAACTTCCGAAAGGAAGCTCTGGTGCATCCAGATCCGGGCCAGCTCGAAGCTCGCCTCAGCCTGCTCCAAAAAATCAGTCGCCGCCTGAGTATGCGGGACTTAGCCGAAGAATTCCTCGGGCTTCAAATCCCTCCTCTGATGGCCAACTGGCCGATCACCTTCGAGGAAGATTCGGAGTGTGGTCTCCGCAAAATTTCTTCGAACTCAAGCCCTGCAGGTAACTTCGAAAACAACATATGTCACGTATATTTATTCGAAGAAATAACCAACTTAACTCATTTTTCAGCCTCTTCGGCCCCTATAACTTCGGAGCAGATTGTATGAGCTTCGGAGAAGATTTTGGGCGTCCCAACTCCGATCGAGAAGGAATGGAGAATTAAATTGGTTGGTACTTGGGAACGATCCAACCGAGTATGGGGGCTACTCGAAGTTGTTCCGCCCCCTCTTGTGGATTGGGTGCCTTCGGAGAAAGGGCCCAAAAAGAGAAAAGCTGAAGTCGGAGCCTCGAGCTCTGCCAAGACTCCGCTAAAGAAGGTAGCTCGAAAGCCGAGAGTTCCTGCACCTTCAAGCCCAAGAGCTTCAGTCTCCGATTCCTTAGAGGACGAAGGCAGGATGCTTGTCGACCTGATCGACGAAGATGCAGCCCAAAGAAATGCACATATTGACGATGCTGCGAGCATACCGGAGTCTCAAGACAACCTTGAACAAGTAAGGACTCCAGCGGCTCAAGAAAATTTACCGCAAGACGAAGCCCCTGTGAACGAAGGCGGAGTCGAAGTTGCTGCAGAACCAACTTCGATTCTGGGTGAAGTAACAACGGTCGCTCTCGAAGATGCTCCAACAATCGAAGATTTGACTGTTGACTCCGACGAGGACTTTGGAGTAGCCTTCGACCCGCCAAGCAGCCCAATGCTCACCCGTCGCCAAAACGTCGAAGGTAAACTTCGCATAATTCTTTTGTTCTTTTTTTTGCGAAATTATACAATGTATAATACCTTTGTTTCAACAAGATCTACTCTCGTGGAAGAGGTTCGTCCCGAAGATATAATTCATGGGCCTTCGACAACTTCAGAGTCGATTCCAGAAGTCGCTCAAATGGGACCTGGAAAAGGCAAAGGCAAGATGGACCACCTTCCTGCTCCGAGCTCAGGATCAACTCCGTCTGAGTCAACAGACGAAAGCCAATCTACGGAGGGGGGTCAGTATGCCAGATGTTGGCGTAAAAGATTACGCTAACAGGTTTCTGTAGATTAGAAACTAACAAACGAAGTGTTTGCGAAGTGAACTGTTCTAAGTCTCCGAAAGGATAATAACTTAGAATAGTTCGAATGTGTATATTGAATAACTTGTATTCGGTCCCTATTACAGAGTGAAATGGGGGGTATTTATAGGCCCAAATATTAAGGAAAAGACCTATTTACCCCTCTATTACAACCGACATAGTGGAAACTATTCGGTACCCTTGATAGGGCCAAAATGGTAAAAGACTAATCTAATAATAAAAAGATAAGTCTTTCATCTTAGCTGGCAATAAAGATCTCAAAGAGTCTTAGTTCGAAGATATACTCCGAACCAATGCCTATCTTCGTACTTCGAGCTTGACTCAGGGTATCTTCGAAGATGGACGTCTGGAAACCTTCGAATCCATTATCTGCCTTTGTGCTGTTACGGCAATAACCCTGAGGATGGGATATTTTCCCCCAATAGTAGCCCCTCGAATACGCTTCTCCGTTATCCTGTAATGTTAGGAGAGCAGTATACGGAAGAAAAAATAACCAGGCGTAGGGGTTATTAGATTTTAATTTATCTCCGAAATGTACGAAGATATAAAATTCTAAGTCAGTCTTAAGACAATTACTTTCGAGCTATCTTAGAACTGTCTTAGGAAGTTTTAAAGTCTTTTAGACTTAGAAGAAATAGCCGTTAGCTGCCTTCTTCTAACGGAAACTGTAGAATGCGTTAATTTCGGAGAAAAGTAACGGGCAGGAATGCGAAACGGCATGGACTAACGGTAAAAAATGTAAAGTCTAGGCTATAAATAGAGGGCCTAGAACTTTCCTGATTACCTTTCCGCTGTTCCCTTGCAAGCAAGCACCCTTTGAGCCCTTCGAGCCCTAGCCTCCATCTTTCCTCCAAAGCAACCTAGTAGCTCTAATGGCGAAAACCAAGAGTTCTGGAGTCCCTTCGGCCTTGGCTCGGCAGCAGGCGGCTGCGACGTTGGCGACGGCGCCTCCAACACCCGCAACGACATCCATGGCGGCAGGAGGGAGAAATCCCAAAAATGTTGATGATCAGGGTCTCTGCCCGCCATCAACAAAGTACTTGGATCAATCCTTCCAACTGGGATCTTCTACCTGCAAGAGGGAATCACTAGCGGTTGCAGTAGAAGGGAAGATTAGTACCGGAGTCATGATCTGCAAGCCTGGAAAAGAACTCATCCCATCGCCAAGGCCCGAAGAAGTGGTCGTCTTCGAAGCCTTCTTCGAAGCTGGCTTTGGCCTTCCGGCAGTGGACTTCTTGGCGGAGGTACTTGATTTATTTCACGTCACTCTTCCTCAACTGTCTCCGAACGCAGTAGCTCGCTTGGCTATCTTCGAATGGGCGTTGAGAGCCGAAGGCTGTGAGGGGAGAGCAGAGATCTTCGCTGCGCTACACAGAGCTTCATGCCAGCCAAAAACCTTCGTAGGCCCCGGAGGTGAAAAAGTGGTAGTAGCCTTCGGAAGTATTAACTTCAGGCTTCGGGATGAATATGCCCTTCAATTTCCTGCTAAGGCCATCAATGCAAGATGGTATACCGACTGGGTCATGAGGTGGTTTTATGCCGAAGTTGGGGCGAGCAATCCTCTGGCCGGACCTCTGAAAGAAATCCAATTCCGGAAGGAAGCCCTAGTGCATCCAGACCAAGGTCAGCTCGAAGCTCGCCTCAGCCTACTTCAGAAGATCAGTCGGAGGTTGAGCATGCGAGACTTAGCCGAAGAATTCCTTGGGTTACAAATCTCTCCGCTTATGGCCAACTGGCCTATCATCTTCGAAGAGGATTCGGAAGGCGGTCTCCGAAAAATCACTTCGACTTCGAGCCCTGCAGGTAACTTCGAAGACAACATGTATTATGCATATTCATTCGAAGAAAAAACTAACTTGATTCATTTTTTAGCTTCTTTAGCCCCTATTACTTCGGTGCAAATCGTAAGGGCTTCGGAGAAGATTTTGGGCGCTCCAACTCCGACCGAAAAAGAATGGAGAATCAAGTTGGTCGGGAGTTGGGAGAGATTTAACAGGGTGTGGGGAATGCTGGAAATCGTTCCGCCCCCTTTGATGGATTGGGTACCTTCGGAGAAAGGGCCCAAAAAGAGGAAAGCCGAAGCTGGGACTTTGAGCTCCGCCAAGACTCCGGTCAAGAAGGTGGCTCGGAAACCAAAGAACCCTGCACCCTCGAATCCTGCACCCTCGAGCTCAAGGGCTTCAGTCTCTGACTCCCAAGAGAACGAAGGGAGGCTGCTTGTGCGTCTGATAGACGAAGATACATCTCAAAGGACTGCACAAGCCGAAGTACCTACGAATGTGCCGGAGTCTCAAGATAACCTTGAGCAACCAAGGACTTCGGCAGTTTAAGGAGATTTACCTCAGGACGAAGTTCCTGTGAATGAGAGTGGGGTCGAAGTTACTATGGCTCCGATTCTTGAAGAGGCAACAAGGACTGCTCAGGACAATGCTCCTGCAGTCGAAGACTTAACGGCTGATTTGGACGAAGATCTCGCCTTCGATCCGCCGAACAGTCCAATGATTACCCCTCGCCAAAATGTCGAAGGTAGACTACGAATAAATCTTTCATGTTTATTTTGTGTATTTATACAATGTATAACACCTTTGTTTTTTACAGAGTCCACTCCTGTGGAAGAGGTCCGCCAGGAAGAAATAATCCCTGGACCTTCGACGACTTCGGAGCCAACCCAGAGAGCTACTCAAATGGGACCTGGAAGAGGCAAAAGAAATATAGAACCCCTCCCTGCTGCGAGTTCCGGATCAACTCCGTCTGATTCAACAGACGAGAGTCAATCTTCCGAGGAGGGCCAGTCTCCAGGGGCTCCGAAGGCTACAGGCCAACACTCCGGCCCTTCGCTGAATGAAGATGACCAACAGGCGATAAGTATGCTCCCCCTGTTAGCTCCTTTCTTAGGGCAAACAACCGGTCTTCGGACTTTGCTCGAACCTTTGGATCGAGCTAGCCGCGACATAGGGGAGACCAACTTAGTGGCCATTCTAAGTAAAGCGGACAGGTCGGAGCTCAACGCTTCTATAGAACGTGTAGCTTACCAGGTACGAAACATCTACGAAATAACATAGAATTTGTCTACAAATAAATATTTACCTTGGTTTTTCTTTTTGCAGCAAACAGTCTTGGCCCGAGCTGCGAATATATCAAACGATGAATAAATCGCTCGTCTTCGGGAGGAAAATAACATCCTTCAACGGAATCTTACTATCTCCGAAAGCCGAGTGGTTCAAATGGACAATATAGTGTCAACGGAGCGCAGGGCCAAACAAGGTTTGGAGGCTGCGAATAAAGAGCTCGAAGCAGAAAGAATTGTGCTTCGAGCAGAAATTGAAAAATGTCGGGTCGGAAGGTTAATTATCATAAGAGTGAACTGTTTACGATAGGGGTGAATGACGAGGAAGCTCAATGGGCGGCCGATGGGCTTAATTGTGGGTTGGGCTCCTTCCCTATTACCTACTTAGGTCTACCGATTAATTTTGTCAAGCCCTCTAGGGCGGATTTTGGGGGCATAGTCCAAAAAGTGGAGAAACGGCTATCTACTTGGAAGTGTGGTCATTTATCTCATGGGGGCGGGATGGTGTTGATTAACTCGTGTCTCAGCAGCATACCTTTATATGCGATGGGAGTGTTTTTACTTCCAGATTCTGTCCATAGACAGTTAGATAGGATCAGGAGTAGATTTTATTGGGCGGGTCTGGGGGACAGAAAAAAGTATCACATGATCAAGTGGGAGATGTTGTGTGTTCCTAAAAAGTTCGGTGGTGTGGGTTTCATTGATTCTAAGATGATGAACATTTCTCTTCTAGTGAAGTGGTTCCTTTGTTTATTAGGGGGGCATGAGGGGGTTTTCTATGAGCTACTCAAAAATAAGTATGATTTAGGTGGGAGCCTCTTTGGGGAAAAAGTTCAAAAGGGGTCTTATTTCTGGAACAGACTGATGAAATTTAGAATGTGGTATCAAAAGCACTGTGTCTTCTTGGTTGGTGATGGTAGGAGGGTTAGGTTTTGGGAAGATAGTTGGATTGGTGATGTCCCTTTAAAGGTTAAGTTTGCTCAGCTTTATGATATTTGTGCGGATCCTGAGGTCTTGGTGCATACCGTCCGTGTCAACGATTGGGTCACTAGTTTCAGGAGATCTTTGTCCCATTCTGAGCTGATCATGTGGGAGAGTCTGGTTGGGATGTGTAGTTCAGTGGCTTTCAAGGGTGGCTTAGATAGTGTTGAGTGGGCCTTGGATAAGAAGGGTTTCTCGGTTAAGTCGCTGTATAACTGGCTTTCTTTCCGGGGGATTGAGGACAATGACATGAAATTGGTCTGGAAATGTGCGGCCCCGCTTAAAGTTAAGTGTTTTTTGTGGTTGGCTTTGAAAGGGAGGATTCAAGTTGGGGAGCAGCTAAGTAGGAAGAACTGGCCTGGAGATCCCCAGTGTAAACGGTGCTGTCAGCTTGAGACGGTTGAGCATTTGTTGTTTCAATGTCCTCTTTCTAAATTCACGTGGTGTTTTGTCAGGGATTCCTTGAAGTGGTTTCGTTGTCCTGAAAATTTGTCTAATATTTTCTCCATCTTGGGTTGTAATATGTCTTCTAAGAGGAAAATTAAAGTGATGGGTGTATATGTTGCGGGTTTCTGGGCGTTGTGGATTAACCGTAATGATTTTGTGTTCAATAATGTGCTTTCGGCTAATGTTCTAAGTGTGCCTTACCGGTTAACATGTTTTGTGGATCAGTGGACGAAGCTTGCGTCAGCCAAGAGGAAGGAGGAGGTTTCAAATTGCAGGGACTTGCTCCGTGCTCAAATCCAAGTGCTCTCAAGGGTGGCGCCGACAAACGTGTTGTCCGCAGGGTGAAAAGTAGTGCTGCTTGAGGGGCTAGTCTCTTGCTATGTGGAATGGCTTTTGGTTGGGTTCTTTGAGGCTCACATAATTTGGTGTTCTCTTCGTCGTTGTGGTCTTTTGTTGGGTTTTAGACTGATGTGTGGTCATGATAGGTTCAGCTGTTTCCCTATATATTTTGTCCGGTGGGTGTGGCTTTTTGTGGCTTGAACTGAAGCTGGTAACCCCAGCGAATTTGGTGACTGTCTCGCTTTCAATCAAAGCGGGGTGTGGTTGTTGCCACATCTTTTCCTCAAAAAAAAAACAGTCAGCTCACAACAGTTTTTTCACAGCAGTTTCAACCAAACGACTTTTAGTTTTTTCACAGCAGGTAGCTCACAGCCTCACAACAACTTTTTCACAGCTCACAGCATAACCAAACTCAGCCTAATCTGACTCGATGTAAATGGCTGACAAGTGGGATCCCAAATCTTACTTATCTCCCTCTCCCTTCAGAAAGAGAGAGAAGTGCAAGAGTGAGATATTACGTAGTAGTAACGTTGGCACTGGACTACTAATCTAATTTACTAATCTAATTTGATGTAAATGGCTGACAAGTGGGATCCCAAATCGTAGGCACCTCTCTCCCCCTCCAGAAAGAGAGAAATGCAAGAGAGGAGCGTAATCGCATCAGATTTTTAGGTTTCATATGCAAGCCATCCTTACTGAGCCATCCACATAAGTAAAACCACGTAACCAAAGTCCGAAATCTGGGACCATCCAAAGAGTAATTTCTCCGTATAGAATAGACGAGAGATTAAAATTTCAGTTTCCTAATTTAAGAAAATATACGTCTACGAATATATACTTAAGAGTCAAGCTTTTCCTAAATGAATACTGAATAGATGTCGAGTACTTGTACGAATTCAAACAAAACTTGTATTCAATTTTATTTACGCAGTAACCGACATAATTGGTTAAATTACTCTCTGTATCCACATCATCACCTACTCATCTTGAATATCTAATACAATTTTCATTGACTTTTACAGATTTCAGTTAACTCAGTACAACTTGACCTGAAGGCTAATAGTTGTATGGCAAAGAAAATGTGATCAACACTAACGAACAGCAGACAGGGGAAAATGTCCATTCTACAAACGGGCAATAGCTCACTTACACTGATTTACATCAAAAGAAAAGGAAATTACTGGCAGTTTACAAAAGTAAAATGTTCCCTGGTACGGTGTACAAAAATTGAGCACATCTGAAATGCTCCTTTTGTGACTTTTGTCCCAGTGTAATATAACACCACAGCAAACCAGATGAGCCATTTCGGTTACTGGTAGTAATTTGATAACCAGTCTGTCTATAAACTATGCATGTAAATCAAGAGTTCTAGATCAGAAAGCATGGGAACAATATTAGTGGGTTGGTTCACTGGTATTGTTGGAACTTGCTCCGGACTGCTCACTACTGTAAACACAGTTCTTCCTTTTAAATTTCTGAAAATGGAATGGCTGGTATCAATAAGATGGCTACATTCAATCAGTTGAATTTGCCAATTTCCATCTTCTTCTTGATTGCTCTCTGTCCATGGTATACAAATGAGTCTATGATTCCAGAAACAGTGAAGACACCTGCACATAAAGAAGACTTGGGTTAATTGCACGGCATCTAATAATGTATAGCTCTTAGACATGACAGGTTGCATATTTTGCTCATGGTTAAGGAGTAGACTAAATTGGACAAACGAAATAAGAAATATACAAGACTCAATAACAATACATATGAAACTTCAGCTATTGTCTACAAGCTTCAGCATCTACATTTTGCTCTTAAACACAAATTTAAATGGTTCATATTTGAAGAAAGGAAATATGATGCTTAAAACATCAAATATTCTAGTGTAAGAAAATGTACAGAAGGGAAATGTCAAATGTTACCTCCAACGATAGCACAAACATTAGTTAAGAAGTGCAAAAATGACACATGTTGCTCTGTGAATGTGACCTGCAGAAGGCATTGATGTGAGGTTTATATCAATGTATTGCAATAATATTGATGCAAAATACATTGTTGAAGATTGAAAGCATGAACTTTGATTCCCACTCGTAGAAGGGATATAAGAAAATATAACACACATAAGACAGAAAATGGTGCAAATTGAGAAGGTGGTGCATTAGCAGTGTCAAAGAAAGTACTTCAAGATAGTACCTTAATTGGCGAAAGGTCATAAAAGAAAAATACACCAGGAACAGCATGTATCCGACCGCTCTCACTACTCCTAAAATGTTCAGTCACAGAAAACTGCAGCAAGGCACACTGGAATTTTAAGAAATGCTTCGGTGAATCTGATGAGGATGTTTGTGCACATGAGGGGGAAAAGAAGGCATTACCTGATTCGAGAGAATAATGTGCTCATTTATGTCACTGTATACAGTGGGAACAACCTGGAAAAAACATAACATTATGATCACACTACTCAAATCATGCTATAAAATCAGGAGAAATGAAATAAGCAAGGTGAGCTAGTGCTCCATGTTGCTAGGATAGTTTTAGTATAGGACACACCTTAATGAAGTACTGATACATTCCATATGATGAATGCTGCACCCATTGCACCCTGACATTTTACAAGTAAATAAATCTTAGAAATTTTAAGTATCACTTTATTATTCATACTTGTTTTCTAACAAACATAGAAAGAATGATACAATAAAATCAACAACATGTGAAGAAAAGGAAGCTACCTGTCAAGGGGATTAACCACACCAGGAAAGTATTCACCAAAAGTTAACTTATTTATTTTGTGACTGACCTGGCATGTAATGAATAAATCGATAAGGTTGGAATATTAAAGAAAAATTGTTGGTATGGAAACAATAAATTTTCCTGCCAGTATACACAGTTAAGAAATCATTTGCAGATCTACTAAAGTATGATTACATTGAAGCTGTCCTTCTGGAATGGAAGCAAGTCGTGAACATGAACATTTGACTGCTGGAAGCTTTTCCCTGGAGCAAAGTGGAAATTTCCAGCAACCTTGTTAACTTCCAGGAAGCCATAAATATTGCATCCTTCCCCTTCTTCATCTTTTATACTCTGAAGGAAGCCCTCCCTTTTGCACTACAGAAAATTGCATATCAGAAAATAAAATGCCTTGAAGGTGAACAGAACATGAGTTACACAGAGTGCATAGTTAACTATAGCTCATAAGATAATATTGTACCTGGTCGATCACATCTGGATTTGATACGCCCCAACCCTTTTTCCTGTATGCTTCACGAACATCTTCGCACGAGTTACAACATTGTTCATCAGACTACATTCAATGAAGATATTCAATTAAACCAATGGAAGAATAATAGATGCAGTAAATGCATGCAACATTATATAACAATCTCATTCATCTGAATAAAACATAACAAATAAGGCATGAAATTATTTGATCATAAAAGATGGTTAATTGGATAGCATAAGGCACTAGTGAGCTAGTATAATACAAGAAGCAACTTCCATGTATATGAGTAATAACCAAGGATGCAAAACACTGCGAACAGAGGGAATTCCATTGCATAGTGAGCAACTAAAGAAGAAAACAGAGCTGAAAAGAAAAACTAGAATGGTCTATTCCATTAAATTTACATATGATAACCCCTACTATCAGTCTATCAGTAGTAGGTTTGCCTTTTTGGCTTTGTAATACAAAACTGAAACCAGGACTCCAGGAGTTGGATCATTCACATCAATCATGGAAATGTGCTTAAACATGGCCATTGGTCAAAAAGTTAGCATAAGCTCACATCAGTATATTCCAAAATATTTTTTCAATAAAACTTGTTGAGCACATGAGAACAAAAATAAATAGTAAGAATAAGATCAACAAAATCCGTGTAATCTGGATGTCCAAAGAAACCCATGCAGCATGGAAAGCACAAGGCAGTAACTCTTTAGATATTATGGACCAGGATGAAATATCATATAAAAGCGAAAAGAGCACACTTCTTCTGCACCGTAACAAGAGCCACAATAGGTCTCATTGTGTTCAAGCCTTCCACCATGCCGTTGTAGGGGCTTTTCAACCTATAAAAATAAGAAACAAAGAAACATGCATCATCAGGTTTAACAAAATGCATCAAGATCTGGACATTAGAAGCCAACATTTAATCAATCAAATAGTTATATAAAATGATATATGTTATGCCATACATGAGACATCTAGATAACAGTTCAGATAATATTTGTATAACAAATCTCATTGGTTTCATTCTAAGAATCTAGGGCATTTCCATGACAAAATGTATTCAGACTAGTTATGACTATGATCAATTAAATGGCACTTCTCACTAAATAAAATGGGACTTTGAAGTAATGACATGTTACATTCTAAACTTAATACTGCACTTTTTACATGACAGAAAAGGTGCCAACCTTCATCCCACCAACTGCATCTTGCTTCGTTGCAATAATATTGCCATGGGCATCAATTCTCTGCTTGAATACATCATGTTTCTACATAAGAGCATTACACCAAAATGAGTTAGTTACTACTTACCAAAAGTCTAAACCATCAGCAATCAACCATAACACATGTAGCAATAATAGCAACACACAAATACATACCACATCAAGCTGGTCTTGTCCACTGATGTCCATTGCATCAAGACTGATTATAGAACACTGGAGGGCTGGAAAGGTGACATCAAACTGCATATTTAGCACCATACCAAAGGTATAAGTCAACAAGTGTCTGAACAGAAAGCAGTATAAGATAATTACCATAAAAGAGTAATTCTGGAAAGATAACGTCCAAAGTAAGAAAATGAGATAATCAACAGAAAGAATACAAGAAAAAAGGGTGAAACTGAAAGAAAATGGACAAAGGAATGAGAAACGAAAAGTCAAAAAGTTTCTCAATATCTGGTAAATAGGCAAAAAGACACAGCTAAGAAATATAATTAGTTGCAATCAAAGACTTCAAATGAAAGCTACTCCTTACATTTATGCGAAGTTTTTCTCCCCTTGAGGTATCAACCCTGAGTGTTGTTTCTGTAACTGCATGAAGATATAATCCTGCATGGCACATCATTTACTGTTGAGCATAGGATGCATCATGAGTAGAATGTAGCTAATGACTGATCTTCAAATTCTTAGGTGTCTATCAAGTTAAGCAATATGGAAGCAAATTTCAACATTTTGAATATTTATACTTTATACAAAAAACGACAATTGAAACAATACTATGAAAATAGCCTCTCATTTTCCTCCCTTCATAAAACATACACTCAAAAGCAATGATATGGCCTGAGGCTACATTGATTTTGCCATATGTAGTAACCAATGTTAAGACACTCTGATGTTGACCAAAAGTTCAATTAACTCATTTCTGCACCGATGTAAATCAACACATATCTCAAGTCTCTACCTGCATGGAACTGAGCATTACACATACAAATTTGACCTTACTATTCACTATAAAATCTCTAGAAGTAACATTAACACCAAAATGGTGATTGGTGGAACGTTCCGTGCACCTAAATAACCAAGCACAACCATAACAAAAGTAACAATATAATCTCACAAACTGTCCAATTACTCATGTAACAGAAGTGAACAAAGAGTGCACCGTCGATGTAGTGTATCAACAGTAACAGCCAGATGAAGCAAAACAACACAGTAGAGTTAAAGTCGAAATAGCCGCTCAATTCCAGCCTCATCAACAAGATCTTCTAAACAGTCAACGAGATATCTACAGTGAGGGCAATTTCACGTCGTAGAACGCAAAATCACAATTGCAAAATTGGCCCGCGCCTCACTGGCGCACCGAGTCAATCGATCAGGCAAACCCTCGTCTAGCATCATCATGGTCAAACTCTGGCCATCGGATCTCCAATGGCCAAAGCTGCCCACCCAGGGTGAAGCTAGGGCCGGAGCAACGGAACTAGATCCAAGCGAGATAGAGGGAGAGCGAGATGCGTACGGAGCTCGGAGACGAAGAGGAGGATCATGACGACGGAGGAGGCGAGCGTGATGACGCCGCCGGAGAGGGTGCGGCTGTAGAAGTCCTCGTTCACCTTGGGGTAGGCGTCCAGGTTACGGAGCTTGGACATGAGCCCCTCCATGGCCGAAGAATCTCCGCGTCCGCCAACGAGGAGAGCTTCGATTCGGGTTCGAGCTTGGGGGGATTGGGAAGCGGCGGCTGCTCCTTTTTTATCTTTGTTTTTTGGTCTTTTTTTGATCGAAACTGGAAGGGAGCATGGAGTGGGAGTATGTTTTTCCCTTCCTGTGTGCGCCTTGTTGGAGCGTGGGCTTTGGACTTTGCGTGGTTTATGGGAAAAGGTAAATCTGCCTCAAATGGCAAGTGTAATAAGCAGTAAAAAATAACCTGTTTTTCAGATAGCGATTACTTGATATGTTTTGTTTCTTATTCTTATTTAGATATTCACTTCGTCTAATATTAAAAAAATATTCCAAACAATAATATTATTAATTAAGTATCAAATAAAAGTCTACATGTAAAACAATATTTTCACCACTTTATAAAGACAATAAGCTCATATTTGAGAAGCCATTAAAAACAAAATAATGAACTTCTTAGAGTTTTAACAATAATTTATTTATACTTTTAAGTTTAAACCGATTTATAAGCTAAAGCTGTCTACATAGAGGCCCAAATTTTGGAGCAAACCTAAACTCGAGCTATATGATTAATATATCAACAACTTGGGTATTAATGCAGCATTTGTAACATATGGTTCACGTAATAATAAGAAATAAGATTAAATATAGAGTTTGTTTGGAACTGCTCGCGTCTAAAATCAGTTGTACTCCATAAAATCCTTTAAGGAATATATTTAAAGTGGAGTTGTTGATATAGCTATCTTGTTTAGCTTTAAAACTAGATCGAGTCATCTAGATCTAGAAATTTTAGAATTTATTATATATAGTCTATTATATCTTTAATAATAGGTCCATATCAGCCTTAACTCATTTTCTATTCTCATTTTTTTCCCTTCTTGAGCATGATTAGGGTAAAACAGAGAAGGATTAGGGTAGTGTACCTTCGTTGTTGTTGCTCAATGACGAGGTCATGGCGTGGTCTTGGCGTCCTGCTCCGGCGACGTGGCGGGGTGAGGCAAGGGAACTTCCCGCCGCTACAACGCTAGCTAGATTGGGTGCAAAGAAAGTGCCGGGGTGGTTTTAGGCCGACTAGAGATCGAACCTCTAACCACATCAAAACCATCCGCTTATTATAGCGTTGTGCGGCAGGGGCCCCTCAACCATGAATTGGTTGGATGCCCCCGATCAGGGTGCAGGAGACCGCGAGGTTGTTAGGGAGTTCCGAGTCTTAAGGGGAGGAGAGGGACTCGGCCCTCCCTCTCCTCCGGGAGATCTAAACTAACATTCTCCACCTAGGTCTCATCTTAGTTCTTGATTTGACTTAACATTACAACTATTCTATTATAGATCAATGCATAGAGTATGTTGCATCACAATAGTCAATTACGTACTATATGACTCAACAACTATAATACACCATTCTATTCTGAAATAGTATCTAAACTTATTTTGGGCCCTTATAAATCCAATGATCATAGGCTTTCCCTTAAACTCATACCGGTTAAGTGTTCTCTGAACACGTTGGGTGGTAAGACTTTTGTGAGCGGATCCGCAAGAATACGCTTGGTACTTATATGCTCTAGACTTATAGTCTGATCTTGGATTTTCTCCTTAACAACATAATACTTAATATTAATGTGTTTGGCAGCACCATTTTTCTTATTGTTATAGGAGTATAGTACTGCTAGCTCATTGTCGCAGTACAACTTAAGTAGCTTTTCGATACTGTCGACCACTCTTAAACTGGGAATAAATTTCTTAAACTATAGTGCATGTCTGGTGGTCTCATAACATGCAACAAACTCGACATACATCGTGGAATATGTTGTCACAGTTTGTTTGGAGCTTTTCCGTGACACAACTCCTTTTGTGAGTGTGAATATATAACCTAATATAGACTTCTCAGTATCCACACATCTCGCAAAGTCTGAGTCTGAATAACCTACTATCTCTAGGTTATCTGATCTCTCATATGTGAGTATGAGGCCTTTTGTGCCTTGTACATATCTCAAGGCGTTCTTAACTCATTTCCAGTGATCTATGTCTAGATTTTTTTGACATCTACCAAGCATCCCAGTGACAAAAACTAAGTCAGGGAGAGTACATACTTGAGCATACATTAAGCTTTTGATAGCAGAAGCATATGGAACCGATTTCATTTGATCGATCTCATATTGGTTCCTGGGACACTGAAAGTTCCCAAACTTATCACCCTTGGCTATCGGAGCAGACGAAGGCTTACATGAATGCATACTATATTTCTTAATTATCGTTTTTAAGTATGTCTTCTGCGATAATCCTAATACCCCCTTAGTTCTCTCAGAGAATCTTAATTTCTAATACATAGGAAGCTCCTCCAATATCCTTCATGTTAAAATGAGAGGACAAGAACTTCTTAGTTTATAATAGTAGATTAACATCGCTGGTCGCTAGTAGGATGTCATCCACATACAAGACCAGGAAAATAAATTTCCCATTCTTAAACTTAGCATAAATACATTTGTCCTCTTCATTCTCTTTAAATCCAAATTTTCTAATGGTTTCATAAAATTTGAGATACCACTGCCTAGAGGCCTATTTAAGTCCATAAATGGACTTAGTTAAATGACATCCTAAATTTTCTTTCTCTTCTATGACAAAACCCTTGGGTTGTGCCATATAGACATTCTCATTTAGATCCCCGTTAATAAATGTCGTCTTTACATCCATCTGATGTAACTCTAAGTCATAATGTGCCACTAATGCCATAATGATTCTGAATGAATCCTTAGATGAGACACGTGAAAATGTCTCATTATAGTCTATTCCTTCTCTTTGAGTGAAGCCTTTAGCAACAAGTCTGGCCTTAAATCTTTCTATATTCCCTTGGGAGTCACATTTGACCTTATAGACCGACTTTGCAGCCTACTGTTTTGGCTCCTTTAGGAATTTCTTATAATTTTCAGACTTTGTTAGTACTCATAGACCTCATCTCATCCTCCATGGCCTCAATCCACTTAGAAGAGTGAGAGCTTCTCATAGATTCTTCAAAAGAGGCAGAATCGCCTTCCATTTGAATTTCTTCACTCATATAAACCTCATAGTCATTAGGAATAGTTGATCTTCTCACTTTTTGTGATCTCCTAATGTTCTCTTGAACTGTCACATCATTTATCTCATGTCCTCATGAACTGACACATCATTTTCTAAGACAAGGGGTTATTATTCTTGTTCTTCATTAGCAACATCTAGAACTACAGGTTCCTGAATAATAGACACCTCATGAACAACAGGTGCCGCTAATGAAGGTCCAACTTCAGGTGCTGGACAAATAAGTGATACCACAGGTATATGAAAAATTGGCTCTTGAATCATATGAGTGGGTACATAGACCAACTTCTCTTCAAGACTAATTTATCTAGGTATCGTGCTCCCCCTGATCATAGAGTCTTCTAAAAAGATTGTGTGTTTCGTTTCTACAAACTTAGTATGTATGTCAGGACAGTAGAAACGAAAACCCTTAAACTTTTCTAGGTAGCCAATAAAATGGCAACTTACTGTCTTAGGATCTAACTTACCAATATTTGGGTTAAATACTTTAGCCTCAGTAGGACATCCCCATACTCTAAAATAATTTAGAGAGGGTTCTCATCATGTTTATAATTCATCTGGTATTTTAGGCACCAACTTACTCGGGACCCGATTAAGAATATGAATGGCGGTTTTTAGTGCCTCCATCCATAACCCAATCGGTAGAGTGGAATAACTTAACATGCTTCTTACCATGTCCATTAATGTGTGATTGCGACTTTCTGCCACTCCATTTTGCTTAGGTTCGCCCGGTGTAGAATACTGGGCTACTATACCATTTTCCTATAGAAACCTTGCAAAAGGTCTAGGAATTTGGCCATATGGGGTATGCCGACCGTAGTACTCCCCCACGGTCATATCTCACTATCTTAATCTTTAGTTCACGCTAATTTTCTACTTCAGCCTTAAATATCTTAAAATTATCCAGAGCTTTTGATCGCTCTTTAATTGGATAAATATAACCATAACGTGAATAATCATCTGTAAATGTTATGAATGAATTATAACCATCTACAGACGTCACAGGAAATGGACCACAAATGTCCGTATGAATAATTTCTACGACTTTCATGCTTCTCTTCACGCCTTTCTTAATTTATTTGACGTATTTGCCTTTAATGAAATCTATGCATTGATCTAAGTCTGTGAATTCTAAAGGCGGAAGAATTGATTCTGTTGGACCGGAAACGGCGACTAGAGGGGGGTGAATGGGAGCTTTTAAAAATTCGGGCTAAAAACTAGCCTTCGGTTTCAGTTGTCTCCTGCAGAACAGGCTTCGAACACTACCTTCGGAGGTCTGGTTCGGAGGTGCTTTGACAGCTCCGAACGCAGGCTTCGCAGGTCCAAAAGTTCGAAGCCAAGAAGACTTCGCTCCACTATCAACCCTCGAAAATCTACTTTGCTAAGTCAGTGCAGGCTCCGCACACAGGGTGCTTCGAGCAGGCTTTGCACTTTACCCTTCGCAAGAGTGGACACCCTACTGGGGACTTCGACCGAGTACTTGGCAGCAGCAACTGGTGCTGGGCTTCGTACACGAAGGTCTTCACGCACACAAACGGACTTCGCTACGGGCTTCGACAAAAGAAGCAAAACGGGCTTCGATCAGGGCTTCGCTAGTAATCTGTGAGGTCTGGCCTCAAGTTACACAGAGCGAACGCACGCTGAAAAACACACTTCGCACAAAACACCCTTCGCCTAGACAGGCTTCAGTGCACTACAACTAGCGAGGTATGTAACGCGAGCTCAAGCAAAAAGCACAAAGAAGCAGGGCTTCGCCGCTTGAACAAGGAACACAAATAAAATTGAACTCTGGATGAATACAGCGAGGTATGTGGCTACAGGAGCTCAACAGTAAATGCTCAAAGTGTTAAATGTTACCTACCGAGCCCCCATATTTATAGCCCACAGTTCACCCAAAGGAAGTGACTACATTACCCCTAGGGTTTACAAAGGATTTGTCTCTACAGAACTAAGGGGTACAAAAGGTAGTCCACCTTTATTCTGGAGGCTTCTCTGTCAGCTTTGCAGAGGGGACAGCGTCAGCTTTTTGCAGAGCAGACAGTGTTAGCCTTTGCAGTCTTCGACCTTCTGCAGCCTCCCTTCGCACGCGAGGGGTGCGGTAGCTTCGGCGAGAAGCCTTGAGCCTGGTGGCCTTCGCTTCGCCGAAGATAGCCTCCGATACAGTGACGGTTTTGAGCCGAAGCCGTCAAAGCACTTGGGCCTTCACACCAACACCTCCGGAGTGGACCACCACGGCTTCGCAGCTTCACCCAGCTCGAACTCCGTCAGTCCGTGTACCGAAGCCATGCAGGCCGAAGCACCTCAAGTCAGCCTTGCTCCGGAGCTAGCCTCGCTCCGAAGCCTTTCTCACTCCGAAGCCCCACCTTCGGAGTACCACCCTTCGAAGTCCCTCCTTCGTCCAAGGCCTCCGCATGAAGCATTCCATGAGCCCTTCATCGCAGTGTCTCTCCCCGAGCACACTCCTCGACGAGCCTCACCCGGACCATGCCTTCAATGCGCCTCGACTTCTGAGACCTTCGTCGGGTACCTTCGAATGTCTCCCTCCGGAGCACACTTCAAACACCTTGCCTCCGTAGAGGACTTGATCCACCCAACTCCGAAGTCACTCCATCCGGAGTACCTTCGAAGTGCCTCACATCCGAGGACTTTGTCTCGGAGCACCTTCAGTCGGAGCCACGCTCCGCACTCTCTGCCTTCACCTGGAACGCCTCGACCCGAGGACCGACCCGGACCACCTTCGTAGCCACCGTGACGGAGCTCCCCGCTCCCCTGGCATCAAGCCTCCCGCTTGACCCAGGTTCACCTGCTACGAACCTTGTCCGTCGCCTCCGAAGTCCCTGCGCACCACAGACAAACAGACAAGTGTATCCAGTACTCCGGAGACCTCTCCGGGTTAGCAACCTCCGGCACACACTCCGGTGTACCGCCCAAAGTACCGAAGCCTTCGGTACACACCCAGTCAACGTGTACTGTCTGACCCCTCCGACAAGCACACTCCGCTGCACAGCTGCAGCAACCATCCACCGAACACCCTTCGGTGAGACCACCTCCGAACACACTTCAGAGGTACAACCTTCTCCGAACACCTTCGGAGGTACAACCTCCGAACCCCCTTCGGAGGTACCCTTCGAACAGAGGGTAAAAAGCCTGTCAATCACTCATCACAAAACACCGAAACCAACCCTTGGTTTCTCAATCTCCCCCTTGATGAGTGCATTGACAACCAAATCCAAGTTCAAAAAAATGTAAAAATTTTCAGCACACAAGTGACCATAAAAACTCAGAAAAGAGCCAAATCATGTCACTTGATAAAAGAATTTTCCTCCCCCTTTTTCAAAAGAGTAAAAAGCCCCTTCGGCAATAAAAAATCCCCCTGAGTTAAATTTTCCCCCTTTGGCAACAAAGAGCCTTTATGTCATGTTTTCTCCCCCTTTGAAAATTATACCCCTTGCGGTAGAGAACGAAGCAAAGTCTCTCCCCCTTGAGGAATTTCTCCCCCTTTGGCAATGCAAGCATCAAGGAGCATGTAAAAGATGCAAAGCTTCGAAATGAGCAGAATTGCAAAGACATATGAAGCAAAAATATGCCAACAATAACACCAATGATCATGTGCTCAGCTCAAATTAACATTCTCTAAAAACATGATGAAGCATGTGATTTGATCATTTTTTAAATAAACGCATCACCACTAAGTCAAGGAAACTAGACGAGTAAAAGCACGGACTGCGCAAAGCTAGTCAATTTCTACTCTAGACAGACAAGTCCAGTTCAAATGGAGCAATGAAAGCAAACTTGATGATCAAAGAATTTTGTTGTTCTTTTCTTAATGCCAGGGGTTATTTGTTTGTCCACCTTATACTTTCCAATCAAGCCAAGCCTAGGCATGATAGCCATAAGAAGCTTAAGGCAATGATTTTGGCATACACTACAATATTCCAGTTCAGACCAATGTGCAATGGTAAGCAGTCTAGAATAGGGTAGTGCGACAAACAAACCCACCTGGATCTTTTTACTTAAGGCATGCAAATCATGGAATTTTTTGATTTTAACCAAGTGAACCAATTGTTTGGCATTTTATGAATATCCATGAAGATGTAGAACAATTTTTCAAGTTGCAATTTTTAGCATCCAATGAACAGTGTCTCGCTGTCAAGCAGAAAAAAGATAGCTAAAGCAGTCCTGCCTAAACATGCTAGATTCAAGACTAAGCAGTGAGCACGATGTGACTTTGAAAATAAAACATCATGCACATGAATGTTTCAGATAAATTAAAAAGAGCTGAGCTGACACGATTTCATGAATTAAAAGCAGGCATATAAGTGCAACAGATGTAAATGCAATTTCAACACAATTAGCAAAGGCATATCCATCTAAAATAGCTCCCCCTCACAAAATGACGTAAGGGTGACAAATGCCAAGTTCCCCACGCAAGTAAGCAAATCGAGAAGCATCGAGGGGTTTTGTAAAAATGTCGGCTAGCTGGTGTTGAGTATCAACATACTGAAGTTCAATATCACCCTTCTCATTGTGATCTCTGAGAAAATGATACCGCACATCAATGTGTTTGGTTCTGGAGTGCTGAACCGGGTTGTTTGCAATACAAATAGCACTAGTGTTATCACAGAAAAGTGGAACACTCTTATACTCTAACCCGAAATCCCGCAAAGTGGAAACCATCCACAAAATCTGAGAGCAACAGCTAGCTGCAGCAACATATTCGGCCTCAGCCGTTGATTGTGCAACACTAGACTGTTTGCGGGAAGACTAGCAAACCAGAGATGTACCCAAAAAATGACAAGTACCAGAGGTACTCTTCCTATCAATTCTACACCCAGCAAAATCCACATCGGAATAACCTCGAAGACATAAAGATGAAGACGTTGAATACCATATGCCAAATTCAAGGGTGTGTTTGAGATACCTTAGGATGCGCTTTACCGCTTGGCGGTGCGAAGCTCGTGGTGAAGCCTGAAAACGAGCGCACAGACACACTGCGAAGTGTATGTCCGGCCTCTTGGCAGTCAAGTAGAGAAGGGAGCCGATCATGCTTCGGAACTCCTTCTGATCTACGACTTCTCCATCTTCGTCAGGGTCCAATGCTACAGATGTAGCCATTGGAGTGGCGAGGGGCTTCGCATCGGACATGTCAAATTTCTTGAGCAGGTCCTTGGTGTACTTCGTCTGGTGGACGAAAGTGCCTTGTTTGCTTTGCTTGATTTGCAAGCCAAGGAAAAATGTAAGCTCGCCCATCATTGACATTTCAAATTCCCTGCTCATGGTATCTGCAATCTCGGCAAACCAAAGCATGAGAAGAGCCACCAAAGATGATATCATCCACATAAATCTGAACTAGGAGGAAATCTTTGCCATGCTTTAGAGTAAACAGTGTTTTATCAACAGAGCCCATCAAATACCCTCGCTAAAGCAGAAAAGACTTAAGTCTGTCATACCACGCCCGAGGGGCCGGCTTGAGTCCATAAAGAGCCTTATGAAGTTTAAGGACTTTATGTGGGTACTTGGGGTTTTCAAAACCAGGGGGTTGTTTTACATAAACATCTTCACCTATGAAGCCATTAAGAAAAGCACTTTTGACATCCATTTGATAGAGTTTGAATCCCCGGGATGTCGCAAAGGCAAGCAAAATCCTAATGGCCTCAAGGCGAGCAACAGGTGCAAAAGTTTCAGTAAAATCAATCCCTTCTAGTTGAGAAAAGCCCTGAGCTACAAGTCTAGCCTTGTTTCTAACAATAGTCCCATCCTCCCCTTGTTTATTTTTGAAAATCCATTTTGTTCCAATGAAATGAACATTTGGTGGAGGATCAACTAAAGTCCAGACTAGGTTTCTCTCAAAATTTTCAAGTTCCTCATGCATGGCATTGATCCAGCTAGAATCAGAAAGTGCATGACTAACATCTAAGGGCTCGAAAGAAGCAACAAAAGCAGCATTAGTGAAATGGGCATGTGAACGAGTTACCCTTTGATCAAGCTCACCAATGATCTGCTCGGGAGGGTGCATCCTTTGAACATGATGTGGAGCCTCGCGGCGGGATGCAGTCTCCCCCTCAACTTGTGCGTTGGAGTGGTCCAAGATGACCGATGTTGAGGTAGTCGCTTCGGGACCTCGTGCCGAAGTAGTTGAAGCGGGGTCAGCTTCGGGGGTCGATGTCGAGGGTAGCAGGGGTTCATCCTCGAATTCTCCGGGATCTTCTTCTTCAAATAAGGTCTGTTCCATGTCGTGTTCATTTGCCTGTTCAAAAGCAGAACTAACAGAGGGGGTTGATTCATCAAAAGTCACATCACATGACTCGATGACGGTGTTAGTTTCCAAGTTATAAACACGATAAGAATGACCATGTGTTGTGTAACCCAAAAAGATCCCGTCAGAAGATCGCGACTCAAATTTATCCAAGTTACCACGTTTTAGGATAAAGCAGCGACAGCCAAAAACTCGAAGATGAGTAACCTTGGGCTGTCTCCCAAAACGCAGCTCATAAGATGTCAAATTTAAAATTGAGTGCAAGAAGATTCGGTTTGAGATGTAACAAGCAGTGTTCATGGCCTCAGCCCAGAATTTTCTAGGAGTCCTATGCTCATCAAGCATCGTCCTAGCCATCTCAACCAAAGTGCGGTTTTTCCTCTCAACAACACCGTTTTGTTGAGGAACCCGCGGAGCAGAGAATTGATGTTCTATGCCATGCTCCATGCAAAAGTCAACAAAGAGACTATTTTTGAACTCAGTGTCATTATCACTTCGAATGAATTTCAATGCACCAGGGAGTTCAGTAAAAAGTCTCAAAGCCAGGCTCCGAAAGTGAGAAAACACTTCATCCTTGCTAGCAAGAAAGAAGACCCAAGAGTAGCGAGAGAAATCGTCGACAATAACTAGTACATGTGTCCATGTGGAGAACTAACCCGAGAAGGACCTACAGTGTCCATGTGGAGAAGTTCTCTGGGTTGTTCAGTCATCACTGTGGTGACTGGCGAATGCGAAGCAGCAATCATTTTTCCATGTCGACAAGGAGCGCAAACTAAATTCTTCTCAAACTTGAGCTTGGGCAATCCTCGGATCAGACCTAGGGCACTCAACCGAGCGAGCAACTCAAAGCTCATATGCCCTAGTCTCCTATGCCATTTCCAAAGCTCAGAAGTCGAATGTGCAACAAGACAATGAGAAGAACCAGACGACTCTGAAAAATTAGCTCCAAAAACTCTCCCATCTCTAAAGATCTTACACACCACAACGCCATCAGAATTGAGTACTTGCGAAGTATCGCGATGGAATCGCACTTCGAAGCCCTCATCAAGCAACTGAGATACAGACAGCAAGTTGTATCTCAGGTTTTCAACCAAAGCAACATCTTTGAGAGTGAAGTTCGAATTAATTCTTACCACACCTTTACCTTTCACTCTACTCCTTCGATTGTTTCCGAAGGTGATATGTTCCCTTTGCTTGGTTGTGGTGAGGCTAGAGAACCATGCTGCATCTCCGGTCATGTGGCGCGAACAACCGGAGTCCATGATCCACGTGCCCTCCAAGCCTCGATCTATCACCTACACACGATAAGAATATCTCGATCGCTCAGTGCTGGGGTGAGTGAAATAATGACGAGGCATCCAGCACTGAGTGACACGAGTAGTAGGCGCAGTAAAAATAGACGGTCTACGCACATAATAATCAGAATGATGCAAAGTGCGAGGTCTACCTACATGCTGTGAACGAACAACATGTCGAGGTCTCCTACTCTGACGAGGTACAAAGCTACTCGCCCGGGGTCTACCACCATATGGAACATGATGAACACCTCGAGGAGCAAAACCTCTTCGAGAAGCACGAGGAGCCTCAAAAGCAGGACGATAGTAAAACTCAGACTCATGCATACCTAAGGATGAGTAATGCATGTCCTGGTAACTTATCGCCTGAGAGCGTCGCTCACCCTTGATGCGACGAAAACAGAACCCAACCAAATGACCCGCCCGCTGACAGTAGGAACAGTGAAAAACTCTCCTGGGGGCACTCTCATGGGTCACAGGAGCAACTCTCACAGGCTCCTTGGGTTTTCTCTGAGTGGTTTTCTTGGGAGGATTTTTCTTTGCAGGAGGTGTGGTTTTCTTTGGTGGTTGGGTAGGCTTTTTGGCTGATGGGGTGTCTAACAGAGCTCTCTCTTTCTCTAGGGTAGTGGGAGAGGTAAAAAACAGTTTTGGTCTTACTGTCTGAAGGTATCCTCTCAAAACCCAAACCTAGAGCTACCCCTGCTCTGTCAGCACACAACTTGGTCTTGGCCAAGAGCAAATCCATCCTACCCTTTCCCTCAGTGCATTTATTAACCACAGAAAGAAGGTACTCATTTTCAGACATGAGGTTTTCAGCTCGCTCTCAAACAGTGCCTAGCTGGTCCTTAAGGGTAATGCATGTGTCACACACAGGCTGCACATCCTTAGAACTACCAGCTCTCTCCAATCTAGCCTCTAAATCATGAACATGCTTATCACGTAAATTAATGCTTTCGCGTAATAAAGAGCAGTTCATGCAATCAATAACATCATGAGGTCTAGAATCCACCTCCAAAAGCTGCTTCTGTGCAGTCTCAAGCTCAGAAAGAGTTTGAGCATGAACAGAACGCAACTGAGCAAGCTCACTCATGACAACAGAACAGGACTCACATTCAGCATCATCAAATTTAGACTTAAGCATGGCATATTCAGCAGAAATAGTTTCTAGCCTAAGTCTAAGGTCTTTTCTTTCTCTAGCGGCTTGCACAAGTAATCTATCCTGACCAAGAACTACTTCATTCAGCTCATCTAATTTAATCAATAGCTGGTCAGATGATAGAGTTACCTCAGATGAGTCAAGCTCATCGCCGCTGTGATCGCTGTCGGCCATGAAGCAAAGGCCGGTGAAGTCTCGTCCCTTCTTGTCCTTCTTGTCCTCCTTCCTTGGGGACTCCTCCTCCTCAGAGCTCGACTCCTCAGTTGAGGATGTGTCGATGTCGCTGAGAGCAGCAACAAATGCTCTGGAAGCGGCTTTGGCTACTTTCTTAGTCATCTTGCCGCGCTTGCCCTTCACAAAAGGCTTCCTCTCCTTTTTGTGGTATTTGGGGCGCTCACTCTCATCTCTTCTTGAGCTTAGGGCAATTTGCCTTAATGTGAGAGGTGTCGCCACATTCATAGCAACCACTAAAACCACTTCTCCTCTGATCCCGTCTCTCATGATGAAAGCGGGTGAACCTCCAGGCAATGAGAGCAAGCTCATCATCATCTAGAGTGTCCACCTGCTCCTTTGTGACGGAGACCAGGAAGGACAAAGCAAAACCATCTGCAAGAACACAAGTGCCAGATGTGCTTGGTTCTGCAGTGGTGCCACGGCTAGTGCTAGAAACCAATGCCAATGGCTGTGGCAAAGAGCTTCTGTGCACAGCAAGAGATGCCTTGGCAATCTCTGTGGACTTCAGCTTGCTAAAGAGTTCATCACAGGTCAAGGTGTCATAACCTGCGGACTCCTCAATGCTGGATATCTTTACTTCCCATATGCTACGGTCAAGAGCATAGAGAAGCTTGATAGCCCTATCGTGATCACTGTAAGCAAGCGTCCCGTTGGACCGCAAGTTACTCACTATTGCATCAAAGCGAGAAAACATGGCATCTATAGATTCACCAGGTGCCTGCACAAACAGCTGATACTGTTGGTTGTAGGTGCTTTGGCGCCTGGCCTTAATCTGAGTAGAGCCCTCATGAAAAACAGTGAGTGTTGTCCAAATCTCCCTAGCAGTCCTAAGGTGCTGTACCCTATCAAACTCACTTCTACTCAAACCAATGAACAATATATTTCTTGCCTTGGAATTGGCATTATACTGATCCTTCTCTGTTTGAGAGGTGCGAGTCTCAGGGATGGAGTATTGTGAGTCCACAATCTCCCAAATTGCATTTCCTTGGCTTAACAAGTAAGTCTCCATGCGCACCTTCCAGTATGCAAAATCTGTCCCATCGAACAGAGGAATTTTACTGCCTCTATCCATGTCGCCAACAAATCACAAAACCGGTTAAGGTCAACTGGTGATCTTAACCCGCTCTGATACCAATTGTTGGATCGGAAACGGCGACCAGAGGGGGGGTGAATGGGAGCTTTTAAAAATTCGGGCTAAAAACTAGCCTTCGGTTTCAGTTCTGTCTCCTGCGGAACAGGCTTCGAACACTACCTTCGGAGGTCTGGTTCGGAGGTGCTTTGACAGCTCCGAACGCAGGCTTCGCAGGTCCAAAAGTTCGAAGCCAAGAAGACTTCGCTCCACTATCAACCCTCGAAAATCTACTCTGCTAAGTCAGTGCAGGCTCCGCACACAGGGTGCTTCGAGCAGGCTTCACACTTTACCCTTCGCAAGAGTGGACACCCTACTGGGGACTTCGACCGAGTACTTGGCAGCAGCAACTGGTGCTGGGCTTCGTACACGAAGGTCTTCATGCACACAAACGGACTTCGCTACGGGCTTCGACACAAGAAGCAAAACGGGCTTCGATCAGGGCTTCGCTAGTAATCTGTGAGATCTGGCCTCAAGTTACACAGAGCGAACGCACGCTGAAAAACACACTTCGCACAAAACACCCTTCGCCTAGACAGGCTTCGGCGCACTACAACTAGCGAGGTATGTAACGCGAGCTCAAGCAAAAAGCACAAAGAAGCAGGGCTTCGCCGCTTGAACAAGGAACACAAATAAAATTGAACTCTGGATGAATACAGCGAGGTATGTGGCTACAGGAGCTCAACAGTAAATGCTCAAAGTGTTAAATGTTACCTACCGAGCCCCCATATTTATAGCCCACAGTTCACCCAAAGGAAGTGACTACATTACCCCTAGGGTTTACAAAGGATTTGTCTCTACAGAACTAAGGGGTACAAAAGGTAGTCCACCTTTATTCTGGAGGCTTCTCTGTCAGCTTTGCAGAGGGGACAACGTCAGCTTTTTGCAGAGCAGACAGTGTCAGCCTTTGCAGTCTTCGACCTTCTGCAACCTCCTTTCGCACGCGAGGGGTGCGGTAGCTTCGGCGAGAAGCCTTGAGCCTGGTGGCCTTCGCTTCGCCGAAGATAGCCTCCGATACAGTGACGGTTTTGAGCCGAAGCCGTCAAAGCCCTTGGGCCTTCGCACCAACACCTCTGGTGATGAGGACATCACTTCACATGATACACACATGGAGCCTCCACCTACAATTCAGTTACTAGGACGAATCACATGCGCCCGTGCCCGTCGCTTGAACCATGAGGTTAATTCTTTCCTTAGCAACTATGTCAATATTTGTTTGGATGGGATGCTACTGAATACTAGTGATATTTTGTTGCTTAGGAACATGGGAGATGGAATAGAAGAATTGGAGTTGAAGACGGAGCCGCACGGATGTTTGAAGTCAAGATTTCGCTGGTTCGGACTACATCGACCACCCTGCACCAAAATGGGCGTAACTTCCTCATACGAAGTCCGATTGGCGCGTTCTTTGACTTTTTGGAAAGCTAAGGAGAAGACGGATCGTTTGCCGTTGGTTTCACATCATTTGGAGTCTCGAGTCGTTCTGTGTGACCGAAACCGTCCTGCGTGATAAAACTGGACCGTGTTGGTCCATAGTGCATGTCTGTTCGCCTTCTAGCCCACAGCCCATGTCTGTTCGCCTTCCACAGGCCGCCGCCCTATATATTCTCACGCCAGCCACTTCTAGGGTTAGGTTTTGCTTTGTTGCATCTACACTGTTGTGTTTAGATCCCGCCTCTTGCACCGGACCGATTGGCTGCTGCATTGGCGTTTGTGAAACCTCACCTTATCTTCGTTTGTCTGTGATTTGGCATTCGATTTGTATCCTTCCTGTTCTTGCTTGTGTTCTTGGGTTCGCTTGCAGGAATTAGCCTTCGTGGCGAGGTCAATCGCGTTCTGCGTGGTTGATAACCAATGGAGACAGTGGTGTAACTATTGCAAGGTTTTGATCCGCCGGACCGGAGCCTTGGATCGCCAACGTCGAGATTCTCCACCAACCCAAGTTTATCCCTTACCTAGCGGAAGATCGGGACCACTCCCCCATCAGCTGGTATCAGAGCTCAGATTTCCCGTTAGGTAATCTCGATCTGCTTTTGTTTTACCCAGAGTCCAGAAAACCGCACCAAAAAAAATTCCCCACCGAGAACCCCTTTGTGCCTTGCGATTTTAATTTCAGTTTTAACTTTGTTGAGTTCGTGTTCTTGGTCGAGTCTTGTTGCTGGTTTAGTCATCCCTCTGTGTCGTTTGAGTAGTAGTTGTTCTTGTGTCTCAGATAAAATTCCCCACCGAAAAACCCCCTTCCGCAACCCTATTTTGTTTTCCACATCCAGTCTCTTGTGACCCCCCTTCAGTAAAACAGGCATAACTTTTAGCTCGTTTGGCAGAAAAATCTGAAATTTTTTGAGCGTGTTCCTGACCCGATTTGGGTGGGTATACGCCGGTTAGCCCTCACCAAACTCGCCAAAAAAAATCAGGAAGATAAAGAAAAAAATTGGACAAAGTTTTTGCTCGCCGGACAGCGAACTTGTTTGAATTTTTGTGAGCCACATCCCACCTCAGTTGTAGGTGCCAATTTTTGTGGTTGTATCTCTTGTCATCCTTGTTTCAAAAAAAAATAGAGTGAAAAAAAAGAGAAAAAAAAATATATATATAAAAAAAGAGAAACAGTCCTGTTATTTGCTTGTCCGAACTCTTGTCCGAACTCCTGTCCGAACACTTGTCCGATCTGAGGAAGGCTTTGGCTGTTTGTTGCTTGTCCGAACTCTTGTCCGAACTCCTGTCCGAACACTTGTCCGATCTGAGGCAGGCATTGGCTGTTTGTTGCTTGTCCGATCTCTTGTCCGAACTCTTGTCCGAACTGTTGTCCAATCTGAGGCAGGCCTTGGCAGCCTTTTGCTTGTCCGAACCCTTGTCCGATCTCTTGTCCGATCCCTTGTCCGATCTGTAGAGAGCTGAATTTGGCCTGTGTTGCTTCCATTTGATTTTTGGGCACATAGTTTCCCTCTATTACTTGAACTTTCACTTTGGGAGCACTACGGTCAGCAACTTTGACGAGTACTTGGGAATACTTATTGAACTTGGTTTAACTGTTATTATTATCGCTAATCCTTGCTACTCACTTGCCTTCCAAGCTACACCTTTCTCTTGGTCAGGACAAGATCATTTCTTGCAATTGTACACCACCCTCCACTTGGTTCATCACCTGTAGGCCGGTGACCTCACTGCGACGTGGTAAGAACACTTGCAAGCGTGGGTAAGGTGCTTGACGAATTGCTTCCACCCCACACCCACCACCAGACCTAGCTGTTTTACATAAGGATTATTCTTTGTTGCTTTATCTTTTCACTAACATGGCAGCACTTATTGTACAACGTGACTTGAGCACTCACATGGACCAGGACGACCAGGCACAACGGAATAATATATTTCAGACCATCTTCCTCGTCAATAACCGTCGTGCGTGTGTCATCATCGACAGCGGTAGTTGCAACAATTTGGTGAGCCTCGACGTGGTAACTAAGCTTCAACTTCCCACACGTGCACATCCACACCCTTACCATGTGCAATGGCTCAACGATAGCGGTAAGGTCATGGTAACACAAACTGTTCACATCGAATTTGCCATTGGTACATACTTCGGAAGTGCTGATTTTGATGTAGTACCAATGCAAGCATGTTCTCTATTACTTGGTAGACCTTGGGTATATGATACTGATGCTACACACCATGGTAGGAGCAATAAGTACACATTTATGTATAAAGGAAAGAAAGTTACATTGCTTCCTATGACTCCTGCTGAAATTGTGAAATTTGAACAAGAAAAACGTGCTAGGGACGCACAAAAGAGCAAACAACTTTCTGAAAATCAGCAAGTAGCTAAAACACTTTCGAGGCAACAAAAAGAAAAAGTTGTTTCTCCTTCCTCATCACAAGTTATTAATCTGAAAGGATGTGTCATGCATGCCACTAAAACTAGCCTTGCAGTACGTAGTTTTCTTGGTCTTGCAGGTTTCTACCGGCGTTTTGTGAAAGATTTCAGCACCATAGCTGGTCCTTTACCTGAATTGACCAAGAAGGGAGTTACTTCTACTTGGGAGTCAGCACAAGAACAAGCTCTTGCCACACTTAAGGATCGCCTTACACGTGCACCTCTACTTCAGCTATCCGACTTCAGTAAGTCTGTTGAGCTAGAATGTGATGCTAGTGATTTTGGAATAGGAGATGTGCTGCTACAAGGAGGTAAACCCGTGACCTATTCTAGTGAGAAATTGCATGGTCCACAATTGAATTGTTTTACCTATGATAAAGAATTATATGCCTTAGTGCGTGTGCTTGAAACTTGGCAACATTCTGATCATGAAGCACTAAAATATTTGAGAGGGCAAGCTAAACTGAACCATAGACATGTTAAATGGGTTGAATTTATTGAATCTTTCCCATACATTGAGAAATACAAGAATGGCAACGAAAATGTGGTTGCTGATGCTTT
The DNA here is from genome assembly GCA_019279435.1 of Zizania palustris. Classification (NCBI taxonomy): domain Eukaryota; kingdom Viridiplantae; phylum Streptophyta; class Magnoliopsida; order Poales; family Poaceae; genus Zizania; species Zizania palustris. The sequence goes on along the minus strand of JAAALK010000086.1, from coordinate 14,383,353 downwards.
GTCCCGTAGGATTGTTCTTTTATCTCAACTTGATATTAACGTTCCAGATTTGGAAAGTTTGAAAGATTTGTATGTTGTAGATAAAGAATTTGCTGAACCATTCACTAAATGTAATGATGGGAAAGGTTGGGAAAGATTTCATGTTTATGACGGCTTCTTGTTCCATGCTAACAAGCTATGTGTTCCAGATTCGTCCGTACGTTTGCTGTTGTTGCAGGCATCACATGGCGGTGAATTAATGGAACATTTTGGGAGAGAAAAGACTTTGGCCCTGCTGTCCAATAATTTTTATTGGCTACAGATGCGGAGAGATGTTGAACGATTTGTGCAGCGTTGTGCCACATACCATAAAGCTAAGTCCAAACTTAACCCATATGGTTTGTATACTCCACTTCCTGTTTCTAGTGCACCTTGGGAAGATATTAGCATGGACTTTATTGTGGGATTGCCTAGAACAAAGAAGGGGAGAGACTCCATATTTGTAAGATTGGATAGGTTTTCTAAAATGGCACACTTTATTCCCTGTCACAAGACCAACGATGCTTCACATACTGCTGATTTATTCTTCAGGGAAATTGTGAGATTGCACGGGATGCCCAGAACCACTGTTTCAGATCATGATGTGAAGTTTATGAGTTACTTTTTGAAGACAATGAGGGACAAGCTTGGCACAAAATTGCTATTTTCAACAACTTGTCACCCGCAAACTGATGGTCAAACAGAGGTGGTAAACCGTACACTCTCCATGTTGCTGCGAACAATGATTGAGAAGAACTTGAAAGAATGGGAGGACTGTCTTCCACATGTTGAATTGGCATACAATAGAGCTGTCCACTCAACAACACAATTGTGCCCGTCTGAAGTGGTGTATGGTTTTAAGCCAATCACACCACTTGATTTGCTGCCACTTCCTTTTCAAGAGAGAGCAAACATAGAGGCAACTAAGCGTGCAGAGTTTGTGAAAGCTATGCATCTAAAGACCAAGGAAGTTATAGAAAAGAAGGCACGCTATTTTGCTCAGAAGACAAATAAAGGAAGAAAGAAGATGTTTTTCAAACCAGGAGATCTTGTTTGGTTGTACTTGCGCAAGGATCGTTTTCCTGATTTGAGAAAGTTTAAATTGATGCCCCGTGCTGATGATTTAAAACCCTATTTGGGAGCTGACGATGAGCTTGAGTCGAGGACGACTCCAATTCAAGAGGGGGAGGATGATGAGAACATCACTTCACATGATACACACATGGAGCCTCCACCTACAATTCAGTTACTAGGACGAATCACATGCGCCCGTGCCCGTCGCTTGAACCATGAGGTTAATTCTTTCCTTAGCAACTATGTCAATATTTGTTTGGATGGGATGCTACTGAATACTAGTGATATTTTGTTGCTTAGGAACATGGGAGATGGAATAGAAGAATTGGAGTTGAAGACGGAGCCGCACGGATGTTTGAAGTCAAGATTTCGCTGGTTCGGACTACATCGACCACCCTGCACCAAAATGGGCGTAACTTCCTCATACGAAGTCCGATTGGCGCGTTCTTTGACTTTTTGGAAAGCTAAGGAGAAGACGGATCGTTTGCCGTTGGTTTCACATCATTTGGAGTCTCGAGTCGTTCTGTGTGACCGAAACCGTCCTGCGTGACAAAACTGGACCGTGTTGGTCCATAGTGCATGTCTGTTCGCCTTCTAGCCCACAGCCCATGTCTGTTCGCCTTCCACAGGCCGCCACCCTATATATTCTCACGCCAGCCACTTCTAGGGTTAGGTTTTGCTTTGTTGCATCTACACTGTTGTGTTTAGATCCCGCCTCTTGCACCGGACCGATTGGCTGCTGCATTGGCGTTTGTGAAACCTCACCTTATCTTCGTTTGTCTGTGATTTGGCATTCGATTTGTATCCTTCCTGTTCTTGCTTGTGTTCTTGGGTTCGCTTGCAGGAATTAGCCTTCGTGGCGAGGTCAATCGCGTTCTGCGTGGTTGATAACCAACGGAGACAGTGGTGTAACGATTGCAAGGTTTTGATCCGCTGGACCGGAGCCTTGGATCGCCAACGTCGAGATTCTCCACCAACCCAAGTTTATCCCTTACCTAGCGGAAGATCGGGACCACTCCCCCATCATCCGGAGTGGACCACCACGGCTTCGCAGCTTCACCCAGCTCGAACTCCATCAGTCCGTGTACCGAAGCCATGCAGGCCGAAGCACCTCAAGTCAGCCTTGCTCCGGAGCTAGCCTCGCTCCGAAGCCTTCCTCACTCCGAAGCCCCACCTTCGGAGTACCACCCTTCGAAGTCCCTCCTTCGTCCAAGGCCTCCGCATGAAGCATTCCATGAGCCCTTCGTCGCAGTGTCTCTCCCCGAGCACACTCCTCGACGAGCCTCACCCGGACCATGCCTTCAATGCGCCTCGACTTCTGAGACCTTCGTCGGGTACCTTCGAATGTCTCCCTCCGGAGCACACTTCAAACACCTTGTCTCCGTAGAGGATTTGATCCACCCAACTCCGAAGTCACTCCATCCGGAGTACCTTCGAAGTGCCTCACATCCGAGGACTTTGTCTCGGAGCACCTTTAGTCGGAGCCACGCTCCGCACTCTCTGCCTTCGCCTGGCACGCCTCGACCCGAGGACCGACCCGGACCACCTTCGTAGCCACCGTGACGGAGCTCCCCGCTCCCCTGGCATCAAGCCTCCCGCTTGACCCAGGTTCACCTGCTACGAACCTTGTCCATCGCCTCCGAAGTCCCTGCGCACCATAGACAAACAGACAAGTGTATCCAGTACTCCGGAGACCTCTCCGGGTTAGCAACCTCCGGCACACACTCCGGTGTACCGCCCAAAGTACCGAAGCCTTCGGTACACACCCAGTCAACGTGTACTGTCTGACCCCTCCGACAAGCACACTCCGCTGCACAGCTGCAGCAACCATCCACCGAACACCCTTCGGTGAGACCACCTCCGAACACACTTCGGAGGTACAACCTCCTCCGAACACCTTCGGAGGTACAACCTCCGAACCCCCTTCGGAGGTACCCTTTGAACAGTGGGTAAAAAGCCTGTCAATCACTCATCACAAAACACCGAAACCAACCCTTGGTTTCTCAGATTCCTTAACAAGACATTCAATCCCCCCTCAAAATATGGCCTAAACGTCAATGCCATAATTTTGAAGATAAGTCATTAGTTCTCTTACGCTTATTAGTTCTGTTAGACAAGGTGTTTTCACTTATGGCATTCACTGAATCATTCAAAGTCAAAAGATAAAGTTTGTCATGCTCGAAGGCAAGACCCACAACTTTATTATCATAAATAATAGAACATTGTTTGTCGTCAAAATGACAATCATATCCATTATTAACTAAATAAGAAACGGAATCAAGTTTCTCCTCATCAAAGGAACATAGAGTACATCTTGCAAAAGAATTACAAAGCCATTCTTAAGTTCTAATGAGAGATTTCTTATGGCTTCAACTTCTGCTTCAACACCATTTGCAACTCTAATTGTTCTTTCGCTTCTTCCCAAAGATCTCATCATAGCAAATCCCTGCAAAGAGTTAGTAACATGAACAATTTCACCTGAGTCAATCCACCAAGTGTTGGTAGAATAATCTAATTACAAGGATTCATCAATACAAGTTATTTCATCATTACCATGTTTGCTCATCCATTTGAGAAACTCCACGCAATCCTTCATGTGGTGTCCGTCTTTCTTGCAATGCCTACAGACGCCCGAAAGGACATTATGTTCCTTTTGCGACGCTTTCCCCTATCTTAAAAGTCTTAATGTTCTTCTTAGGAGAAAAGGTTTTCTTCACCATATCTTGGATGTTATGTACAAAATCACTTCCACGTGCCTTCTTAATGTGCTCTTCTTCTTGAACGCGGTTGGATACTAACTTCTCCAAAGTCCAGTCTTCTGGATGAGAGTTATAATTGACCACAAAGTACTCAAAATCCTTACTCAGAGAAGTCATGATCACATGAACTATAAAGTCCAAAGGCAACTCCATTTTCATGGACATCAACTTAGAAGCCCAGTTGCTCATTCTCAAAATGTGGTCTCTAATGCCCTCGCCACGGTATTTCTCCGTGACGAGCTTCTTAATGATGGAGCTCGCGTGAGCCTTAGTAGAGCTAGTAAACTGACTTTCCACCTTCTTAAGGTACTTTGTAGCAGTCTCACATTTTGGGATACTGTAACAACCCAAATTTTCAAAGGTAAAAACAAAATGAGAAATAAAAAATTTTCATAAAAGAATTTGTTGTTACGGAAACGCGCCCCACACTTGGGTCAGTTTGACGATCCAAAAGCACACGGATACTTAGGGATAAACCTAAGCGTGATGTGGCGCTGATGTTCTGTTTCGACAAATCCTTAATAGTTGTAAGGGTAACAGAGTCGGCAGGTAATCAAACAAATACTAAGAAATAAAGTCCGATTAGCTAATGTGAATAAAAAATAATAAAGCAAACCGGCCAGCCTAAGGCCGGTTTATATCTGTAGTGAAGGGAGTTCGAAGCGTCCTGAAGGGGGCTTCGGCCTGTTGATCAGCCAAACCGGAGGTATACTCCCGGTCAGCTCGGTGATGCGAGGTATCGCCGAAGGGGTACCCTTCGGCACTCGACACGGGATAGATCCGAAGTACCCCGAAGGGGGAGGCTTCGGCCTGTTGGCCGGTCGAACCGGAGTGAAACCTGCGGTTGGACTGACGCCTGCGAAGGGGTCGCCAAAGAGGGCTTCGTCATTATGGTGCGAAGCGGGGTCCGGGCGGTCAGACCGATGGAGGGTACCCGATCAGACCGACAGCGAAGCTTCGATCAGACCGGGGGCTTTGGCACCGTGGAGTTCGATGCAGAGCAATTTTCTGCGGAGGGTTCTCGCTGAAGAGGGCTTCGACGTGATGGCGAAGGGTGCTCCAGCACGGAGTGGAGGGATCCGGTCGCACCAGCGAAGGCCCCTCGGTCGGACCAGGGGTGCTAGTGACGGCGTAGCGAAGCGTGCCGACAACAGCCTGACAGCCCGGCACGGCAACGCCCGGTAAGACCAGCGAAGCCCTATCGGTCGGACTGATAGGCTTCGGTTTGATCTCCTAAGAGCATCTCCATTGTACTTGCTATCACACTTGCTATCCCCTAAAATAGCAAGTATTATCCAAAAATCATTCCATTGTACTTGCTACTTAACTTGTTATTTTAGGGGGCTTGCTATTCCTCTCTCCACACTTGCTACATCTAGCAAGCCAACCAAACTTGCTATTCCAAGCTTGTTTAATTATTTTCATTTTGTTTGCATGTATATAAATTGATAAAATATAGTTACATTTAAATAGAGAATCATATTTAGTAAGTACATTGGAGTGAATAACAAAATAGCAAGTCAATTTGAATAAGAAAGCTTGCTATTGCTATGAATAACAAGTCAAAAATAACAAGTACAATGGAGATGCTTTAACAAGCCAATCAAACTTGTTATTTCATTGAATATTGAGATTGTTTAAATGTTTTCACTTTCTTTGCATATATATAAATTGATTAAATATAGCTCCATTTGAATAGCAATTCACATTTAGCAAGTACATTGGAGTGGATAGCAAAATAGCAAGCCAATTAGAATAGGGAGACTTGCTATTGTTATGAATAGCAAGTCAAAAATAACAAGTACAATGGAGATGCTCTAAGGGCTCCGGCAACCTTGAAGATGAACAACAATCAACCCCAAACTTATTGGCGATGATTTTGAAGATGTTTCCCCTGAAAAACAGTAAAAGATCAAGTGCAATTCGGCCTAGAGGCCGAACTCCGAAGAGTAGCAGAAGAAAGCCAATAAAACGATAAAAATCCGTTTCGTGGATTAAACGGGAGATTCACGAGCAAATCAACAAGGGTTACCGTGATTTCGACGCGACAGATGGAGGGCTTTTAGCGCAAACCCACGAAAATGGATATTACTTGGCTAATCCTAGGGCAAGGAAAGTAGATTGGAAGATAAAAGAACGATTCAAAGTGAGGGCTTTGTGTTGATATGAAAGCGGGGGTCCTCCTTAATCGGCCTCACCCCTATATTTATAGGGGCTGGTCTCATCTAATTTGAGTAGGATTCGGCCATGTGGTTAAGATTTGGATAATAGATCAAAAACATCCGAATTATACTAATCTGAATAGAACTCTGCCGGCCAGAGTGGGCCTCTGTGGGCCTCGTCGAAGCCAGCCTGCTGGGTCGAAGCCTACAGGCCACCGAAGGGGCCCACTAGGCCGAAGCTTGCCTGCGAACCAAGCCTCCGAAGGTGCTGCCGAAGCCCAACACAGGACGGGCCTTGGCACTTCAGGACTTCGGCGTGTGCAGAGATGGCATATTTTCAGCCCAAATTACCAAAATTGATATTTTGACAATTCCGACCATTAATGCCAAATTCGAGTGTCAACAGAATTATTTTTTATTATTGAATAAGCTGAAAATTTCCAAATAAAGAAATCTTGAGAAATAATTGAAATCTTAAGTTGAGAAAATTATGTTAGGTTCCTAAGACCAAGATATATTTTTGAGAATTTTTACAAATTTTTAGGACTTTTGCAGATGACTCATAATTTATAAATTATTTCCAGTACTTATTTTTATTTAGAAATGAATTTTTAATAGATTTGAGCCTCACGCTCCCTTTCTCCCTCTATAGGCCAGCCCAGCCCGCCAACTCCCTGCACCCCCACTAACAGGTGGAACCCACCTAACAACATTTTCCCCTTCACCCCCGCGCGCCCCCGAGCGCCTCAGACCCACCTATCGGCGCCGATTGTCGCACCCGCCCTCATTGTCATGTGAACCCCTTTGTTAGCTCTGTCTTTATCGTAACGCCGCCGCCCCCAAAACCCTCTGACCAAAACCCTAGCTCCGCAATCCACCTCCTCCGCACGTCATTCCAAAAATTAAGCCTGCCATTTAATTCCCCGTGATCCGGCGATCACTTTCCCCCGATTGCCGAAGCGTTCAATCCCGCCATCGCCGGATTCGCATACATGGAAACCTCACCGGTGCAATTTAGGAATCCTCCTCGGTTTTCCTTGTATTCAACCTTCCATCCTTACCTCTGGTGCTCTCTATTTAATCCTCGCACCTCACCACGTTCAGGCCTCACCACATTGTCATAACCCTCGCATTCCAGAGCGCCCGCACGCCCGTTCTCACGTCGTCGCTCTATTACACCTCCAACCACCACTCGCCGTTGCTGGAGCCCATCCCCGACGTCGCCGGCCGCACCCTCGTAACCACCGTCACCTCCTCGTCGACGACCCGAAGCAACGATGCCACTCCACTCATCACCGTCCACGTCCAGCCATCCCTGAGCCCTAACTCCGGTACCATTCTGACCGCAATCCTATTCTATATCCATTTCAGTGCTTAGTTTAGGCTACTGGTCACCATCGCCGCCGCTAGGCTCGCTGCCACCCCCCTGCCATCACCGGAGAAGAAGCCAACACTAGTGTTTTACCCGTGTCATGCCGGATTTGATCAGGTCAATCGCTTCTGGTTTGTGCGTCCAGGATTAAATCCGGAGATCGAGCGCTCAGATGCGGTCAGAGCCCTATTGACCGGTATCTGGCGATATCGTCCGCTCTGACTTAAAATCCCGCACCACTCACAGCCGTTAGATCTAGATCCAACTGCTCCCACTCGTCCGGTGCACCACACAATGCTCAAGTTCATGGTGAACCTGGTTTACCGTGGACCGGAGTCTGTTTAAAATTTAAAATAAATTCCAAAAATTGATTTAAACTTTAAAAATTCGTAACTTCTTCAATTTAACTCCAAATTTTACCATTCAAATTCTAGAAAATTTGTATTCTTATTCTCTACATGTTTAGCCAATAACATTTATATGTTTGTACTGCATTTTGTCTTTGTTTTAATTGTTTATATTCCTTGGTTTGCGTGTTGAGAAGATTATGACACCGTCGAGGATCCCGAGTACTTCTCCGAGATTCTTCCTTCACCCTCCGCTGATCAAGGCAAGTCATAACTTCATTTTTAAACATATTGAACCCATGTTTTATATAAATATTGTTAAAACTAATAGGTTATAATTTCATTAGTCTGAATAAATGCCTTACACTATATTTATTAGATCCCCCGATCCTGTTGTATAAATCCAAGCCATGCTATTCAGCCTAATATCCTTATCACCATTATTATTTTTTATTAGTTAGTGTCCAAAGTATCGACACAATTACTACAGGCTAAAAATGAGTCGTAGATTAGTCACAATTATTCTATTATATGATTCACCGATATTTCTCTTACCCCTTGATATTCTGAAAGACTTGGAGTATAGGTTAAGTGTGTAGCATGATATTCTGAAAGACTTGGAGTATTGGTTAGTCGCAACCGAGGCACTATAAGGACCTATCCGCGGGATCTGTTGCAAAACAATTTCGTACTAACCACAAGTCTAATGGGTAAGGCCTAACTGAAAGTATGGAACGTTCCAACATGATGCACCAAGCAGAGGGGGCAAGTGGCACCTGCGGGTGACTTGTACCGACGAGGCACAAAGGGGGTCACGACATTGGTCAAATGCATTGGTCCGCCGACGAAACCTAATAGGGTTGTCCTCGAGTTGGTGCGTTTTATGCTAAAGGTTTTGGCAGGGACTTGGTCAAGGTATCGTGGTGATATCTTGGTCGACGCTAGGTTCTTGTCTTGTGGGTACAATAGTACACTCTGATCAGAGTACAAACTTTTCGAAAAGCTAAGCCTACGGTCAAGGGTGGGTTTAGAAATGTTCAATGATCAGTTTACTTTTATGATTGGTGCATGAATGAATGGTATGTAAGGATTGTTGAGCGAGTGAGTACCGTTTGTACTACTTGAGTTAGAAGTTGTTCCATAATTCATGATTTACTTTCCGCACAATTAACCTAATCACATTAAATGCTTATCAATAAAATTGTACTTTTCCGCACTTTAAGTCACTACATTCCTTTTTTATTACCCCTACATTACACTTTATTTTCGATGGCTTGTTGAGTACTTCTTTACTCATTTCCATTGAAAACCACTTCAGAGGTAGCTTATTACGAGGAGGATGGTCTGGAGTAGCTTCCCAGTTAAGGACTGGAGAAGACGTTCATATAGAAGATTTCTTTTTATATTTCTTTTACATTTACCACTTGTGTAATAATGTGGTCTGCAAACCACCTTGGATTGATGTATGTACGCTGTCGTGTGATGAACGTCTTATTATTATTTTTTTTCTTTGGAATTTGTTGACGCAGAAATACGCCCCCGCACTTGGGCCGGTTCGACGTCCAAAAGTATCGCAACGATACTGACGCCGTGTTTCGACTACCCTGGATAGTGACAAGGGATTTGGAGTCGCCAGGCAATCAGATAAATAATTAATATTTTAATCCAATTGGCCGAAAGTATTAATAGCAATGTAAATAGTAACAAAATGACCAAAATACCTCGAATCGGCCAATTCGGAGGCGATTCGGAGTTATAGCAGATGATGGTCCGAAGGGTCCTTGGGACGCTTTGGGCCTCAAGTCCGGTCAGACCAGAGGTACAACCCCGGTCAGACCGAAGGGCTGCGAATGGGCTTCGGGCGGTGCTCTGAAGGCCGGTGCAAAGTGTGACTCCGGCGATCGAACCGACAAAGCTTCGTTGGTCGGACCGACCGTGCTACCCTGGTCACACTGGGCGAAGGGACCTCCGAACGTTGGCCTTCGATCGCGTGAAGCTCTGGCGCGTAGGGCTTCGGAGGGCTCGAACTTCAGATTCGGCGCGCCCGGTGCGAAGGGTCCGGGTCGGACTGGCGGGGTATCATCGATCAGACCGGTTGTTGCCGACAATGGTATGACGAGAGGCTCTGGTCATACCGGTACCTCAACGCCGGTCGGACCGAAGTAACAGATCTGATTTGTTAAGCTTCGATAAACGTAGCAAACAATCTACAATTGCTCCCAAACTTTGTATGGATGTTTAAGAAGGCAATTGACCTGCAAAAACAATAAGAGATCAAACACAATTCGTCCAGAGGGCCGAATTGCCAGGTAGGGGGATTAACGGGAGGTTCACAAGCGAACCAGCAAGGGTTACCGTGATTACGAACGCGGCAGACGGAGGGCTTTCAAGCAAACCCACGAAGATGTGGAAAAGTAAAGAAAGTAAATATGATTCAAAGCTAGGGCTTTGGATTGGTATGTTCGGGAGAGGACCTTGAATCGGCCTTCCCCCTAGTATTTATAGGGGGTGGGCTAGTTATCCCTGGCTAGAGATAGAGTTAGATGCGTCCAAAACTCTGGTGAGATAAGTTTTGGGTGAAAATACCTCGAATCCTACTCGGATCCGAAATCCAGACCCTGGCCGGTCTGACCGAGCCCATGGATCCGGTCTGACCGGACCTGGCCGGTTAGACCGGCCTACCATAACCGGTCAGACCGGACTTTGCCAGGTTGACATATTTTTAGTCAAAAATACTATTTTTCAGTATTTGCCTAGTTTAACCATTAATGCCATTTTTTGCTATAAACACATGCCCCTGCCTTTTAGCAAACTTAGTGAGCTAAAAGCACGACGGGCCTCGGGCGATACCTGCAATATCGGCCTTTTAACACTTCAAGCATTTTGCCAAACACTTGGGAAGTACTTTTTTAAATATCTACCATTCAAAGCCCATCGAAATCGCTCTCCTTGTAAAGATTCTTAGACATATGCATTGCCCGGAGTGATTCCGACTACCTTAAAAGGTCCTTCCCAACTAGGTGACCATTTATCGAATTTTGAACTCCTAGTGCCTAATGGCAAAATTGTCTTCCACACCAAATCATTGATTTGAAACGATTTTGCCTTGACCTTGTTGTAGGCCCTAGCTACTCTTCTTTTATCCCTCTCTATTGCCTCTAAAGCCTTCAACCTCTTATCGGTCACCTCTTCTAAATTAGCCTTTAGAAGTGTCTCATATTCGTCGACCGATAAGCCATCTTGTTTAAGAAATCTAAGTGAGCCAAGATCCACCTCTACCGGTAGAACGGCTTCTTGTCCATATACTAACTCATAAGGACGGACTTTAGTGGCACCATGTTTTGCAACTCTACTAGCCCATAGAGCTTCAGAAAGTACCTCGTGCCACCTTTTTGGAAACTCCTCAATCTTTCTCTTGATCAATTTAATTACAGTTTTGTTACTAGACTCAGTCTGACCATTGGCCTGAGCATAATATGGGGAAGAATTTACCAATTTGACCCCATAGTATTCAGCAAAGTCCCTCACCTCTTTAGCGACAAATGAAGTACCTTGGTCCATAGTGAGAGTTTGGGGAATGCAGAATCTATGTTTAATGTGTTTCAAGATGAAATCAATCACCTCGTTGTGAGTCATGTTCTTGAGCGGCATGACCTCGGTCCATTTGGTGAAGTAATCTGTCGCCATCAACACGAACCGATGCCCTTTCGAGGACAGAGGATGAATTTGGCCGATGAAGTCTAAACTCCAACCTCGGAATGGCCATGGTTTGATAATAGGATTAAGTGCCGACGCGGGCGCTAGCTGAATATTCCAAAACTTCTAACAAGCTTCGCACCCTCTATAGTACCTAAAACAGTCTTCAGTCATAGTCGGCCAATAAAAACCTGCCCTTTTGAGCATCCAACTCATCTTTGGGGCCGACTGATGAGTACCGCAAAGCCCTTCATGTACTTCACCTGCAACGACTCTAGCTTGATTGGGGTCCAAACACTTCAAAAGTACCCCATCAATAGTTCGGCGATACAACACATCGTCAAGCAAAGCAAATTTGAAAGCCTGTCGCCGAACTTTCCGATCAACCTTTTGGCTCAGGTTTCTCAAATATTGAACAATTGGGACCCTCCAATCATCCTCACTAACTAGAGGAGCAATGGCTGAATTCCCACTAGAACTGACCTCAAGGTTTACCATTTGGACCTGCCCCCCGAGCACTAAACCTTCTTGACAACAGTCAGTAGTACCCTCGGGTGCTACATCGTCTTCAAACATCGGCCTTTCCCGCGTGCAGAATTTGCCCCTCCTAATTTGATAGCCTGATGCTTGTTGATCCAAGTCATTTGCAAGTGAGTTGGCCTCTCTAGACACATGAGTAATCTCAAAATCATCAAAGGTAGAAATTAGGGAAAATTACTCGCATGCCATTATAATTTTCAAAAATTGTCTATATGCCACTGTCAGTGACTGTGGCGGCCCCCATATGTCAGTGACACACCAATGGCATATTGGCAAACCGTAAAAATTGTAATGACACAGAAAAAATTAACCCTAGAAATTAAGTCTAAACACCTGTCCAAGTAGCTATTTAGCAAACTATTAAAACATTGAGCAAGCTTGGTTACTTGTTTTATGACTAATAATGAATCACCGTATGCATGAACATATTTGTCACGCCCCTATTTAATAAATCAGGACCTTTATTGAAATTCCATAGAAAATCAATAAACCAAGACGTTCATCACGCGACCACGTACAATTACGAGCAATCATTCACGGTTCGTAGACCGTATTAATACAAAAGTGAATAAAGGTGAAGAGAAACTAATAAAATAAAGGGTCCTAGATGAACGCCTCCTTCCAGTCTCGCCTTGACTGGGTCGCTACTCCAGACCTTCATCCTCCTCGTAGTAGATGGGCTCTGGTGGTGTAAGTCAATGGGGGTGAGTACAAACGTACTCAGCAAGCCACCGAATGCAAATATAATGCAAGATAATAACAAGGGAGATAGTGGCTAATTTGTGGAGAAAGCATAAGTGTAAAGCATTTAAATGTGATCAATTTATTAGTACTGAAATGTAAACCTGTGTATGCATCATCATCTTCTAACTCGAGGGGTACAGTTAGCCCCACCTCGCTCAACAGTCCTTACATGCCATGAATAACTCAACCATTCACACAATTATAAACTAACTGCGAGCAGTCACACAACCCGCCCTTGACCGTGGGCTCGGCTTTTCGAAAAGATTAAATACTCTGATCAGAGACGTACCACTGTACCCACAAGACACGCACTCATCACTTACACCAAAGTGTAACGAGATGACCCATACCACGGGAACTCGTGCCAAAACCTTCCATATGGTCCGCCTCGACCCGACAGCACCCTCTTATGGGTTTCGTATCGTGTCTCGACGCGTCGAGCCTCACCATACCCCCCTTGAGCCACGTCGGTACAAGTCACCCGCAGGTTGCCCCTTGCCCCCTCCACTATGGTGCATCGAGTCGGATTGTTCCATACTTTCAGTTA